>OY987312.1:22203803-22567856 GCA_963920655.1 Geranium rotundifolium
GAACCCGTGGTGATCTCTTTCAGTCTCGTTTGCCCTAAGCTGTACCAGTAGACATCAATCCAAACCCGTTGAGGAACACTGGATTGCCGTCAAGGCGATTGTCAAATATTTGAGAAAAACCAAAGACGCTTTTCTTGTATACGGGGGAAGAAATGATGATCTAGTCGTCAAAAGATATGTCGACGCTAGTTTCCAGACAGACCCCGATGACTTTAAGAGTCAGTTGGGATATGTGTTTACGTTGAACAGTGGAGCATTCAGTTGGAAAAGCAAGAAGCAAGACACCATTGCCGACTCTACGACCGAAGCTGAGTACATTGCTGCATCGGAAGTGGGAAAAGAGGATGTATTGATCAGGAGTTTCATGGCTGGGTTAGGTGTAATTCAAAACTCATCTAACCCAGTAGACTTATATTGTGACAACACCGGGGCCATTGCACAAGCTAAGGAACCTAGGGCACATGACAGATCCAAACATGTACTCAGGAAGTATCACATCATCCGCGACATTGTTGCTAGAGGTGACGTGAAGATCCACTACGTTGCATCTGATGATAACACAGCCGACCCCTTAACCAAGGCTCTTCCTCAAGCGTAACATGATAAACATGTTAGGTCAATAGGTATAGACTGGGACTTAGATTGGAACTAGGGGCAAGAGGGAGATTGATAGCATTTTTGTGCCCTAGTCCAATTGCTAGTAGTCTGTAAATGTCTATGTATATTTATCATCGTTTGTAATAAATAAAACGGCTTTGTATTACTTATATGTTGAAGTAATATGTTAAGCATGATCTGATTTATGACCACTAAAGTAGTAGAATCATAAATCTGTACGGATCACACTTAACGAGTCCCTGGCCAATATACGCTTCAATAGAATCGACCAGTATGAGGATGGTTCTCAATGACGTATTTCTACTTGTCATAGGGATGAGGGATCCCGGAATCATATCATAGATATCATGACGTGATTGATATCCGAGAACCCGCTTTGAATAGCGTTTCACAGATTAAGCCATGAACATATTCAAATGTGATAGCTTATCACGATATCCTTAGACCAAGGAGTGTTTGTGATCGCTATGCAATGTACGTGCGGCTTTAACTTGCGCCTAACGCTTTCCGTAACAGGATTGCAATAACGGGCATGATTGGGTGGCGGAACGGATTGCATGAGTAACACGAAAGACGGCTAAGGGATTTATCCCTCGTACTACGGTATGGGAAAGATATCCGTTAAAGGCCTCTTGATCGAGAGTGACTGAGAGAAAGAGCATGGCCATGCCAGTGATATGGGTTATCAGTTCTCAACCATCTCACATATCAAGTAACAATGATTGATTAAACAAGGATGACGACTCTATGCCTTGTGATCAATCGGGATATCTAGAGATAATAGGATAGTGACTTGAACGCACAAAGGTTAAATCGAATCATCGATCATCATGCACCTTGGGTAATCATAACGTCTTACTAGAGACCGCTTATTATGGATCGGACAAGAGAGATCTTTTGCGCCGATCTGCCAACGGTGGCATGAGCCTGGAGGGTCACACACATACAAGACAGATAACTTGAGACAAGGACACCTTAACGTTTCTTGAGGAGCAATACATGGACAAAACTAAAGGTTTTGGGCCATAGGTTCGGTATGAGAGAATAATTAGCGAATCGAGAAAACTGAGATTTTTCGTCGATGTCGCGTCTGACTTTGTTTGATAAGTAACGACAAAAAGGGTCGGGGGACTTTTAGACACGGCACGAAACCACATGGGCGAGCCCATTGGGCTCGGCCTATGAGGTCACGTGACCGGCCCAACAAGGGCCCATTTTGGGACCAATAAACCCTACATGGCCGGCCACTTAGTGGGCCCAAAGATGGGGGCCACAACACACTATGCTTAATTGGTGATTGTTGATTAAGAGGTGAGTGATTTAAGGGGTATGGGTTAGACACCTTTAAGCTCATACCAATCACCTTTTTACCCATGCTTATGAGATTGATGAAGTAGAGAAATATTAAGTTAATTAATTACACAACACACTCTCACAATCTCTCTCTCTCTCTCTCTTCTTGGCCGGCCACCTCTTGTGCTCTCTCTCTTCTTGCTCTCTTGTTCTTCGCTTAATTGTTCTAGTAGGCATTAAGTGTAGGATCTTGAAGATCATCCCCTTGGTGTGGACTTGCTCAAGAGAAGAAGATCACAAAGTTCTTCTTTATCGATTCAACAAAGACTCAAAGGTAAATTTCTTGTGGAATAGATTTTGCCTTGGGATTTAATGGTTCAATGTTCTTGGACAAGGTTTGGAGTTGCTTTTGTTAAATGCTTTCCCTATCTCGATGTTAAAGAACGCTCCAAAACCCTACACTATAGTTCTCCCACTGTCTGTTTTGGAAATGAACTTCTTTTCATAAAACACCCCACCGCGAGCAACGAAAACTTTGTTCTCGCTCGGTTTGTAGAAGTAGTATCCCCTTGCTTCTTTGGGTTACCCAACGAAGATGCATTTGTTTGATTTTGGTTCGAGCTTGTTTGAGAGCATACGCTTCACAAAAGCCTCGCAACCCCAAATTTTGAGGAAGGACAAAATGGGCTTCTTTCCCGTACCATTGCTCAAAAGGTGTGCCTTCCACTGTCTTCGTTGGAGCCCTATTAAATATTAATGCGGCAGTTTCAACAACATAACCCTAGAAGGATATTGGCAAATCAGCGTGACTCATCATGGATCGAACTATATCTAACAATGTTCGATTCCTTCGCTCTGACACTCCATTTAACTAAGGTGTTCCTGGCGGAGTCCACTTTGATAATATCTCACTTTCTACAAGATGATCTAGAAACTCTTAAGATAAGTATTCTACCACCTTGCTTGACATGGTTCGGTCAATGATGAGTCAGGTTGATTTCCCTATCTCCTTCTGGGGTTATGCCCTAGAAACGGCCGCATTCATTTTGAATCGGGCTCCTATAAAGGCAGTTGAAAGCACTCCATACGAAGTATAGAACGGGAAGAAACTCTAATTAGCTTTCCTTAAGATCTTGGGATGCGAAGCTTATGTCAAGCGTTTGCTAGGCGATAAGCTCAAACCCAAATCAGATAAATGTGTCTTTGTAGGGTACCCCAAGGAAACAAGGGGGTACTATTTCTACAAACCCAACGAGAACAAAGTTTTTGTTGCTCGAGGAGGGGTATTTTTGGAAAAGGAATTTATTTCCAAAACTGCTAGTGGGAGTCCCGTGCATCTTGAAGAAATTCAAGGTGATATGGAACAGCCTGCTATGCAAGATGTAGAAATACAGGAGCCTGAAGTGGTCGTAGATCAAGAACCAATCCTTACACCTATTCCAGAGGGTCCAAGAAGGTCTGAAAGATTTCGTCAGGCTCCCATCAGATATGGCTTTCTAGCCACTGCGGGAAATGACTTGATATTGGTGGATAAAGATGATCCAGAAACCTTCAGACAAGCTTTAGCAAGTCTAGACTCCGAAAAATGGCAGAATGACATGAATGAGATATGAAATCCATGTATGACAACCAAGTATGGAGCTTGGTGGATCATACCCCTTGGATAAAACCCATCGGTTGTAAATGGGTCTATAAGCTTAAGACCAACATGGATGGAAAACTTCAGACCTATAAAGTTAGATTGGTTGCGAAAGTTATCGTCAGATCGAAGGTGAAATTTTGATCAGCTAGTCGTGCAAGATGTCACACATAATGTTACGTATGAAGCTATAACACCGTGTATGACTTCTTGTGTAGATAACGCAGGACAGTAAATATAAAGCTATAAATAATGACACAGCAGATTGTTTACCCAGTTCGGTGCAACGTCACCTACGTCTGGGGGCTCTCAGCCTAGTGGAAAGGTTTCACTTATAAGTAATTCTTCAGAACATACAAGTACCTGTGATCATCCCTAGATCTATACTTTATGCTACTTATTACAGTGTAACCTATCTCAGGGTCTCCCCCTGAATCCAAGATTCTGTCTTGATTCCACTCTTCGAGCAATCGCCTTGCTCTGTCGGTTTAAGTCGTCGTTGAACTTGATGGTTGCGTGTAGTCTTCACTCACGCGATCAGTAAACCCTCAATCACCTAATTCTCAATAGTTACAGTGATACCCAATATCCTTAAAACAATCTACAATCTCTCAGCCCGCAAACCTTCACGTCTAAGAGCTTTGTAAATTATTGCTAGGAAACAATAAAAGAACCACATGATTGCTAAGGGGGTAGCCTAAGCTTTTATAGCAATCGAGGATGAGTACTAACCCTAATGGGCTTCCCCTTAATCACCGTCTTTCTTCTTTCCAGAATCGGAGTCGTTCTAGAATTTCCTAAACGTCTTTGTACTTCCTGCAGAATCTGGACTTTCCTGATTTCTGTCGATCAGGATGTTTGCCGAGATGTCGTCAACAATGTCACATAAGATGTCGCATATGATTCTTCGACATTCTTTATGACATTTTCTCTAGTTCCTTAAAAATAAGCCAATCACCAAAAGCGTCGTAACTACAATCTCCCCCTTTGGCTATTTTTAAGGTCAGCAATCTTCGTCGCATTTCGCGTCGCATTTTTCGTCATTTTTGCTTGTAAATCGATCGGCATTCATTAAGTCTTCATCCGCGTTTCGCGTATCATTGCGTCGTTGCGTCGCCTTGCGGTTTCGCGTACCATTGCGTATCATCGCGCATATCATCTTACTCCCCCTTGCTGGCTCCAAAAGAGCCAAATTTAAACAAATATTTCTAACAAACAGGGTAATAAGTAGAAAAACACAAACTTAACTCATACATATCCTCGATCAGCAGTCGAGAATACATATGAACAGTGTTCAAAAACAAATACAAATTAAAAGTTGGTCAGTTTGTACGAAAACAAGAAAGTTCTTAAAATTAAATAAAACTACTTCTTGAACTAGCAGTCTCTTCTTCTGTAGCGTCGGTAGAGGCATCTTGAGGAGTGTCTTCAGTAGCATTGGGTAGAGAGGTGGAATCATCATTTTCTGAGCCTGGAGGAGACATTGATTTTAGCAGGTTGGCACAGTGAGATCTTCGCTGGGAGAGATGCTTCAGAGCTGTCTTTAGATTGACAATGTCCTTCTCCAGTACAGCTATCTCTCTTTCAAGCATGATTGCATCCCTGCTGGTGGTCTTGGTTGGAGGGGCGGCACTTGTGGCTTGACTGGTCGTTGCCTTGGTCAGTTTGGCTTCTGGCCTGACAAGATCAGGAGCATGCTTGCGCTCGAACAGCTTATGACTCACCACAATCAGTCCTCCGCGTTTGCCAGCCTTATCATTTGTCTTCAACACTCCAGGGTGTTGATGCACTAGTAACTCAGAGATAAGGGAGGGAAAGGCAATAGGTATCTTCACAGCTAGTGATCTGGCATGTCTAATAAGATGATCAATAACAAACTGCCCAAAATCAAGCATGGAACCAATACCTATTTGGAAGATGAGTATCGCCAGCTCCGGTATGATGGAGGATGCGTGTGTGGAGGGAGCCCAGTTCGCTACTTCGATACGGAATAGGATGGAGTACTTGGATGTGAGGTCCGAGGCTGCACGGTGCCCTTAGTAGGCCACATTCTGCTTTTGTCTCCAGTAATCTCCTTGGGGACCTTGTTCAGGTCAGGTGGAAGCACAGAATGAACACACTTTCTTCCAAGGAAGGTATTAATGATGTTAGAGGAAATGTTGAAGCGCCGGCCTCTCACGTATACCTTCTCACAATCCGGATCATCCGGAGTCCCAAATTCAGTAGGCAAGTTTGCAATGAATTTTTGACCAAAAGGGGATAGTGGTTACCAATGTTTGTGACGATCTTCATGAGTTCTGCCTGCTCCAAGAGTTGGACAATGGCTTCAAGTCCCAGTAACTCCGACGACAAGGTCTTCTCGGGATATGCCGTTCTCTGGAACACAAATTCCCATCGTTTCGTACCGTCCGCAGAATGAAACAACACATTGTCGTAAGGAACACTGGGTTGGTCTTGACCGTCTTCAGGCTTTTTCCCTTCTTTACACTAACCCCCTCTACATCGTCATCAGTTTCTTCATCAACCAATCTCCTCTTGGAGACAACTTTCTTTCCTTTTTCTTTGACGGACATCTTCTTCTTCTTCTTGCTGGGGCCTCCAGCATCTTTTACCTCCTTCCTCTTCTTGGTTTCTTTGAGTTTTCCTACCATCACTGTTAGACTTTCATTCTCTTCTAATACCTTCTTTTTCAGGGATGACAACACTGTGTGTGCTGCCTCAGTAGCATTTTCTGTAACATCTCTTCTGGCATCCAGAGGTGCTTCTTCTGTGTCATTGGCGGTGGCACTGTTCTCCTTCTCTACTTCTTCCAGATCGGTATCCCCGTCTCTAGTCACTTCTGTCTAAGATTCTCCCTCGGCTTCTTCCGAGTCAGCAACTTCTTCTTCTCCTACCACAGCCTCCTTTGTGGCTTCAGGAATGACATCTTTTATACCTTCTTCTTCTCCTTCACCTTCATTAATCCGTTCTAACCCATGACTAACCGGGGTCAAGTCATTCTTTTCCCCTTCAAGATTTATGAGTTCCTCAACCACACCTTCTTGAGGGTCTTGATTTTCCAGTAGCGACTCCAACAAGTCACTATTTCTAGAGGTATCGGTGTTTGAAATAATGGAGGAGTCGATACGTGGGACATTTGCTGATACTGGAACAATCTGCATGGAAGCATCTCGACTTCCTTGGCCAAGATCAGTCTCTCGCTCTGGCCCTGTCAGATCCGTCATGGAAAATGCAGAGCTTCCGGTTCGTGTCCGTTTAGGGACTCAGGAAAACACCGGTATCAGTGCTTCTTCTGGAGGGATTTCTCTGGAGGATCCCTCGACATTCTTCTGTATCTTAAGTCCTTTGATTCGGACCCCATGATTGTTGGTGCTTGGATTGCTGCTCTTGGAGCTTTTTACCTCGGCCTTCTTGGGTTTGGATTGTCGACTGTCAGTGGCTTTCTTGGGCGCTAGAGTGCTCCTTGTTTTCACCATGTTTGTGTGAGTAGTGAGGTTTTCGTCACAGGGTTTGAGAGTTGTGGGAGATGAGAGCGAAAACGAGATGAGGCGGACTAGGTTTTGTTTTTGAAAACAAGTTAATCAAATCTGTTGGAGATAGAGCGTATCTCGCGACCTTTCCTCTCTTTATATGGGCTTTTGGTGTGCTTGGCCCAATGGCATGTGTTGGAATTTTGGACCGGTTCATGAAGAGGTACCAACCAACTCCTCTCAACCGTTTTTGCAACTTCTATTGCTCGTGGATGGTGCACAGACCGAGTGACGTCCTAAGGTACTCGAATCTGCTTGCATCTAATGTCTTCGTGAAAATGTCAGCAAGTTGCTTCTCTGTATGGATGTGGTCTAGGATGATCTTCTTGTCTTCGACCAGTTCGCGAATGAAGTGGTGTCTAATGTCAATGTGCTTGGTCTTGCTGTGTTGGACAGGATTTTTAGAGATGTTGATGGCACTCAAATTATCACAATATAAAGTCATGGCTTCTTGTCTGACATTGTATTCGACTAACATTTGTTTCATCCATAACAATTGCGAGCAGCTACTCCCAGCAGCAACATACTCAGATTCAGTAGTGGAAAAGGCAACACAGTTTTGCTTTTTACTAAACCATGATATGAGGTTATTGCCAAGGAAGAAGCATCCTCCATATGTGCTCTTCCTATCTTCTGTGTTTGCAGCCCAATCCACATCACAATACCCCACCAGGGTAGAGGATGTGTCGAATGAGTATAATAAACCCAAGTCTGTAGTCCCAGAGATATATCCTATAATTCTTTTAGCTTAGGATAGATGACTAACCTTAGGATTGGCTTGATATCGTGCACATGCTCCCACAGAGTAGGCAATATCTGGTCGACTGGCAGTAAGGTAGAGAAGACTACCAATAATGCTTCTATATAGGTGTTGGTCGACGGCTTCTCCTGGATCATCTTTAGTTAGCTTGATATGTGTAGCTGCAGGTGTCCGTTTGTGTGAAGCTTTCTCTAGCCCAAATTTCTTGACAATATTCTTCGCATATTTGCTTTGAGAGATGAAGATGCTATCTTTTAGTTGTTTGATTTGGAAGCCTAGGAAATAGGTAAGGTCTCCCACCATGCTCATCTCGAATTATGATTGCATTTGTTGGATAAATTGCTCTACCATCTTTCTTGACATCCCTCCAAAGACAATGTCATCGACATATATTTGGGCTATCATCAAATTCCCGTCCTCATTCTTCACAAATTGAGTCTTGTCAACTCCCCCTCTAGTGTAGCCGCTTTGAATTAGGAATTTTGTGAGCCTTTCATACCAAGCCCTTGGTGCTTGTTTTAATCCATAGAGGGCCTTCTTGAGTTTATACACATGATCAGGAGAGTGAGGATCAACAAATCCTTTGGGTTGTGACACATACACTTCTTCGTTGAGATCTCCATTCAGGAATGCACTTTTGACATCCATCTGGTAAAGCTTAATCTGTAGATGGCATGATATCCCTAGTAGGAGACGGATTGCTTCAAGTCTTGCTATAGGAGCAAAGGTCTCATCGAAGTCTACTCCCTCAATTTGAGTGTACCCTTGTGCTACTAACCTTGCCTTATTGCGAGTGATGTTTCCCAACTCATCGAACTTATTTTTGAAGATCCATTTTGTGCCAATGATATTTCCTTCACTTGGCTTGGGCACTAGTTCCCATACCTGGTTCTTCTCAAATTGAATCAGTTCCTCTTGCATAGCATTGACCCAATACTCGTCATTGATGGCTTCATTGATATTTTTGGGTTCAAACTTTGAAACGAAGCATATATTACCTATCACCTCGTTGTAGTTTTCAGGAGTTTTTGATCTAGTCCGTATGCCTTCATTTAGGTCTCCAATTACTCCAGAGATAGGATGATTAGCCTGGATTCTTCGTGAGGGATTCTTGTTGCTAGTTTCAGGAACTGTCTCATCGTTATCGACATTTGGACTAGCATTATTGTTTTCTGATTTGCTGCTAGAATCTTCTCTGACATTAGTAATAGCATCCTTCCTAACATTGTTGAGATAGACTCTGTCTTCGTCTGTCGCGTCTTCTGAGGCATCTTCACAGTCATCAACAACAACAACATTGATTGATTCCATCATGGTCTTGGTTCTTTTGTTGAAGACCCGGAACGCGCGACTATTCCTTGAGTAACCAAGGAAGATGCCTTCATCACTATTTGGATCAAGCTTTCGACGAGGCTCTCTATCAGCCAGAATATAACAAGTGGATCCAAAGATATGGAAGTACTTAACATTGGGCTTTCTCCCCCTCCATATTTCATAATGAGTTACTGTCATACCTGGTCGGAGAGTGACTCGATTGTGGATATGGCAAGCAGTGTTAATTGCTTCTGCCCAAAAGTGAGTTGGTATGTCCTTGGCCAGCATCATATCTCTAGCCATCTCCTGTAGAGTCCTGTTTTTGCGCTCAACAATGCCATTCTGTTGGGGAGTGATTGGTGCTGAGAACTCATGAGCTATCCCTTCTGAGTTACAGAATTCTGCAAATTTGTTGTTTTCGAACTCTCGACCATGATCACTACGAAGACGAATTATTTTGCCAATTGCCTCCCTTTTTTCTCGTTGGACCTGGATGCATAGATTCTTGAAGATCGAGAAGGTGTCTGATTTGTCACGAGGGAAGTCAACCCATGTGTATCGTGAGTAATCATCTACACACACAAAGACATAGCGTTTTCCTCCAAGACTTTCTACTTGCATTGGCCCCATGAGGTCAACATGTATTAGCTCAAGCACTCGAGAGGTGGTGATATGCTGCAGCTTCTTGTGTGACATCTTAGTTTGCTTTCCAATTTGACATTCTCCGCAGATCTTTCCTTCCACGATTTTAGGTTTGGAATTCCAGTAATGGCCTGTTCTGAGATTGCCTTCTACATACTTCTAAGATTTAGATTTCCAAGCTTTCTGTGCCACAGTTTGGTTTCTTCTGCTTTGGAGACAAGACACTTTGCCGCTTCGATATGTGATTCGGGCGACCAGATATAACAATTATCCATTGAGCGAACTCCTTGTAGAATAGTGACTTGATCGAAATCTTTTACTATACAGGCTTCTTTAGTGAATTTCACTTCTGAATCTAGATCACAGATTGAAAGAGATCACCACGGGTTCCAAATGATGAATATCATGCAGCGGACTTTATGTAACCGTGGTGATCGAAACTAGCTTTGATCTTAATGCCATTTGAACATGTTATAAACATAAATATAAATTTGATATTTACCTCTTGTAATCGACAAAAACACAAGTGTAGTGTTCTCTCTATCAAGTCCACACAAGCACCACAACTGAAACGATTTTTCACTCAATATTTTGCTAGAAATTTTGAGAGAAAACAAGGCAACAATGGAGGAAGAGAGGGAGCTGAAAATCGGCAATGAGGGAGAGAGAAAGGAGGGGAAGTTGCTGAAAAAATAATTAAGGATAATGACAAGATATTATGTGATTTTAATTTGAAATTAAATTGAAGTTCAAAATTAAAATTTCATTATCTATCCCTTATACTTTCTTATTTGCATTTGTTCCCACTCATATCTTAAATCCCTAAATGGGCTTTAAGCCCGTTTAACTAAAACCCAAATTAAACCCATTAACTTGAGTTCTAATTTCGGTTTAGACAAAACGGCTCAATTTCCTCGAATTGATTTCTTCAACCGTCTGGTTTAAACCTTAGGCCAGAAAACTACTAAATTGTTCTCAATTCTAATCCATAATTGTTGTCATGTATCGTGCTTAATGCGTGTGACCCTCTAGGCTCACGAATAATTGGTAGATTGGTAAAATTACTATTTTACCCTTTCCATCATAAGTGGCCTCTAGCAAGACATTATGATTATCCAATATTCGTGATTATCGATTATTCGGCTTAACCTGATATCGTACATGTCACTGTCCTTTTATCAAACCGATATCCAGATTGATCAATAGGCATAGAATGGTCATCCTAATTTATCAATCACTGTTTCTTGATATCTGAGATGACTAAAAATTGATACTAAGGTATCACCTGCATGGCCATGCCCTTTCTTCAGTCATACTCATCAAGTGGCCTAAACGGATATCTTTCTCATACCGAAGTATGAGTGATAAATCCCTCAAACGCCTTTCGAGTTCACTACTGCAATAAATGCCAAAGCCAATCGAAGCCGTTATAGTTACCTTTTTACAGATAACGTTAGACTAGGTCAAACTTAGGTATTTGTTACATAGTGTACACAAAGAGTCCTTGGTCTTAGGATATAATGACAAGTTATGATATGTGAGTATCTCATGACTGGATCTATGCAGCATACTCACAATCGGGTTGTCCGATATCATCGACCTGATGATATCTATGATATAACTCCGGCACATACTTTTCCATGATCAGTAGAGCGTGATCACAAGGAGTTAGTCTCATACTGATCGCTTCAGAAGAAGCTTATCTGATCAGGGACATTATCGAATGGAATTCTTTCTGATCTATTGTTCTACTATAAGTGGTTACACACATTATGACATAGATCAAATCACATTAGATATATTACTACAACACATTAGTAATATTATGCCTTTTATTATGTAGAATAATGATGTCCGTTCCAATATATATTGAAGAATTATTTTTGACTATGGCACAAACCTAACAATCTCCCACTTGCCCCTAGTTCCAACCTAAGTTCCAATCTACCCCCATAGACTTCACGTGCGCCTCATGCTTAGGCTGCGGTAAAGTCTTTGTCAGGGGATCAGCAACATTGTTATCAATCGGTACATAAGCAATCTCCACATCACCGTTATCAATATATTCTCTGATAATGTGATACTTCCTCTGTATGTGTTTAGTTCTGTTGTGGAATCTAGGCTCTTGAGCTAATGCTATGGCCCCAGTGTTGTCACACAACAAGCTTACCGGATCAGATGCTCGCGGCATTACATCTAATCCGGTTAGAAAGCTTCTAACCCATACGTCTTCCTTATCTGCTTCTGTTGCAGCTATGTATTCAGCCTCTGTTGTAGAATCGGCAGTTGTGGCTTCCTTGAAGCTCTTCCAGCTAAATGCTCCGCCATTTAACACGAATACAAATCCTGCTTGTGATTTGAAATCATCAGGATCTGTCTGAAAGCTAGCATCAACGTATCCTTTGACTGCTAGTTCTCCATCCTTCCCACCATACACTAGGAATGCGTCTTTAGTTCTCCTTAGATACTTAAGGATACTCTTGACAGCAGTCCAGTGCTCCTGGCCTGGGTTAGATTGATATCTGCTGGTACAGCTTAACGCGAACGAGACGTCTGGTCTCGTGCAAATCATAGCATACATGATGGATCCCACAGCCGAAGCATATGGGATCTTACTCATTTTGCTTAGCTCATCAGGAGTCTTAAGACTCTGTTGTTTGCTAAGCTTAATGCCATGCCGCATGGGTAGGTATCCCTTCTTAGAATCAAGCATTGAGAATCTTCTCAACACCTTATCTATGTAAGTGCTCTGACTTAGGCCCAATATTCTCTTGGGTCGATCTCTGTAGATCTTGATGCCCAAAATGAAAGCAGCATCACCTAAGTTCTTCATCGAGAAGCATTTCCCTAACCAAGCTTTAACTTCAAGCAGGGTTGGGATGTCATTCCCGATGATCAGTATGTCATCGACATATAGCACTAGGAATATTATTTTACTCCCACTCGCTTTCTTATATACGCAAGGCTCACTTTCGTTTTTGATAAAACCGAATTCCCTTACGGCTTCATCAAAACGAATGTTCCAAATCCGTGAAGCTTGCTTTAATCCATAAATGGACCTAAGCAGCTTACAAATCTTTCCGGGATTCTCTGGATCAACAAAACCCTCGGGCTGTGTCATATACACATCCTCTTTTAAGTTCCCGTTTAGGAAGGCGGTTTTGACGTCCATCTGCCATATCTCATAGTCGTAGTATGCTACTATGGCTAGAATGATCCGGATAGATTTGACCATAGCCACAGGTGAAAAAGTCTCGTCATAATCGATACCTTCGATTTGGCGATAACCTTTCGCAACCAGTCTAGCTTTATAGGTCTGAGGTTTTCCATCCATGTCGGTCTTAATTTTATAGACCCATTTGCAACCGATGGATTTTATCCCAGGGGTTTGATCCACCAAGTTCCAGACTTGGTTATCTGACATGGATTTCATTTCCTCATTCATGGCGTTCGGCCATTTTTCGGAGTCTGGACTGGCCAAAGCTTGTCTGTAGGTTTCTGGATCATCCTGATCCACCAACATCAAGTCATTTCCTTCAGTGGCTAGGAAGCCATATCTAATAGGAGCTTGACGAGATCTCTCAAACCTTCTTGGACCATCTGGAATGGGTGTCGGGATTGGTTCTTGATCAATGACCTCTTCTGGCTCCTGTATTTCTACATTCAGCGTAGTAGGTTGCTCCGGATCTTCTTGAATTTCTTCAAGATGCACGGCACTCCCACTAGCTCTTTTGGAAATAAATTCCTTTTCCAAAAATACCCCTCCTCGAGCAACAAAAACTTTGTTCTCGCTGGGTTTGTAGAAATAGTACCCCCTTGTTTCTTTGGGGTACCCCACAAAAACACATTTGTCTGATTTGGGTTCGAGCTTATCGCCTAGCAGACGCTTGACGTAAGATTCGCATCCCCAAATCTTAAGGAAAGCTAATAAGGGTTTCTTCCCATTCCATACTTTGTATGGAGTGCTTTCCACTGCCTTTGTAGGAGCCCGATTCAATATGAATGCGGTCGTTTCAAGGGCATAGCCCCAGAAGAAGATAGGGAGGTCAGCCTGACTCATCATTGATCGAACCATGTCAAGCAAGGTCCGATTTCTCCGTTCGGATACACCATTCATTTGAGGTGTTCCAGGCGAAGTCAATTCAGAGATGATCCCACACTCCTTTAAATGACTGTGAAAATCTTGGTCCAAGTACTCACCGCCTCGGTCAGATCGAAGCGCCTTTATACTTTTACCAAGCTGGTTCTGTGCTTCGTTCTGGAACTCTTTGAACTTGTCAAAGGTTTCCGATTTATGCCTCATAAGATAAACATACCCATATTTACTGAAGTCACCAGTGAATGTAACGAAATAGTGAAAACCTCTTCTGGCCTGAGTGCTCATGGGCCCACAAACATCGGAATGTATGAGACCTAGTAAGTCACTCGCCCTTTCACCTAAACCGGCAAAAGGTGCTTTTGTCATTTTGCCCATAAGGCATGACTCGCATCTCTCAATTGAAGTGAATTCAAACGGACTAAGAAGCCCACACTTGTGAAGTGTTGAGATGCGTTTCTGGCCTATATGGCCTAAGCGGCAGTGCCATATCACAGTCTGGTTTAAATCATCGGATTTAACCCTTTTGTTACTGATATTATAAATCGAGCTAGTGCCAGTGTTTTGAATATTAAGAATATATAAACCACCAACTAATGAAGCATTGCAATAAAACATGTTTTTCTTGAAAATACTGAAAATTCCATTATCAATTGAAAAATGATATCCTTCCTTGTCGAGCAAGGAAATAGAAATAATATTTCTGCGAAATGGAGGTACACAATGAACATTATTTAAAAATAAAACCAGCCCACTGGGCAAACTAAGACTAATATCTCCTACAGCAGTTGTCGAGACTTGATCGCCATCGCCAACTCGTAGGTCCGCCTCGCCCTTGCTCACTTTTCTTCTACTTCCCAGAGCCTGCACATTAACACAAATGTGAGATTCTGCACCGGTATCAAGTACCCAAGAATCTGAAGTAGATAAACTGAGATTGAGCTCAATAACAAAAATACCTGATCCTGAAGATGTGGAAGCTCCACTCTTCTTAAGAAACAACTTGTGTTTCTTGCAATCCTTCTTCCAGTGCCCCAGTCCTTGGCAATAGAAGCAGACGACATCCTTCTTAGGATTCTCAACAGCCTTTGGAGCTGCTGGACCCTTAGGTTGTCGAATCTTCCCTGCTAGGTGGATAGGAGCCTTACCCTTGCCCATGCTGGCTTTCTTGAAGCTCACTTGCTTGTTGACCATAAGAACCTCCTTGCTTTTCCCCTTGAGATTATTTTCAGCAGTCACGAGCATACCATGAAGCTCTGTCACGGTTTTATTCATGTCATGCATATTGTAATTTCCAACGAATTCACGATATGCATCTGTAGGGTTTTGGAGCGTTCTAGATCGTCGAGATAGCGGAAGCAATATAAGAAAATCTACTCCAAACCTTGTCCAAGAACATAAACCATTAAATCCCAAAGCAAAATCTATTCCACAAGATATTTAATTTTAAGTCTTGTATGAATCGATAAAGAAGAACGTTCGGATCTTCTTCTCTAAAGCAAGTCCACACCAAGGGGATGATCTTGATAATCCCTCACTTAATTGCCTACTAGAACAATTAAATGAAGAACAAGAGAGCAAGAACAAGAGGAGGATGAGGGGTGGCCGGCCAAGCTAGAAGAGAGAGAGAGATTGTGAGGTTTTGTGATATTTTGATTAATGAATTAATGTCTAGTATTTGAATTCATCATCAATCTCACAAGTATGGGTTAAAAGTGATTGGTATGGGCTTAAAGGTACTTTAACCCATACCCCTTAAATCACTCACCTCTTAATCCACAATCACCAACTAAGCATGGTGTTGTGTGGCCCCCACACATGGACCCACCATGTGGGCCGGCCAAGAGGTCTTGTTGGGCCCTTATTGGGCCGGCCATGAGGCTTCATGGGCCGAGCCCAATGGGCCCTTCGGTGTTGTCTCATGCCGTGTCCAAAAGTCGCCCGACCCTTTTGTCGTCGCTTATCAAACAAAGTCCGACGCGATATCGACGAAAAAACTCAGTTTTCTCGATTCGCTAATTATTGTCTCAAACCGAACCTATGGCACAAAACCTCCAGTTTTGTCCATGTATTGCTCCTCGAGAAACGTCAATGTTTCCTTGTCTCAAGTTATCCGTCTTGAATGTGTGTGACCCTCTAGGCTCATGCCACCGTTGGCAGATCGGCGCAAAAGATCTCTTTTGCCCGATCCATCATAATTGGTCTCTAGTAAAACATTATGATTACCCAAGGTGCATGACGATCGATGATTCGACCTAACCTTGTGCGTACAAGTCACCATCCTATTATCTCTAGATATCCCGATCGATCACAAGGCATAGAGTCGTCACCCTTGTTTAATCAATCATTGTTACTTGATATGCGAGATGGCTGAGAACTGATAACCCGTATCATTTGCATGGCCATGCTTTTACTCTCAGTCAGTCTCCATCAAGAGGCCCTTTAACGGATATCTTTCCCATACCGTAGTATGAGGGATAAATCCCTTAACCGTCTTTCGTGTCACTCATGCAACCCGTTCCGCCACCCAATCATGCCCTTTATAGCAATCCTTTCACAGAAAGTGTTTGGCGCAAGTTAAAGCCGTACGTTCATTGCATAGTGATCACAAAGACTCCTTGGTCTAAGGATGTCGTGACAAGCTATCGCATTTGAATATGTTCATGGCTTAATCTATGAAAACACCATTCAAAGCGGGTCGTCTGATATCAATCACCTCATGATATCTATGATATGATTTCAGGATCCCACATCCCTATGACAAGTAGAACTACGTCATTAAGAACCATCCTCATACTGGTCGCTTTAAGGAAGCATAGGTTGACCAGGGACTCGTTAAGTGTGATCCGTACAGATTTATGGTTCTACTACTTTAGTGGTCATAAATCAGATCATGCTTAACATATTACTTCAACACATAAGTAATACAAAGCCGTTTTATATATATATTACAAACGATGATATTGTACATAGACATTTACAGGCTAATAGCAATTGGACTAGGGCACAAATGCTATCTTGCTTGTTGACCATAAGAACCTCCTTGGTTTTCCCCTTGAGATTCTTTTCAGCAGTCACGAGCATACCATGAAGCTCTGTCACGGTTTTATTCATGTCATGCATATTGTAATTTCCAACGAATTCACGTTATGCATCTGGAAGTGAATGCAGCACAAAGTCTGCAGACAATTCCTTGTCCACAGGATGACCTAGTCTGGTCAAATGTTCCAAAAGACGTTTCATCTTAAGGTCATATGGACTGACAGGAGCTCCAGCCTTTAGCTTGCAAGACATCAGTTCAACGAAAGTGTCGTATCTTTCGACACGCGCTTTCTCTTTGAACATTTTCTCGATCTCAACCATACAGGCTTTGGGATCTTCGGAAATGTCCAATAACTGTTTCTGCAAGTCAAGCATCATACTGCCCATCATGATGCACTGCATGTCGATCCGGTCGCAAAGGAATTTCTTGTAGGTATCCCTTAGCGCCCTTGAGGCGTTCAGTGCTGGTTCAGGAGGTACTTGTTCCTGGGTAAGGATATAATCCTTACGTTCATGCTTGAGAACGAGTCTCAAATTCCGATCCCAATCGAGAAAGTTTACGCCGTTAAGCTTATCATGCTCGATTAGTGACCTAAGCGCGCTGCTACCAGAATGATTCGTGTTTGCCATTTTATATCTACACAATAAACAATTTTTAATCAGTATTAATTAAAATTGAAGTTGGAGATTTAATTATAAAACACTTTCTGATTCTAACTTTAGAATCTGAACCAGGATCCCATCATACTCTCAATTGAAGTGAACGGAGGCTCACTGCTCCAATTGAGTGCATCAAGGTAGGAGTGAATCCATCTACAAAACCATGTAGTTCCTGGCTAGGGTCTGTACTTGTTAGTACGTGGCATACCCTATACTGATACCCTAGGTCAGCCCTAGCTGACAATCATAGACAAGTCTACCAAGCTTGAACTATGGATAGAACTAATTTGACTACTATGCGGAGGCGCACGCACCCACACAGAACTTCCCATCTCATCCAGACTTCTTCTCTATAAATGTTACGCGGAGGCGTACCGACATCCATAGGGTCAAAGCCCTTTTGAGTGCCCAAACTTGGATGGTATCACGCTTGACTTGTAATTATTTGCGTTTAAGTGAATTATAAAAGTCTGATTGTATATCGATACAATCTTAATCTGGAATCATCAATTGCAAATTCATGCAAAGATGATCCCTTAGCAGGTTACATGCGAGTCTGATTAAATTCCGATTTTAATCTTTGCATGTGGGTGATAGCAAATCATACATAAACTTGTATATTTAAACTATCATACATTCATACATTCAAACATACAAATGTAACGATAAAATAAGCATAGCTAAGCCCATCTTAGGTTCCTAAGAATCTAGCAAAACCGATCCTAAAGACATGGGCTTCAAGATCCAAACTTGCTCCATTCTTTTGAATCTGGAATTTGAGAACATATAGTTCGCCACGATCCATGACCACCCTAGGGTCAGACCGTGGTCGTGCCCAACAATTTGTGGGCCACGCCCTTTGCAACGGGGTCACCACGGAGCCGTGGCCATACAATGGTCACGCACCGTGGCTGTGACCAAACCTTGGTCACGCCCCTGGCGCCACAGGGCCGCCACGAGCCCGTGACCATCCCATGGTCACACCCAGTGGCCCGTGACCACTCAGTTGTAACGCCCGTGGCCAGACTTCCGTCACGGACCCGTGGCCAATCGCCACGGTCTGTCGTGGTCGTCTTCTCCGATTCGCTAAAAATTTTCATATCGGTTTTTAAACCAAAAATCATGCAGTACCAAGAATTATACATATCTAATCAGCATAAAACCGTAAAAAGCTTAATCATGCATACTATACACACAATAACAATCATTTTATTGATTAATCTAGCATGCAACCAGGCTCTTATACCACTGTTGGGGAATATAGGCTCCATATCCTGCAGCCGAAGCAATAATCAGTAATATAACTATATTTCCGTCCCAAGATCCATTGCAATTTACCAGATTAATCAAAAGAGGGTTTTGGAACTTTAACCTAAAAACGGATCGGAGTGTTTGGATTTGAACCCAAATCCCAGGGTGGCCTACGTATCTCGTCCCACGGGAATCAAATCCCACGTATTTCGAAGGTTTAGACATCTGGAACCAATTTGGAAGATTGGCGTCTCTATTCTGTGAGCCTCTTCTCTGTGAGTCTTTGGTCAAAATTGGGATTTTTCAGAAAAATAATATCGCATTGTAATTTTTCTGATCTGGAGCAGTGGTTATATATGCTTCAAAATATGGTAATTATTTGTGGAAATCGTTTCCGCAAATATGTCGCACGTCGACCCACCACGGACCCCGCCACGAGGCCGTGGCCAATCTTTGCCGCACCGTAGCCCCGCCACAGCCAGTGGCAATTTCAATGGTTTCACCATAGACCCGTGGCCAATGAGTTGGTCACGATCCCGTGGTTCACCTATCCATATCCCTACGGCTCAGTCATGGTTCCGCTATAGACCTGTGGCCAATTTCACGGTTCATGACCCTTTCCTTTCACCTTACTTTTCCACTCAACTGTCCCAGTACACGTCCTTTTTATGTGACCCTCTAGGCTCATGTCCCGTTGGCAGATCGGTGTGAAATCACATTTCACCCTATCCATCATAAGAGACATTATGATTACCCAATGTACATGATTATCAATTATTCGACTTAACCTCTTGTCGTCTATCTCACTATCCCTTCGTCACTAGATATCTTGATTGATCATAAGGCATAGAGCCGTCATTCTTATTTAATCAATCACTGTTTGTTGATATGTGAGATGATTGAAAATGATACCTTGTATCATTTGCATGTCCATGCAATTCCTTTCAGTCATTCTCATCAAGTGGCCTAAACATATACCATTCCCATATCGGAATTTGAGGGACAAATTCCTTAGCCATCTTTCGTATCACTCATACAACCTGTCCCTGAGCCAATTATAGTCATTATGGCTACCCTGTTACATATAACATTAGGCGTATGTCAAACTAAGATGTTGAATACACAGTGATCACAAAGACTCCTTGGTGTAAGGACACAATGACAAGCTACGAGAACTGAGTATGCTCATGACAGCATCTATTGTACATACTCAGGTTGGGTCGTCCAATATCATTTCCCAAATGATATTTATGATCTAACTCCGGCAATCACATTGCTAATGATCAGTAGAGCGTGATCATAAAGAGTCATCCGCGTACGGACCTATGGTTCTACTATCAGTGATGACACACTCGATGACATAGATCAAATCACATTTAACATATTATCACAACGCAATGATAATATGATGCCGATTTATTATTGCAATGATGATGTAATAATTACACATAAACTAAGATTGGCATAGGCCACAAATCCTACATGACAAATATCGAGCCTCCCAATAGATCGATCATGTCACTCCCAATGTTCCCATGTCATTCAAAATCATAAGAAGTCATTGTTCAAGCATATTGTGAAGAATTTGATCGATGGAATCAATGAATTGTCATTTGAGTTTTAGGAAGCACGATTTTAGGCCACCAAAGACAGGACATTCTGGTCAAAACTCATAGATCTCTAAGGCAACACATAACAAACCCTCAAGGCATAAAACGAGGCAATAACTATGACAACGAGGCCTAGAAATACAAGTTGATTAAAAAAGAGAAATCAGTCAAAATTTCGAAACGAACAAACAAGAAGGATCGAGCATTCAAAAAAATCTGGTACCAACTAATCTTGATCCGATCATGCCCCTTCTCCCAATGCTCGAGTCTTCAAGAATTTTTAATAATTCTGATTTCAATTAAATTTAAGCAGGGATGTAAAAATTGGCCAGTCGGGCACTTAGGCGCCGACCAAACGCCAAATTCATCACCAACGAACCAATTATGTCCAGTCGTGGCGGGCTCAGGCGTTATTCCAACAAGGCAGGTCAAGACAAGCGCCCAGGCAGGAAAATCGGGCCTAGGCAACTCAGTCGTACAAGTCAGGCCCAAACGAACTCAAATGGGCCAAACAAGTTAATTAATTTTTTACTAAAAGCCACTCTTGTTCTCAGCCTAATAAGCTAAAACAGTTATGTTAAATGTTAATGAAACGGTGACATTTTATAGAAAAGAGTAGAAGAAAACATTATATTTGGGCGATGTGGGAAAAGAATATAAAAAATACCAGCCTTCTCCTCTAGCTTCTCGAAAAAATCCCTACATATTCATTAAATAATAAAAAGAGGTGATGACAGTTGACTACACCCAACTGTGTTACGTTTCAAATTTAATACTCCAACTTCCAAATTTTCATTTGTGATACCCAAAAATTAAATAAGCGACACTTAGCCCTTATAGCATTTGTGCCCTAGTCCAATTGCTATTAGCTTGTAAACGTCTATGTACATTATCATCGTTTGTAACATATATATAAAACGGCTTTATATTACTTATGTGTTGAAGTAATATGTTAAGCATGATCTGATTTATGACCACTAAAGTAGTAGAACCATAAATCTGTACGAATCACACTTAACGAGTCCCTGGTCAAAACATGCTTCCTTAGAAGCGACCAGTATGAGGATGGTTCTTAATGACGTAGTTCTACTTGTCATAGGGATGAGGGATCCCGGAATCATATCATAGATATCATGAGGTGATTGATATCGGACGACCCGCTTTGAATAGTGTTTTCATAGATTAAGCCATGAACATATTCAAATGCGATAACTTGTCACGACATCCTTAGACCAAGGAGTCTTTGTGATCACTATGCAATGAACGTGCGGCTTTAACTTGCGCCAAACGCTTTCTGTGAAAGGATTGTTATAAAGGGCATGATTGGGTGGCGGAACGGGTTGCATGAGTGACACGAAAGACGGCTAAGGGATTTATCCCTCATATTACAGTATGGGAAAGATATCCGTTAAAAGGGCCTCTTGATGGAGACTGACTGAGAGTAAAAGCATGGCCATGCAAATGATACGGGTTATCAATTCTCAGCCATCTCACATATCAAGTAACAATGATTGATTAAACAAGGGTGACGACTCTATGCCTTGTGATCGATCGGGATATCTAGAGATAATAGGATGGTGACTTGTACGCACAAGGTTAAGTCGAATCATCGATCGTCATGCACCTTGGGTAATCATAATGTCTTACTAGAGACCACTTATGATGGATCGGGCAAAAGAGATCTTTTGCGCCGATCTGCCAACGGTGGCATGAGCCTAGAGGGTCACACACATTCAAGACGGATAACTTGAGACAAAGAAACCTTAACGTTTCTTGAGGAGCAATACATGGACAAAACTGGAGGTTTTGTGCCATGGGTTTGGTTTGAGAGAATAATTAGCGAATCGAGAAAACTAAGTTTTTTCGTCGATGTCGCGTCGGACTTTGTTTGATAAGTAACGACAAAAAGGGTCGGGCAACTTTTGGACACGGCACGAGACCACACGGGCGAGCCCATTGGGCTAGGCCCATGAGGTCTCATGGCCGGCCCAATAAGCCCACTTGGCCGGCCCACATGGTGGGTCCATGTGTGGGGGCCACACAACACCATGCTTAGTTGGTGGTTGTGGATTAAGAGGTGAGTGATTTAAGGGGTATGGGTTAAAGCACCTTTAAGCCCATACCAATCACCTTTTGACCCATGCTCATGAGATTGATGAAGTAGAGAAATATCAAATGGGATTCAAGACACTCTCATCAATCCTACAACTCTCACAACTCTCATCAATCCTACAACACTCACAACTCTCTCTCTCCTCTCTTTGCTCTCTTGTTCTTCATCTAATTGTTCTAGTAGGCAATTAAGTGAAGGATCTTCAAGATCATCCCCTTGGTGTGGACTTGCTCTAGAGAAGAAGATCCGAAAGTTCTTCTTTATCGATTCAACGAAGACTAAATGCAAAATGGAGAAACTGTCCAGATTGTCCAGTTCCGGCGACCGACAATGCGTGAGCCATAGCTGCTTCGTCCGAGCTCCGATTGACCTGACACTGGCGGCGTTGGAAAGATAAGTCCAAGGGCTACAACTTTTGTGAAATACTGATTTTCCAGAAGAGCGCTGGTTTGGGAGATACAAGGCCGAGAAGCAGACTGGTCCGCAGAGTTTGTCCAGCGAGACGGGAAAAATGTTTTGCTCCAGACGGAGGTCTTCTCGTCCGAACTGGGTTCGGAGAAAAACACAAAAGATGTAGGGAATTGGCTGAGGTTTAATCTCCAAAAAGAACCGAAGCAATTGGAGATCTGCAGCTCGAGATATAGAGCTTCAAAGTCTCGGTTTTCTGCCGGGCAGATTCTGGTAAAACCAGAAAACTCGATTTCCTAAGGATCTAACTTGGTAGTCGATCTTGCGCAGGTTAGGGGCGGTTTATAGGTTGCTTCCGCTGCCATGAACGTAATTAGGATGCCCCGGAACCCAACAGTGGTATCAGAGCCGGTCTACCACTCCGAGATCCTTGTTTGTTATTTCGGTTTTGTAATGATACAAATGCCATAATTGTTGATAACATGATTTTAATGCTTTTTGGGATAATTGCATGAAATATGTTATTTTTGAAAAATATATTGAATTTGTAATTTTTCGGAAATTATTGGATTTGTCGGGTCCGAGAAGAGACTCTCGGGGAGCCGGATCGGAGGTACCGGACGGAGGTCACCGGAGGCCGGTGAGGCCGGCGGTGACCGGGCCCGTCCCCACTCTTGGCCGAGGCCGAGAGTGGCGGCAAGCCGGGCTTGGGCCTTCCAAGGCCCAAACCGGGCCGTGTATAGTTGGGCTCGGCCCATTGGCTTGGCCCGACTTGGTTCGTGCGCGGTGTTTGATCCGTGTCATGAACCCGCGATCCAATATTTCGAAAACTTTCAAAATTTAATCGGTTTCGATAAACCGTTTTTCGAAAAGGTCTAGTTTCGATAAACCCGACCAAGCAACTTGGCTAAATTAAAACCGGAATTATTGCATATTATTTAATAACATGTTTGTATGATAACATGTTGGATGATGTGATGAAATGTATGATGGATTAGTAGCCCATTAGATTTTATCGCTTTCACGGTTTGCATACCGTTAGTGTTAGCGTGTAATTATTCTTTTATTCGAGCCCATAAAGTGTAATTATTTTTTATCCGGTCTACGAACCGAGTATTAATTGTAATTATTACTCAAAGACGAGAAGGATGGAAAATCGAGCACAATGACGGTCTTGGAGGAAGTCCAAGAGCTAGTGGGAGCCCGAATGAGAAAGACGAGAAGATGTGAAGACTCGTAGAATCCTAAGATTAGGATGGGCTATAAAATGCATATTTAAAGCTTTATGAATGCTTGTTTGAATTATTTAATTAATAACATGCTTGCATGATTAGCTTATAAGTTTATAAGCCATCACCTCACATGCAAAGATTTAAATCGACTTTAATTGTTTGCATGTTTAAAGCGTTGTGAACTATCATCGCACGGGTTGTGATGGATGAGTTCAAATTTGAAACGTGTTTGCACAGGTTGCAAATGACGGTTTCAAATGAAGATAGTATGTGATACAATTAGAAACGTCACAACACGGGTTGTTGATGACGGATTCGTAATTGTTCCAAATACTTTCGAATTATTAAGCACAGCCAATTTACAAACGAATTTGAGTCAAGTGAGATGCCACCCAAATTCACACCCATGTAGAAACATTTTATCGGTGTCGTGTGCCTTAGCGGAGCATCGATCGAATGGGTTCTAGATAGGGAATGGTAAACTTTCTGGGATGTCGTGCGCCTTAGCGGAGCATCTGCACAAAGTTTGCTCGTTAGTGAAGGTTGGTTGACTCGACCACGATTCTTGGCCTGAGGTCGAGCTGGGGCATCGGAAGGGTAAGTCGTGTGCTTTTGCACATACCCTGACTAAGAGTTACACGGATTGTAATTGGGCGGACGTCCTACCTAAATAAGTCAATTGGAGCGGTGCGCCTTAGCGTACTTCAAATGACGAATAAGGGATCTTGGTTTAAGATTTTAAAACCTTAGAATCTTATGGTTGGTGTTTAATTCGGATCTTCGTAAATTTATTCAACTTTTCTGATTAAATTTACTTTCTTCGTGTAGAAATGGCTAGTAATTAAACAAACTCGTCTAATTTTTCGTTGAGGACTATACTCGAAAAGTGTAAACTCAACTGGACAAATTATCTGGACTGGGACAGAAATTTACGACTTGTGTTAAAGTTGGAACGCAGGGAGTACGTCCTTGATAAGGCTATCCCGATGGACCCAGCTGCCAACGCAACGAGGGTCGTTAAGGATGCGTACCAGAAACACCTTAGCGACTCTATCGACGTTGCGTGTGTCATGCTAGGCTGCATGGAGGCGGACATCCAGAAGCAGTTTATGGAGCTATCCCATGATCCGTTTGCAATGTTTGCACAGATCAAGGATATGTTCAAAGAGAAAGTACGTATTAAAAAATACACTGTTCTCCGAGAACTCATTGCCTGCAAGATGTCAGCAGGCAGCTCCGTAGGTCCACACGTCCTACGTATGAAGGGATCCAGCTTCAAAGCTGGTGGTGACAAGGGTAAAGCCCCAATGCACCTGGCAAGAAAGATCAAACGACCATTTATTCCTAAACCTTCCATGCCCGTAAAGGGCAAGGGGAAGGCAAAGGAGTCGGTCTGTTTCTACTGCCAAAAGCCTGGTCACTGGAAGAAAGACTGTCAGCAGCTGAAGGATGATCAGAGGAAGGGCGGTGGGGCCGCTACTTCGTCAAGTATTCCATTAGAGCTAAATCTTTCTACTATAAATGCTTGGGTACTAGACACTGGAGCTGAGTCTCATGTTTGTACGAATATACAAGTGTAGAATAGTAGAAGAGATATGGGGAAAGCGAGGTGGACCTAAGAGTTGGGAACAACGTGAGAGTTACCGCAACTGCCGTGGGTTCTGTTAACCTTGTTCTACCTAGTGGGCTTGTAATTGAACCTTTTGATGTGTTTTGCGTACCAGTTTTCATCAGGAATATTATTTCAATATCTCTTCTTGAAAAGGAAGGTTATTATTTTAATATTAAGAACGGGTTTTTTAATATTATGCGCAACAACATGTTTTAAGGCAATGCTCACACTGTTGGAGGTTTATACATATTGAATATGCAAAACTCGAGATCCAACATGCTCTATAATATAATTGCTAAGAGGTTTAAAGCTCATGATTTAGACCAAACTCTAATCTGGCATTATCGTCTAGGTCACATAAATGAGAAACGCATCTCAGCGCTTCATAAGCGCGGACTTCTAAGTCAATTCGAATACCAAACGAT
Source organism: Geranium rotundifolium (assembly GCA_963920655.1). NCBI lineage: Eukaryota > Viridiplantae > Streptophyta > Magnoliopsida > Geraniales > Geraniaceae > Geranium > Geranium rotundifolium. Next base: position 22,230,049 of record OY987312.1, read on the forward strand.
TGATAGATGCGAAGCTTGTTTAATGGGCAAGATGACTGAAACGCCCTTCACTGGTTTAGGTGAGAGGGCAGGTGATCTATTAGGTCTAATACATTCAAACGTATGTGGACCAAATGAGTACACCAGCCAGAGGTGGTTTAGGCTACTTTATCACGTTTACTGATGATTTCAGTAGATATGATTATGTCTATCTCATAAGACATAAGTCCAAAGCCTTTGATAAATTCAAGGAGTCTAGGACTGAAGTAGAAAACCAACTCGGAAAAAGTGTGAAGGCACTCCGTTCTGATCGGGGTGGAGAATACTTATCCGAAGAGTTTCTTACAGAAAGTGGAATACTATCTCAGTGGACTCCGCCAAGAACACCGCAACTCAATGGTGTGTCTGAGCGAAGGAATCGGACATTGTTGGATATGGTTCGATCGATGTTAAGTCTCACTGATCTCCCGATCTCCTTCTGAGGTTACGCTCTGCAAACGGCCGCATTCATAATCAAGGTGGGACATTCTTAGAAAAGGAATTTATTTCCAAGACAGTCAGTGGGAGGGCTGTTCATCTTAATGAATTTCTAGATGAGATGGTCACTCAGGAACCACTGGACGACCCACCAGAAGTAGTCGTTGAGCAAGAACCAATAGCTACAGTTAATAAGGACGGAACCGACTTTGAGAAATGGCTGGAAGCCATGAGGGAAGAAATGCAATCCATGTTAGATAATCAAGTGTGGGACTTGGTGGAACATACCCCTGACGTAAAAGTCATTGGGTGTAAATGGATCTTTAAAATAAAGATAGACATGGATGGCAAACCTCAGACCTATAAAATAAGACTGGTAGCAAAAGGTTATAGGCAAATCCACGGAATTGACTATGAAGAGACCTTTTCTCCAGTAGCTATGGTCAAATCTATCCGCATTCTACTTGCCGTAGCAATTTTGAGATATGGCAAATGGACATCAAAACCGCCTTCTTCAACGGGAGGTTAGCTGAGGACGTTTATATGTCCCAGCCTGAGGGTTTTGAGGATCCTAAGAATAAGGGAAAGATTGGCAAGTTGCTCAAATCAATTTATGGTTTGAAGCAAGCATCTCGGAGTTGGAATCAACGTTTTGATGAAGTTGTGAAACAGTTTGGCTTCATCAAGAACGATGATGAACCTTGCGTATATACAAAAGGGCAGATGGGAGCAAAGTAGTCTTCTTGGTGCTTTATGTTGATGACATACTGCTCATTGGAAACAACGTCCCTACCTTGCTCTTAACAAAGACTTGGTTAGGTGAGTGTTTCGCAATGAAGGACTTAGGCGAGGCCTCTTACATCTTGGGGATCAAGATATATAGAGACCGTGCCAAGCGGGTCTTGGGCTTAAGTCAAAGCACCTACATAGACAAAATATTGAGAAGATTCTCGATGCAAGATTCAAAGAAAGGACTGCTGCCCATGCGTCATGGCATAAAGCTAAGCAAGAAGTAGTGTGCTGAGACACCTCCAGAGCTAGCAAGAATGAATGAGATCTCATATGCTTCGGCTATAGGGTCCATAATCTATGCCATGATATGTACGAGATCGGATGTCTCGTTTGCCCTAAGCTGTACCAGTAGACATCAGTCCAAACCCGGTGAGGAACATTGGATTGTCGTCAAGGCGATTCTTAATTTTTGAGAAAAACCAAAGACGCTTTTCTTGTATACGGGGGAAGAAATGATGATCTAGTCGTCAAAGGATATGTTGACGCTAGTTTTCCAGACAGACCCCGATGACTTAAAAAGTCAGTTGGGTTATATGTTTATGTTGAACGGTGGAGCTTTCAGCTGAAAAGCAAGAAGCAGTACACCATTGCCGAGTCTACGACCGAAGCTGAGTACATTGCCGCATCTGAAGCGGCAAAAGAGGCTGTATGGATCAGGAGTTTCATGGCTGGGTTAGGTGTAATTAAAACCCATCTAACCCAGTAGACTTATATTGTGACAACACCGGGGCCATTGCGCAAGCTAAGGAACCCATGGCACATGACAGATCCAAACATGTACTCATAAAGTATCACATCATCCGCGACTTGTACGCACAAGGTTAAGTTGAATCATCGATCGGGATATCTAGAGATAATAGGATGGTGACTTGTACGCACAAGGTTAAGTTGAATCATCGATCGTCATGCACCTTGGGTAATCATAATGTCTTACTAGAGACCACTTATGATGGATGGGGCAAAAGAGATCTTTTGCGCCGATCTGCTAACGGTGGCATGAGCCTAGAGGGTCACACACATTCAAGACGGATAACTTGAGACAAGGAAACCTTAACGTTTCTTGAGGAGCAATACATGGACAAAACTGGAGGTTTTGTGCCATGGGTTCGGTTTGAGAGAATAATTAGCGAATCGAGAAAACTGAGTTTTTTCGTCGATGTCGCGTCGGACTTTGTTTGATAAGTAACGACAAAAAGGGTCGGGCAACTTTTGGACACGGCACGAGACCACACGGGCGAGCCCATTGGGCTAGGCCCATGAGGTCTCATGGCCGGCCCAAACAAGGGCCCATTAAGGGCCCAATAAGCCCACTTGGCCGGCCCACATGGTGGGTCCATGTGTGAGGGCCACACAACACCATACTTAGTTGGTGATTGTGGATTAAGAGGTGAGTGATTTAAGGGGTATGGGTTAAAGCACCTTTAAGCCCATACCAATCACCTTCTGACCCATGCTCATGAGATTGATGAAGTAGAGAAATATCAAATGGGATTCAAGACACTCTCATCAATCCTACAACTCTCACAACTCTCATCAATCCTACAACTCTCACAACTCTCTCTCTCCTCTCCTTGCTCTCTTGTTCATCATTTAATTGTTCTAGTAGGCAATTAAGTGAAGGATCTTCAAGATCATCCCCTTGGTGTGGACTTTCTCTAGAGAAGAAGATCCGAAAGTTCTTCTTTATCGATCCAACGAAGACTAAATGCAAAATGGGGAAACTGTCCAGATTGTCCAGTTCCGGCGACCGACAATGCGTGAGCCATAGCCGCTTCGTCCGAGCTCCGATTGACCTGACACTGGCGGCGTTGGAAAGATAAGTCCAAGGGATACAACTTTTGTGAAATACTGATTTTCCAGAAGAGCGCTGGTTTGGGAGATACAAGGCCGAGAAGCAGACTGGTCCGCAGAGTCTGTCCAGCGAGACGGGAAAAATGTTTTGCTCCAGACGGAGGTCTTCTCGTCCGAAATGGGTTCGGAGCAAAACACAAAAGATGTAGGGAATTGGCTGAGGTTTAATCTCCAAAAAGAACCGAAGCAATTGGAGATCTGCAGCTAGAGATATAGAGCTTCAAAGTCTCGGTTTTCTGCCGGGCAGATTCTGGTAAAACCCGAAAACTCGATTTCCTAAGGATCTAACTTGGTAGTCGATCTTGCGCAGGTTAGGGGCGGTTTATAGGTTGCTTCCGCTGCCATGAACGTTATTAGGATGCCCCGGAACCCAACAAGCCCAACGTCTGTTAAATCTAACTGATTTGGTCTGTCAAAAAGTCTAAAATACCCTCAATAGTTTTGTTCTGTCAAACCAGTCTGATTGGTTCAATTGACATGATTATGAAATGACTATTTTACCCCTAATTGAATACCCAATTTAACTAATAAATTGAGGGAAATTTTGACTTTTCACTTACACAAATAATAATCATAATTTTTTAATAATTAAATGCATATATTATCATTAATTATATTATTACTATTACTATTAATCATAAATTATATTATTAATAATAATCAATTAATTAATTAATAATTACCTTAATCAAACCCTAAATCTTCACTCTCTCGGCCACTCCACTCTCTTCCACCGTACTCAGTCGCGACTCCGACCTCCCCATCAGCCGCGACTTCGACCTCCCCGTCAGCCGTTGCTCGACTCGTTCCCTCTCTGCCTCCGGTTCGGCTTCGAACTCCCGTCGCACGAGTCCTCCACCACCACCGCCATCGAGCTGCTCAGGGCCGGATCAGGTGAAGAGATTGGAGGAGGAGCGGAGTGGCGGGGAGCCGAATGGAGACGGTCGTGGTCGGCCAGATCTGGACAGCTCGTCGGCGAAACCAACGTGCGAAGCGAGGGCTTCCCGACGGCGACTCCATCTTGTCGGAGACTGACTTCCCGAGAGCTTCCCGAAGCGATCCACCTCTGAGAGCCACCAGATCCGAGCTCGCCCGAGAAATTGAGAAGCGAAATCACTGGTGGTGCTCCTCGCTCTCGATCCGAGCTCGCCCGTACCACACACACCCAGGCTTGCAACTGGAGACGGGACTTGCGCCCGGAGACGGGGCTGGTCGGAGTTGCGGCCGAAGACGGGAAGAATACGAAGGGTGATTGGTTCAATTGATATAATATAATTAATAATAATAATATATATTTAATTATTAAAGATTTGTAATTATTATTTGTGTAGGTGAAAAGTCAAATTTGCCCTCAATTTATTAGTTAAATTAGTATTCAATTAGGGGTAAAATAGTCATTTTATAGTCATATCAATTGAACCAATCAGATTGGTTTAACAGACCAAAACTATTGAGGGCATTTTAGACTTTTTGACATACCAAATCAGTTAGATTTAACAGACTTTGGACTAAGTGTTGCTTATTTAATCTTTGAGTATCCCAAATGAAAATTTGAAAGTTGGGAAATTTGAAACGTGACATAGTTGAGTGTAGTCAACTGTTATTACCCCTAATAAAAATCCTCTAGCTTTATGCAATTGTTTCCTAAGCTTCTTATACTCTTACTATTCCCAATAGTTGTTTTAATGAACGTCGCACTCGAAATGGTTCTCTAAACTTAGCCCTTTGGCTATTTGATTTTGCAATACTGAAATTTTTTATCACCATTGAGTTGTGAGTGATTATTTGAAAAAATAATGTATTTTATTTGTGTGCATATGTATTTGAGGTATATCTTAAATATTATTATTTTTTATATACCATAATATATATTTTTATTAAGTATGTTAATTTATTTACAAAATACATAGATGGAAATTCGCTTAAGCTCCGACTAAGCCCTGCTTAGGCCCCAGACGCCCCTATCCGACTAAATAGCGCCTATCGATTTATACAACCTTGAATTTAGGAGTAATAGTTTGCACTTTAATATGTATTGTGAAGATATTATAATTATAATTTTTATTTTTATTTTTAATTTCGTTTTGTAATATAATTTTATTTATTGTAACATTTTATTTGTTATACTAGCATCATACTAAATTCAATGTTCGTCGTTGGCACAATAGCAACGTCATTTCAAATATTGTGTGTTAACAAAGGTATCGTGTACGCCACTATTGATTATAACTAGTTTTTTTTTCAAGATTGTAGATGTCGCAAGACGCTATGATGGCACACCCGGCCTTTGGGGCCATGGCGAATTTCCATTTTTGTATTTATATATTTTTCAATATAAATTAATTTACATATATAATAAAAATACATATTATGCTACAACTTTTTAAAAAAATTATTAATTAGTTTGGACATAACCAACTCAAATTGATCCAAATTTAGTTAAAATCAGAAAAACGGCTCAAAATCGGATGGCCGCCATTTGCAACACTACTTTTTTTAGGTTTGCATTGGCCAACCACGTACACCGCTGTTATAAAAATTTCCAATAGCGAATTCCTTGGAGTTTCACATCCAAAAAAATTTCGATACAACATTCTGGTATAGACGGTCACACAAACTATCGTTAGAAATCATACTCATAATCAGTGGCGAATCTAAAACATTTTCCACAGGGGGGCAAAACTTTATACTAAAAATTTAATCTAATTTATAACATAATTAATTAAAAATAATTACCAAATGCATATAACAAACACTAATTCGAGCTTGATTATTTATTTTTTAGTTGATTTTGAATTTAACTTTCATGTATATATATATATACAAGGCGAATTGGTTCGCGACTTATAAATTCTAATAAGTTGGGCTCGAGTTTGATTCATTTATCAAACAACCCATCCATATATTTAATCTCAACATAACTTGAATAGAAATTTCACAAGTTTTCAATAATTAAAAATAATTGGACTAAATTTTAATGGAGAAAAAAATATTAATGGAAAACGAAATTTTTTTTACCTAATATAAGAATTAGTAAAAATAATTATAAATCAACAAATAAAGTGAGAATTAAACATACTCCATGTAAATGAGTTTTAAAGTCCACGGCTCTTAAAAAAAATAGGCCCGAATATCATTAAAAACACACAATTATTACAAAACTACACACTTGCCACTAAGCTACATAGTTTTTATTATGTTACATGGCTTTTGGCCGAATTTAAGTGGGACATATCTAGAGATCGCAACGGGGCGGGTTTGGGGTGGATTTGGCAATCCATGTTTGAATCGGATCGGGGATTCCTCGTTTCTAATGAGGATCAAGATTCCCCGTCGGGTTTGGTGATTCCCCCGTTTTCCGTTTCCAACCCAAATAAATGTTAAAACATATTTATTTTTTAATATAATTTGTATTCAAAATTATTATTTTAAATAAAAATTTGTACTTAAAAAAAATGTCTTGTCAGAGTTATTTTATTATTATGTATATTGAACCACAGATAAGAAATCTAAGAACACAACACACCGGAGGGACATAAATAAGTATATGGAACCACAAATAACAAATCTAAGTACACAACACACCGGAAGGACATAGATAATTAAGATGTGATGAAGTGGCAATGGCAGTGACAATAGAGAATATAATAGCAGTAGTGTTTGGAATCCAAGAAATAGTATGAATTGAATGATTAAGAGGTAGTACTGTCGGAAATAGTGTGTGAAATGAAATGTTGTTGCCTATATCATTGAGCGTGTCATTACTAATAGTAGAACTATATATCCGTACGGATCGCATTTAACGGGTCCCTGGTCAGATATGCTTCACCAAAAGCGACCAGTATGAGGATGACTCTTTGTGGTCACGCTCTACTGATCATTGGCAATGAGATTGTCGGAGTCAGATCATAGATATCATTTGAAAAATGATATTGGACGATCCGATCTGAGTATGCAGCATAGATGTTGTCATGAGCATACTGGTCTGCATGAGTGATGCGAAAGATGACTAAGGGATTTGTCTCTCAAACTCCGGTATATGAACGAAATCTGTTTAGGCCACTTGATGAGAATGACTGAAAGGAAACGCATGGTCATGCTATTGATACGGGGTATCATTTTCAGTCATTTCACATATCAAGAAACAATGATTGATCGAACAAGGATGACGGTTGTATCCTCATGATCAATCGGGATATCTTGTGACAAAGGGATAGTGACATAGACGACATGAGGTTGAGTCGAATCATCTATCATCGTGTATATTGGGTAATCATAATATCTTACTAGAGGCCACTTATGATGGATCGAATAAAACGGGGTTTCACGTCGATCAGCCAATGGGACACGAGCCTAGAGGGTCACACACACAGAGCAAGTATAAAGTAGCGGAAGAGAAACCAGAGAAATGGGTGAGTGCCCAATTGGCTACGGGCCCGTGGCAAAACTTAAGGTTTGACCACGGAGGTTGTGACCAATAATAGGGGCCACTGTCCGTGGCCAAATTAGGTTTTGGACCACAGACTCGTGGCGGCGAGGAGTTGGCCATAGGTGGCAACCTCATAGGGGCCACGGATCGTGACGGGGTCTGTGGCAATCCTAGGGTGGCACAGTATGGCCATGAAGGGCGCCACGTCCCCGTGGCGGGGTCCGTGGTGAATCGCTATCATCTTTTTTCTCGAGGCTATAAATAGAGGCCAATCATTGGGGAAAAAGTTCACGAAACAGATTATTCTTTCTGAAACATTTGAGGTTTTCTGAGATTTCTTCCATTGCTCCAAGGGGTCCGAAGATTTTAGTAGGTCGTCGGGTTCAGGTGTAGCACCGCTTGCTCGTGTGGACTACCCTAGAGAAGAGCATCGTCCCGGAGTTCTTGGTGGATTCGAGTTATAGGTAAACCTTTCATGAAACCTTCTTCTCAAGATCAATCTATATTTGCATGATGATCTTAAAAGGAACTTGGTCGTTCTTGTTGTTTCCGATGCGTTACTATAGCCTAGGTTCCCCAACATATCAGTGGAGCATTTGCATTCTACAAATTAAACTGCTACTATGCACCCTTAGATCAATGTAACATCTATATAATTAGGGGAATATATAGTCCAGTCACAATTGTTAGTTACACTGTAAAAGGAATATTTATTAAGATGATGACAATGTCAACATCATACGATGGTAAATTAGAGTTTAACTTAGTTCCTCCATCTCAAGCTTGTACGTGTGTGAGAGTTATTTCTTTTCATGTAGTGCACATAATATTCTACAATAGAGTCATTGTCCTGTAACTATTAATATTCGAGTTATTGGTCTAAAAGAAAATAACATTTTACTACACCTAACTATAGTTGTTTTTAACACTTTGGTACCTTAACTATTTTTTTTTATTTTTAGTACCCTAACTATGTGTTTGGGACAAAAGTTAGCATTCTGTTAAAATTAACGGCTAAAATTGAGTCACGTACGTATACGTGACTATATAACTAAGGGAATACCCAAAATACCATCGGCTTAAAACAAACAAAAAATCAAAGATAAACATTAGTTGTCTTCTCTTGCGAGCTTTACGGCGACCAAGCTGAACCCTCACGAGCAGATCTAATGTCGCCGATTTTTGCGTGGAATCCATAATCAAACAAATCTCAATCCAAAAACGACCTCGTCTTAAAAAAGTAATAACGAAAAAGTCAAAGATAAATAGTGGTTATCTCATTGACGAGCTTCACGACGACCAAGCTGAACCCTCGCGAGCAAATTTAATGTCGTTGATTTTCACATAGAAGCCATACTCAAGAAAATATCAGGCAAAAATCAACTAATCAACCGAACCTTAATTTTCATTTTCTCAAAACCCAGTCAAACCCTAAGGTCTCTGAGTCGTGTCGTTGAAAGGCGTGGTTGTGCTGGAGAGAATGCATGGTGGTTGAAGGGCTTGGTTTGGCTGGAGAGCTTCCGGTAGAGGAAAGTCGCGAAAAGAGAGAATTAAGATTAGGTGATCTTATTTAAACAGGGGTAATTTGCTTATTTACATTTTCCGTGAACATTAACACACACGTCTTAAACTCATAGTTAGGGTACCAAAGTGTGAAACAACTATATATAGTTAGATGTAATAAAATGTCATTTACCCATAAAACGATGACTTGAAAATTGATTGTCACATGACAATCACTCTATCGTAGAAGTTCATGCGTACTTGAAAAGAAATAATGCATGAGATGGACCAGCTAAATTAAACTCTAATTTTACATTTTATGTGATGTTGACATTGTCATCATCTTAATTAATATTTTGATAAAACTAGACGCCAAGAATTATTAGAAGATAGGTGAATTAATTAGAGATGTGTGGTTGACATTTTGAATTAATTTTGCTGTAAGCTCTGTTGAAAGTTTTCTTGCTCTTCATATTCTTATTGAAATTCTGATTATTTAACAGTTAGACAAGATGTTAAGAAGAATGTCGGGAGTAATGTTAAGACAATGTTCTTAACAACTTGTCAGTAAACAGATTTGGAAAAACACAATATAAGGAGTAAAGAGCTGATAGCAACACACAAGATTGTTAACCCAGTTCGGTGCAACTCACCTACGTCTGGAGGCGCTTTGCCAGTGGAAATATTTCACTATACTGGAACAAGTCAAATCATACAAGTATCGGTGATTATCACACTAACCACTACTTTATGCTACCCTTCCTAGTGCAAATCTATATAAGGGACTCCCCCTAAATCCAAGCCTCCAACTTGATTCCACTCTACAAGTCTCGCACGCCCGGATGTAACAAGTCGATGTTATGCACTTTTTGTGTGAACCTTCAATCACGCATTCACAGAAAACCCACAATCACTCTCTTAATCTTCTCGATTTGTTGGAGTGATACACAAACGTTCTCCAAGGAACACACAGCCTCTCAGCACGTCAGTCCTGCACGTCTAAGAGCTCTGTATATTCTTTGAAGAAACTACAAGGAGTCTGCTTAAGATCTCTCCGGGAATCATGCTCTCGGGGTCTCCTTACACATGCGCGCAGCTGCTAAGGGTGGAGCCTTTGGCTTTTATAGTAGATGCAAATAACCCTCGAATCAATTAGGGTTTCCTTAACCTAATTGATTTCAGTTTCCTTATTCCCTTACACCAATATCTTTGCAGAGTCTTTGTCATGACAGGAATACTTTAAGCATTATGACACAATAATGACTTACCAGAAGCCTTGTACAGCTGGATATTTCCAATCGCAATACGTCTCCTATTTAGGGAAACTTTTCAATGCTGCGATCCACAAATGTCACACAGAATGTTGAGACTAATTGCTCGACATCTTTTCTAACTAGATGCTCGACATCTTTTGTATTGCCTAAAAATAAAATCAACAACAAACATAACAACACTTTTGATATTACCCTATTCATCTTTATAGATTTGAATTCGTTTGTACATTAATGAATAATTTTGTTTGGCATTATATTGGATGTCACTGTATTCTCATTTTCAAAATATGGAACTTATTTATTTTTGTTGTTGAAATGAATTCAAGATATTAACCACCCGCATAATCAATGTATTTCCAAATTTTGATAAGAGAGGATGGGAGACAGGATAGAGTAGTGGAGTTTATGGCAATCGAATAAAATTTTGTAGTCCAAACAGTGATATTTTAGTAATTAAATTTGAAATAATGTTAAATAATAAATATAAGAGTATTTTGATCCTTCAAAATTTTAGAATTAAAAATATATAAAAACTAACAAAAATTACTAATAGGGGACTTGAAAAATTAAAAATATTACGTGATCTATCTAAAAACGCATAGTTGCAATTATTATTATATAAGATTATCCTATTTTTCATTAGGTACTCTCAATTAACTTTTTGTTTCTTGCAAAAAAAAAATAAAAAGAAAATTATATATATCAAGCATTGCCATTATTAGGTGATGTTATTTTTTTAAATGACATCATTACATTTAAGGGATAATGACATTTTGTTACACCTAACTATAGCGAAATGACATTTTCACAGCCAAACTATTTTTCTCTCTTTTTTAGTACCTTGACAATTTTTTTGTGACGACCTACGATAAAATGACTAAAATGCCCTCCAATGACTTTTAAAATTTGAATAAACTTTTTAATTTAATGACTTTTAAGCCTTGAAATTTATGTTTAGATTCGAAGTATAATTGTAATTGCATGCAAAGAAATAAAACAAATTAAACCGGTTGAATTTTGGTTCATTAACCTAGAGGTAGTTTAGGTATTTTAGGCATTTAAAAGGTAGGTTGTCGCAAAAAAATTGTTAGGGTACTAAAAATGAGAGAAAAATAGTTAAGGTATGAAAATGTCATTTCGTTATAGTTAGGTATAACAAAGTGTTATTATTCCTACCCTTAATTTTTAAATGACCAAAATATCCTTAAAAAGTTTCAAAAATCTTAAAATATTATTATTCTTCCTTCATACATATTCGCAGTCTATATACTGCTCCCCTCCCCTCTTTTGTTGCAATTCATTGTGCACAATCATTAAAAATCAAAACCAATAAAACTTAAAGTTTGTTTTTATCGATTTAAATAAAATGAAAGTCAACACATTAAGTCAAACTTCTCTTCAATGGTTGACCATTGTTTTTGCAGCTTCCCTCTACAAAACAGGTTTCATCAACAATTTCATATCCAACTCTCAATTTTATTTTCCATCTCATCCATCAAATTTAATCCATACTCATCATTTGATACATAAACACTAAAGTTACCAAAAACTATACTTTCTAAAATACAAAATTGAAAAAAGAGAAAATTGCAGTTCACTATTGTAAACTATGCAATTTTTATATGTCAATACCCTCTACTTTTTTTAGTTTCATTAAAATTTTATTTAGTTGCACTGTTCATCACATAGTTAAATTTGATGTAAAAAGTTCATAATACCATTGTATTAAAAAAAAATATATGTTTTGAAATTTTTTTTAGAAATTTTTTTTTATCAGATAAATAATAAAACACTGATTTCAAAATTATTTTTATAAAATATTTTTTTTTCAAAAAAAATACTAAAAATAAAAAACCACTTTTAACAACGTTTTTTCATTTTTAATATTATTTTTTTATAAAAAATAATATTCAAATCAGTTTTTTTATTATTTATTTCATAAAAAAAATTTGAAAAAATATAAGTTAATCAAATGATTTTTTTTAATATAAGAGTACTTTAGTCATTTAATAAAATTTGAAACTGAAATATTTAAATGACTAAAATAACTTTGTATTTAAAAAATGAATAAATAAATAAAAACATTTGTTTAACTTAATTTTTTATGGAATAAATAATTTAAAACCGATTTGAACACTATTTTTAAAGAAAATATTAAAAATAAAAAAAAACGTTGTTAAAAGTGGTTTTTCATTTTTAATATTTTTTTAAAACCATTGTTTTGAAAAAAATAATTTTGAAATAAGTGTTTTACTATTTATTTGATGAAAAATATTTTAAAAAAAACAATTTAAAAGATATTTCTTTTTAACTTTTAAATTTTTTTAATATATCATGGACTTTTTTATATCAAATTTAACTCTGTAATGGACAGTACAAGTAAATGAAACTTTACAGTAGTAACATACAACTAAACAAAGTAGAGGACAGTAACATGCAAAAGTTGCATAGTATATAGTGGTGACATGCAATTTCCCCTAAAAAGATTATCATGAAGCAAATAGGTTCCACACCATTATGGTGTGTAGAACCCCATGTACATCAGGGTGCATAACTATAGAGAAGATCTCAACATAATAGTAATGATGTCATCAATGCTGAAATTTTCTTTTAGTTGTTGATTTTATTTTGTTAAAATTGCAAAAAAAAGTCTTTATAATTGTTTTTTTTCTTCGGAAACTCTCCCTTCATTACATCTTTGCAAAAAAATTCCTCACTCATATTTATTTCTACATCATCTATGCAAATCCGTAAACATGGACTCCGTAAACATTGACTGATTCTTACCAAGGGTCTCATGTAAAAAGTGTAAAGTTAATAGCAATCTTATGCAATTTTCCGAACTTAAAATAAACAAATAATGATCTAAAACAATACTTCTCCATGCGTGTAGCTATCTACCCCTCATTTGAATCCTTTGACAAATTAGGGAAGGATTGTCAAGTCCGAATTTGATTTGCAAAATTTTAGCCCTATTAGCTCTGATCATGCTATATGAATTTTAACCGAGCAATAAAGGAAACTAACTTATATATAGCAACTCAAATTCCAATTTTCATACTGGATTGTAAATCTTATTCAGACACACCTTGATAAACATAATGCAGAACAAAACGCAACACACTTGTTTGTAAGAAACATTACTCCTGTTCTCTACAAACTCATCATTCAGAACAAGTAGGTCAAGGATCGAAAGTCATGCTTTCTGCTTCCCGTCTTACAGACTCGAACAAAACGGAGGATAAGTACCTCTCTCCAAAGCTTGGGAAAATCACCTGCGCAAGTTATACAAATAAAAATTTAGTTAGTCGCAACACAAGCAGGAAGGCTTCTTATCCACATGCTGTATTTGATGTGACCCTAATTCTAATTGTTTTCTTTCATAGCAATGATATCTACATCATCGTCTACACAATTCAGATGTTTATAGCAGTTAGATTTCCTGATTTTGGAAATGGCATCAAACAGATGTGAACCAATTGACCCTCCTAAGGGCTTTTAGGAAACTCCTGTCGAGGGATGCGTAAGTAGGTATTTCATCCTCTGTATAAGACCCTACACATTGCTTTAGGAAAACACAACTCTTGTATAGTGTAAGCATGATGTGAAAGCACCTTGAATTTGAAATATAGCCACCAAATAAAAGAACAAAGAAAAATCAAACAAGTCCAACTTCAGTCCAACTTGAAGTAGAAAACACAAAATGGGTCAGATGATTCAAATATTTCACAACAAAACTAGTGTTTTATGATGGTTCAGTTCAAGAATTATTAAACTTTGACGGGTAGCAATTGAACTTACCACAATAAGTTTTCCAGCACTTTCTGGCCTTTTGGCAATCTTGATTGCAGCAGCAGCAGCAGCACCCGATGAAATTCCCACCTGCAATAAGTGTTTTAAATAATAAAATGAAACATGCTTCAAAAAATTTCGATCAAATTTTTTCGAAGAATCTGAGTTATATGCACTTAAACATTATAGTATATTGAAAACTTACCAGCAAACCTTCCTTCAGAGCAAGAAGCTTTGCAGTTTCAATTGCTTCATCACTGGATATCTAGAAAATATGAAAAATTGAAAGTTAACAGATGAAAAACAAATATAAACATCATAAACTATGGACGGATTTCTAGACAAAAAATGGCTACCATTGTACCTGTAAATCATAACAGTGTGACGAGTCTATAGCAGCTCGTAGATAAATAATCAAAAAGTTAAAACCGTTTTCAAATACATGTAACATAACAAAATCTAAGGTCTGAATCTTTACTGGATAATATATACATACATACATACATACATACATACATACATATATATATATATATATATATATATATATATATATATATATATACATACATACATACATACATACATATATATGTATGTATATATATATATATATGATATACATCATATACATCATATACATATGAATTTACCTGTACAACTTCATCAATGATACCTACTTCCAAAACACCTGGGATAAAACCAGCGCCTATACCTTGGATCTTATGTGGACCTACAATTATAAATACAGATAAGTCAGAAGAAACCAGCCAAGATAATCTTCCCCTCTCTTGTTAAATATGTTAAAGCTTACAAGACCAACAAATCAAATTAATGATGATACTAGTATGAAGTATCATTAGATGTGAGAAACTAGTTATGCCTGCACATGTTTTCTATACTTAGCAGCATTTGTGGAGATAAAAGTAACAAATATGAGCTAGGCAGTTTTGAAAGAATAGGATAACACAAACCGCTTTTATAAAGGGCACTTGACAAGATTATGGAAGACACAAATGGCATAATGTAGACCATCAAAATACAAAAACACGATCTAATACATGTGTTGTTAAAAAATATCAAAAAGATGGCATAAGCTGTCACACAAACCAATAGGTGTATTGACATCCTAGCATGCCATGGGGCATGTTCCTGATCTAAACTGCAGCCAATACTATGACTGTATGATCATGAACAAGCTAAAACTAAAACCAGCAATTGCAAAAACCATGTTCATATCTACTAACGTAAACCTATAATTGGTCCATCACCTCTATCTTTTAGTTGAGTTGATTCTCTAGTATGCTATCAATGTTTGGTACAATTTTGACACACGTCTCTTTTGGAGCCTCTACCCTTTAGCTTTAGCATTTGGGTTGAATTGGACTTTTAACAGTGTCAGAAATTTTAGATCATGGTCACTTAAAATCCCGAAAGCCTCAAAATATGTTAACTATTATCTTTCTATTCTCTCATATATCTTCCCCCATAAAAAGCTCTCAATGAGTTAATCTCAATCCTCTTCTTAAAGCCCAATGGACCTTCTATCTCAAATCTACAAATCTTCTCTTCAATTCTAATAGACAATTTCCATATATCTCCTCTTAAAGGCTCAATGAGTCTTCTATCACCAGTCACCACCTCCTCTTCAAGCTCTCCTCTTAAAAATCCCCTATGTGTCTTCTATCTCAAGTCAATCACTAGCTTTTCAAGTCCAATGTTAAGAGTCCGTGATAGGATATAGCTAGGGAAAAATAATTTTTGGTTTTCAAATTTGTTGCATTTTGATTTAAAGGATATGAAAAATATTACAGAACTTAATGAACGCTATATTGGGATTAGAGAGCTCTCTCGACAATTGAGCTCTCATACTATCCAAATCCTAGCCATAACTCGATCCACAAACCCAAGACCGTATCAATTGGTATCGAAGTCGAGAGTTAAGGCAAACTTATGGTCTTTTGAGGAGCAAGTTGAGGCATTTCTTCATATGTACAAGGAAGACAAGATCAAGGCTGATGCACGATATCAAGCTTTCGAGGCGCGACTTCGAGACAAGGCCAACAAGGTCCAGCATCTATATAAGTTGTTGCATAAACAGAGTAGGAAGGTGAGACAACATGAGTAGGTTGTCTCTTGTTTGAGTATGGAGCAAGATAAGGAAACAAAGCAAAAACAGAGCAAATTCTCTGCCCCCTAGTCATATTGACAATGACTAGGACATAACAAGAATATACTCAATCCAGGGTGGTGTACCTTCAATTGTTAATGGAAAGCCTCTTGACCAGGCATACTTAACTGAGAATTTTATTCTGGCTAAATTGAAGAACCTTTCAAACATGATGGCTACAACCCAACTCACATATGTTAAAAAATATGTTCGGTTTTGATTACATAGAAGCAATAGAAGTGGCATTATACTCAAAATTTGTGTATTCAAGTTTAACCACGGGTCATCCAGGAAAGGATATTGAGTTTGGTATTGGGACATGCAAGACGTTGATGATCCACGAACCCCGATCGATTTGAAAGAGAGGAGTGATGTTAGGATATACTTAGGGAATATTGCATATTTGGTTTTCAACTAGTTTTTCTATTCTATAACTTTAAATAGTTTTGATATCAACAGTCATCATGATCTTTCTTGTTAGTTGGCATACCACAACTGTATATGTGTTGTGGAGAGAAATAAAGAAGATGAGGAATAGTTTAGACTCTCGGTTACTAATAAGAAATTAATCTTGCACGTATAGCGTATAGGTACATTTTATAGTTAGAAAATAATTAGCCCGTCAACTTGACTTTTTAGTTTATTTGGTCCTCTAATAGCCAACCTTGGTATGTCTTGGACCTTCAAATTTCTTGTGGCTTCCACCCATTAACTTAATTTTTTTAGTTACATCGTGTTTTCACAATATCAATCCCACACGCAAGCATGTTATTGCATACCTTACATATTGAGTAACTACTCCTTACCTACATTCCTCTAGGAACAGAGAGATTTGGACTATTCTAAAACTTTCAACATAAAATCTCTAACATCTTTAGGTAAACTGATGAACCATGATGCCATCCCCTGTAACTCAGTACATTGCCAATTAAGAAATACGAATTGAATCTCTAACCCATACCAGTACTTTACTTGGTTATGAAACGTACAAAAGAATCTCACATTTCGTATATGCTCAATGTGACAACCAATTTACTTCATTCTACGGATATATGAATGTACATTATGTGATTGTAAGGCTGTCTTTGCTTCATTGATTCAATTACTCATTGAGCAAATTGTACATATGGTAACGGACTGATGACACGGTAAAATATACTAAAAATGCTGAGTTTAGATACCATAAAATGAAATAAATTACATGCAACTCACCAGGCTTTCCTCCAGATAGAACAGGACTTTCAACAGGTTCCACACCAATCAGCTAGAAAGTAAGAAGAAAAGATAATAAACAAAACGTGAGGACAAGACTTTACAGACTGTATAACTAGCAGCTAACTACAGCAAAATAGTTTAAAACAAAAATCTTATAACATGAATCATTTGATCACAACAGATGGTCATACTGACCTTTATGTTTTGATTCTGCTCTTTTAGATATTTCCCAGCACCTGTTATTGTACCACCTGTACCTATTCCAGATACAAATGCGTCAATCTTCCCGTCAGAGCCCTTCCAAATTTCTGGTCCAGTGGTCTCATAATGTATCTACAATTATAAGAACAGAAAACAATAAGTTTAACGTTCCAACTGGTAATGACCTATGTTGAACAATTTTGCAGACTGATGACCTTTGGGTTGGCAGCATTTTCAAATTGCTGAAGAATGTAGGAATTAGGTGTTTTAGACTTTATCTCTTCCGCCTTTTGAACAGCCCCTTTCATGCCCTTAGCGGGATCTGTTAGCACCAACTCAGCTCCAAAAGCGCGGAGAATGATTCTTCTTTCAAGACTCATTGATGCAGGCATTGTGATAATAAGCTTGTAACCCTTCGCTGCAGCCATGAAAGCCAACCCAATGCCAGTGTTACCACTAGTTGGCTCGATAAGGACACTCTTCAGCCAATAACAGGAAGTTGCAGAAAAATCACAAGGACATTTGTCAGCTAAGCAGCCCCATCATAAAACAATAATTTGTAATCATTTTCATATGAAACTGGCATATAAATTATAATCAGATTCTGTTGGAGATTGTAATGTTGGGGTTCATCCAATCTTGACAACTAACCTCCCCCGGTGTGATAAGGCCCTTCGCCTCTGCATCTGCAATCATGCTATAACCAATCCTGCTCACAGGAAATGAAATATCATAGACCATGGTCAATCATCAATATTGTTAGGTTCATAGCCCTTGTTTTGCAGAAACCAAAACTAGATAATGATGGTTATGAATATGATGTCAACAATTGAAATAAAAAAACTAAATCAGTACCTGTCTTTCACACTGGAACACGGCTCCATCATCTCCAACTTGGCAGCTACGCAACCAACACATCCATCCACAATACTATTAAGATACACTAATGGAGTATTTCCAATTAACTGCATGAACCAATATGAAAGTGAAGATAATTAATCGGCAACCCACCCAGCATATGGCAACACAGAGGCTACAACAAAATGTGTATACAGTAAACTTACTTCAGTAACATCTTTAGCAATTCCTGACTTTTCAGCAGCCATAATTTCAGATTACTGCAGACCCAAAGCAAATCTTTAGGCAGAAAATATGAGGAAATAGAAACACACTCATGTAAGAAAATATCAGCTCGGTTAGTCTGCAGTAAAAACTTTCAATTAACCAAAAAGAATAGAAATGAAAAGGAGGCATGGATATTCTCAAAAAAGCCTGATTCAACACCTCTGACTTATTCAACATTGCCTAATCATCTATACATAAACATTGAGCAGGAAAAACATTTCCCATATCCAAATTTCCTCTCCATCCATCAACAAACCAAACAGAGAGATATATGATGAAAGATTTATAACCTTCTCTGCAACTAAGATGTTCTGAAATAAACTCCAAACGATAAAGGAAGGAGCAGATCAATAGCCAGTATACATACAAAAGTGCATGTAATTCAGTGACGAAAAATCCCAGAGAAATAAAAACCTATCGTCAATTACGAAGGAGAACAAAACACTGATATCGAGTGTTTTTGTCTAGAACTGCGTAGAAAACCCTAGAACACATCAATTGGGATATAATAACAGCAAGAGTGGAGTAGAAATCAATTAGCTTCAACGATGAATCAACAAAGACTGAGATTAACAGTGAGGAATAGGATTGAGAAGAGGTCACCTTGAGAAGAGAAAATGACAAGTCCACTGGTGGCAACTCCGTCTCCGGTCTCCACATAACAACATAACGTAACATATATACTGTCTTCTCTTGTAATTATCCCTTCAATTAATTCCTATTTTTTTAATTTAATTGGACACAGCTCACCACATCTGCGTTATTTCCAACAATTTTTAATGTTTTTATTACTTGAACTTTGCAATTATGGTTTTTGTCTGGGCGTTTTCGAAATTCGTGGTTGGATTGGAGTAAGCCGCCGGCCAACACATATATCGTCACAATTAAAATAAGGGTAAATGTCACAAACTTATAATTTTGCAGCCAAATAATGTTAATTTAAAAATGTTATTTTATAGTCGGTTAATTCTTTTATTAATAATAAAAAATTTTACAAAGTTGTTGATATTTTGATTCTCTACAATTTAATATATTATAAACTCGAAATAAAGTTCGTATGAGAGAGTTATGTTATTCGAAAGTGAAATATATTATTAATAATACTATTGATAATTAGTATTATTTTAATTTTAATAATTAATAATTCATAATTAAATTGATTTACTTTTAATTTTTATGAAATGATTATTATTAAATAATAATAATAAATTAAATTTTTAATAAATATTATTATTAAAAATGATTTATTATTAATAAGTATTATAATTTGATGAATTATGAATAAGTTAGTGAATAATGATAATCTTTTAAAATTTTGATAGACAACAGAGGCCATTTTGATTTGTCTACCCTCAAAACTAATTGAAACTCTTAACTAACTTTAAAATAATGTTTTAAGATGACATTTACTCGTAAAATGACTTTTTACATGGTGGAATAAACATATTATTTTTAAGATAATTACATACATAACAAATAAAGTTTGTATATGAGTAGTGACTGCCCAACATTTTTTCATCGTTCTAAAAATATTAAATTGATTATAATAAACAATTATCCCTAATATTTATCGTGAGGATCAAATGAGATGTGCCAACTCACTATAAACAATCATTGCATAAGAATGGTTCAGCATGATTACTAATAAAGCTTTGAATAATGTACCAAAATGTAGATATTGTTGTAACATGTAGTGTGGCCACCACCACCTTTCTACATGTGATACGTGGCACACATGTAGAGGGTATTACCACCTCATGCCAAAGCTAAACCGCCATCTCCCTCCTATAAATACCATTCACTGCATATGTATTATGGACGTAGAAAGATAAAATATAAACATAAGCTCCCGTAAGATTCTTGAATTACTTATATTCTTGTTTATTATTGTGTTGTTGTTTCTACATACATATCTTCATTCTTGTTTATTCTTTCATTAATATATTCTTGTGTTATGAGTACCAATTCTTGATTCTTGATTAATAATTTTGAGTTATATACAAAATTCTAGTTTCTTTTATTTGTTTTATAACACGTTATCAGCACGAGTAGCTTATTTATTATGTTTATTTCATTAATTTATTTATGTTATTATATGTTATCATAAGTATGCTCTGCGATCGCCAATCTTGTATTGGATCTTTCGCATCAGAAAATAATGTTTTTTTTTATATATGTCGGATATTTACGTACAATATTAGCAACCCGAAGTTGTTAATTTTATGACATCTTGAACCCGAAGTTTCAAGGTTGTCCGGAAATTGTTATGAACCTGAAGTTCTAACACTGTCGGGAAATAAAATTATTAAACCCGACGTTTATGTAAACCAGAAGTTTACAAATTTACGAAACCCGAAGTTTCAAATAAAAGTGTAAAATCTCGAATTATATTATGAGATATCGAGATTCAAATTTGATACTTTAAATATTAGAACCAGCAGTTCTACATACCGCAAACTATGTCATATTTTTGGACATATTTTAAAATTGTGTTCTTGCGGTTATTTTTCAGATGTCGAACCTGGTAAAATGCCACTATGAAGCACTATGCTTAGATGGAAACAACTATTTCGAGTGGGCATTGGAAACAACTCTCCATCTCAGATCCCAAAATCTAGGGGAAGTCATTAAAGAGAAAAATACATCGTCCCTGCAGGACAAGTCTAAGGCTACTATTTTTATTCGGCACCATATCTGTTCTGGCCTCCGTGCAGAATATCTCGATATTGAAGATCCTTTTGACCTCTGGAAGAGGTTGAAGGACAGATTCGAGCATATGAAATCAATTGCTCTTCCTCAAGCACTGAATGAATGGAGTAATCTCAGACTCCAAGATTTTAAATCCATCAACGAGTACAATTCTGCTGTATTCAGAATTGTGTCGAAACTCAGAATGTGCGGTGAAAATATAACCGATGCTTTAATGCTAGAAAAAACTTTTTCTACATTTCATCCTTCAAATATGCTCCTGCAGCAGCAATACAGGGAGCGAAAATTTGAAAAATTTACAGACCTGATTGCATGCTTGCTCATTGCAGAGCAAAACAACGAATTGTTGTTAAAAAATCATCACACTCGCCCTGTCGGCAGTGCGCCATTTCCTGAAGTAAATATGACCAGTCGTCATAATACTTCTAGATTCGGACGAGGCCGAGGCCCCAGTCGTGGTCGCGGCCGCGGACGAGGGCATAATAATTTTCAGGCGCGTGGACGAAATGATAGAATATTTCACCAGCAGTGGAATAGACAAGAAGGGCATGAAAGAAGAAGAGGAAATAGCCTACGAAACGAGACTCCCAGAAATATTGAAAGCAAATGCTACAGATGCGGTGGAACAGGACATTGGGCGCGTACCTGTCGTACGCCAAAACACCTGGTTGACCTATACCAAGCATCTATAAAAAATAAAGGCAAAGAAAAGGTGGTCGAGACAAACTATATTGACAACACAGAAAATAAAGATCTGACCAACCTTAATATCTTTGATTTCTTGGGAGATGATGATGGAGAAATAGGCCAAATGAGCAAGGATGTAGTTGAAACTTTGAATGACTAGTCATATGATGTGTTGTAATATGTTTTTGAGAATCCTTCCTGTTTATAACTGATGTAATGTTTTTTGTTTTTATGAAAGGATGGATTTTGAAATGGAATCATCTGTCTGCGGAAATGACCAAGATGTGTGCATTGTTGATTGTGCCACTACACATACAATTCTCAAAGATAAGAAGTATTTTTCGTATCTAACTTTGGGTGAAGCGAATGTTAATACTATTACGGGTTCTGCAAACATAATTGAGGGCTCCGGAAGAGCTACTTTATTACTCAAAAATGAAACAAAGTTAAGCATCCACAATGCTTTGTATGCAAGTAGATCCAGAAGAAATCTACTAAGTTTTAAGGACATACGCAGTAATGGATATCATATTGAGACCACAAATGAGAATGAAAAAGAATATCTCTATATCACATCATTTGATTGTGGTAAAAAGCGTGTACTCGAAAAGTTACCTGTAGTATCATCGGGGTTATATTGCACAATTATAAAAACAGTTGAGACCTACGCGATTTTGAACCAGAAGTTCAATAATCCGAATATTTTTATGCAATGGCATAATCGCCTTGGTCATCCAGGATCAACAATGATGCGTAGAATTATTCAAAATTCTTGTGGTCACGCATTAAAAACCCAGAAGGTTTTACTATCAAATGATATCACATGTACTGCTTGCTCGCAGGGAAAACTGGTTATCCGACCGTCCTTAACCAAAGTCAGTACTGAATGTCCATCATTCCTGCAGAGAATTCATGGAGATATATGTGGACCTATTCATCCCGCTAGTGGACCGCTCAGTTATTTTATGGTTTTAATTGACGCATCCAGTAGATGGTCACATGTTTCTTTGTTATCAACTCGGAATGTTGCATTCGCCAAATTACTGGCACAAATTATTAAGTTGAGAGCACATTTCCATGATCATCCAATCAAGTCAATTCGCCTAGATAATGCGGGTGAATTCACGTCAAAGACTTTTGATGATTATTGCATGGCATTGGGTATTAATGTTGAGCACCCTGTCCCGCATGTTCACACCCAAAATGGGCTTGCAGAATCTTTTATTAAGCGTATACAAACAATTGCACGCACATTGTTATTACAATCAAAATTATATGTTTCTGCTTGGGGACATGCGGTATTACACGCTGCATCTTTAATTCGGCTACGGCCTAGTGCATATCATCACTACTCCCCTATGCAACTTATGTGTGGAAATCAGCCTGATATATCCCATTTGCGAACATTTGGTTGTGCTGTACAAGTGCCTGTTGCACCTCCCAAACGCACAAAAATGGGACCTCAAAGGCAATTGGGAATTTATGTTGGTTTTGATTCACCATCTATTATTAGATATCTTGAACCCCTGTCGGGTGATCTATTTAAAGCTAGATTTGCTGATTGTCATTTTGATGAGACAACATTCCCGTCTTTGGGTGATCATAAAAATTCTCCTGAAGAGAAACATGATCTTTTATGGAATGTACCGTCTCTGTATCATTTAGATCCACACACATCGCAATGTGAAAAGGAGATACTTAGAATAATACATTTGCAAAACATTGCAAATCAAATGCCTGACGCATTTACAGATACGGCAAAAATGACGAGGTCATACATTGATGCCGTTAATACACCTGCAAGAATTAAAATAAATGATGCTAAAGAAGCAGTAAATTCTGCTAATACACATCGGAAGCGTGGAAGACCGATAGGATCAAAGGATATTGTTCCACGAAAACGAAAAGATCAATCGAGTGTAGAAAAAGTTCCAGAAGAACTCATGGTTCCTGAAAGAACTTCGATTTCTGAAAAATTGTTGGTCCCTGAAGGGCCATCGATTTCAAATATGGATAAAGATTCAGAAAATCCTGAAAAATCTCAAGAACAGGTGAATAGGGAAATCAATATAAATTGTTCTTATGTAAAGGAGACACGGGATCGAAAATCAATTATAATTGATGAAGTTTTTGCTTTTGCAGTAGCAAGTGAAATAATGAATGATTTTGACTTTGAGCCACGTAGCATTGATGAATGTCGTGAAAGGCATGATTGGCAAAAGTGGAAAGAAGCAATTCAAGTAGAATTGGCTTCATTGGCAAAACGCCAAGTATTTGGACCTATAACTCGAACACCAGAAGATGTTCGACCAATTGGATACAAATGGGTATTCACAAAGAAAAGAAATGAGAAAAACGAAATTGTTCGATATAAAGCTAGACTTGTAGCACAAGGTTTTTCTCAACGACCTGGGGTCGATTTTGATGAAACATATTCACCTGTGATGGATATGATAACTTTCAGATATTTGATTAGTTTAACAGTCTCTGAAGGACTGGATATGTGTCTAATGGATGTTGTAACTGCTTATTTATATGGTACATTGGACACAGATATTTTTATGAAACTCCCTGAAGGAGTTAAATTGCCAGAAGCAATTAAAAATGATCCAAGGAACTTATATTCAATAAAATTACAAAGGGCATTGTATGGACTAAAACAATCTGGTAGGATGTGGTATAACCGTCTTAGCGAATACCTTACCAGAGAAGGGTATAAAAATAATGTTATATGCCCATGTGTATTCATCAAGAAAACAAATATGGGGTTTGTTATTGTGGCAGTATATGTTGATGATATGAACTTGATAGGGACTCCTGAAGAGATCCTGAATACTGCAGCATATTTAAAGAAAGAATTTGAAATGAAGGATCTTGGAAAAACTAAATATTGTCTGGGCCTGCAAATCGAGCATGTGAGTAATGGAATTTTAATCCATCAATCCACATATATTGAGAAACTCTTGAAACGTTTTAATATGAATGATTCTCATCCACTCAGTACTCCAATGGTCGTTCGGTCGCTTGATCCTAAGAAAGATCCATTTCGTCCAAAAGAAATAGATGAAGATATACTTGGTCCTGAAGTACCATATTTGAATGCGATTGGAGCTTTATTGTATCTGGCTCAATGTACACGACCAGATATAGCGTTTGCAGTAAATATGCTGGCTAGGTTCAGTGCTGAACCAACTAGACGACATTGGAATGGGATCAAACATATATTTCGTTATTTGAGTGGAACAAGAGATTTAGGATTATTATATTCCAAATCCACTGCAAATGTTGGGCTCACAGGATATGCAGATGCAGGATATCTTTCAGACCCCCATAATGCGCGATCCCAGACAGGATATGTCTTTATGTGTAACGAGACAGCGATCTCTTGGCGGTCAACAAAGCAGACTTTGGTTGCAACATCTTCAAATCATTCAGAAATTTTGGCACTGCATGAAGCAAGTCGGGAGTGTGTATACTTGCGATCAATCATTCATTATATTCGAGAATCATGCGATATCTCCTCAATGACAAGTTCTCCATCTATAATATATGAAGACAATGCAGCTTGTATTGCTCAAATCAGAGGAGGATACATCAAGGGAGATCGAATCAAGCACATATCGCCTAAATTTTTCTACACTCATGAACTCCAGAAGAGTAATGAAATAGATGTCAAGCAGATTCGCTCCAGTGAAAATCTTGCCGACTTGTTCACTAAAAGCTTGCCGACATCTACATTTGAGAAGTTAGTATGGCGAATTGGCATGCGTCGACTTAGCAAGCAGCCAAAGTAATCATGTTAATCATCAGGGGGAGCAACGATCAGGGGGAGCCAGTATATAAAGAGAATCACACTTTGGACTAATGTGCGCTGTACTCTTTTTCCCTTATTCAGGTTTTGTCCCACTGGGTTTTCCTGAAAAGGTTTTTAACGAGGCAGCAGTATGCACGTCCAACATCACCTAAATTATTTCTTTACTAGGTTTTTATCCCATCGGGTTTTTCCTTGTAAAGTTAAAAGTAATTTGTGAATAGGTGGTGTCCAAGGGGGAGTGTTGTAACATGTAGTGTGGCCACCACCACCTTTCTACATGTGATACGTGGCACACATGTAGAGGGTATTACCACCTCATGCCAAAGCTAAACCGCCATCTCCCTCCTATAAATACCATTCACTGCATATGTATTATGGACGTAGAAAGATAAAATATAAACATAAGCTCCCGTAAGATTCTTGAATTACTTATATTCTTGTTTATTATTGTGTTGTTGTTTCTACATACATATCTTCATTCTTGTTTATTCTTTCATTAATATATTCTTGTGTTATGAGTACCAATTCTTGATTCTTGATTAATAATTTTGAGTTATATACAAAATTCTAGTTTCTTTTATTTTTATTTGTTTTATAACAGATATCAATCACTTTGAAAACAAAGGCCACAAACATAGATTAATTAATATATTAGAAACTGTATCATATTGTTTATGAACGTACACCAGCGCAAGAATCTCATATGTATCGTATACGTGTTGCAGGTGCATTTTGCTATATTATACAAGTCTTATAATTATACGATTTATACATTTGTCATAAAAATACGACACTTGTATTATAATAACATGGTCTATATAAAATTGATCGTGTACCACATGATTGTTTTTTTGTATATACTACTAGTATACCTTGATCTATGTGATATTCTCTGCAAAAACGTAATTAACTACACTTCACTTTATCATAAACAAATATTTCAAAAGCAATATTGAATGATCAAAATCAAAAAAGAAATTCCCAAAGTCTTCCTCACGTGTGTTGAGAACGAGGGTTCCATAAATCATGCAACGAAAGTTAAAATTAACCTCGTTTCTTTTATGCGATCTAGCAATTTACCAAATTTGGATTATACCTTTGTAGATTAAATCAGTAACAGAGACGTTATCCTTCCTCTATCGGAGTCTGTAGGGTTTTGGAGCGTTCAAGATCATCGAGATAGCAGAAGCATAGACAATAAGAACTCCAAAAATTGTCCAAGAACATAAACCATTAAATCTCAAGGCAAAATCTATTCCACAAGAGTTTACCTTTTAGTCTTTGTTGAATCAAGAAAGAAGAACTAGATGATCTTCTTCTCTAGAGCAAGTCCACACCAAGAGGATGATCCTTATGATCCAATACACTTAGCCTACTAGAACTAAATATGAAAAACAAGAGAGCAAAAAGAGGAGAGAGGGGGTTGTGGGCGGCCAAGTGAGTGAGTGAGAGAGAGTGAATGAATTATTTGATCTTTGTCTTCTTTTTCAACTCATAAAGCATGATTGATTAAAGTAACAAATGATGAAGGCATGGGTTAAAGGCAAGTCATCACCACGTTGAGCCCAATGGGCTCACCCATGCGGTCACGTGCCGTGTTAAAAAATTATCCGACCCTTTTGTCATTACTTATCAAACAAAGTCCGACGCGACATTGACGAAAAACTCAGTTTTCTCGATTCGCTAATCATTCTCACAAAACCGAACCCATAGCCTAAAACCCTTAGTTTTGGCCATGTCTTGCTCCTCAAGAAACACCAATGTTTCCTTGTCTCAAGTTATCCATATTGTATGTGTGTGACCCTCCAAGCTCATGCCACCGTTGGCAGATCGGCGCAAGAGATCTCTCTTACCCGATCCATCATAAGTTGTTTCTAGTAAGACATTATGATTACCCAAGGTGCATGATGATCGATAATTCGATTTAACCTTGTGCGTACAAGTCACTATCCTATTATCTCTAGACATCCCGATTGATCACAAGGCATAGAGTCGTCATCCTTGTGTAATCAATCATTGTTACTTGATATGCGAAACGACTGAGAACTGATAACCCGTATCACTGGCATGGCCATGCTCTTTCTCTCAGTCACTCTCGATCAAGCGGCCTAAACGGATATCTTTCCCATACCGTAGTACGAGGGATAAATCCCTTAGCCGTCTTTCGTGTCACTCATGCAATCCGTTCCGCCACCCAATCATGCCCGTTATTGCAATCCTATTACGGAAAGCATTAGGCGCAAGTCATGTCAGGATTATGCCCTAGTCCAATGTAATTCCTTAATCTATATTGTAACGGACAGCATTGTTCTACATAATAAAAGGCATAATATTACTAATGTGTTGTAGTAATATATCTAATGTGATTTGATCTATGTCATAATGTGTGTAACCACTTATAGTAGAACTATAGATCAGAAACAAATTGCATTCGATAAAGTCCCTGGTCAGCTAAGCTTCTTCTGAAGCGATCAGTATGAGATTAACTCCTTGTGATCATGCTCTACTGATCATGGCAAAGTGCGCGCTGGAGTTATATCATAGATACCATCAGGTCGATGATATCAGACAATCCGATTATGAGTATGCTGCATAGATCCAGTCATGAGATACTCACAGATCGTAGCTTGTCATTATATCCTAAGACCAAGGAGTCTTTGTGTACACTATGTAACGAATACCTAAGTTTGACCTAGTCTAACGTTATCTGTAAAAGGGTAGCTATAACGGCTTCGATTGGCTTGGATATTTATTGCATTAGTGAACTCGAAAGGCGTTTGAGGGATTTATCACTCATACTTCGGTATGAGAAAGAAATCCGTTTAGGCCACTTGATGAGTATGACTGAAGGAATAGCACGGCCGTGCAAGTGATACTTTAGGATCAGTTTTCAGTCATCTCAGATATCAAGAAACAATGATTGATAAATTAGGATAACGATTCTATGCCTATTGATCAATCTGGATATCGGTTTGATAAAAGGACAGTGACATGTACGATAACAGGTTAAGTCAAATAATCGATAATCACGAACGTTTGGTAATCATAATGTCTTGCTAGAGACCACTTATGATGGAAAGGGTAAAATAGTAATTTTACCAGTCTGCCAACTGTTCGTGAGCCTAGAGGGTCACATGCATTAAACACGATACTTGACAAATAAACATGGATGGAAATTGGGAGAATCAGGTTTTCAATTTAGTCAAATTGAAAATGATTCGGTTTATTTCTGGCCTAGGGTTTTTAACCAGACGATTGAAGAAATCAAGTTGAGGAAATTAAACCGATTTATCTAAATCAAAATTAGAACTCAATTTAATGGGTTTAATTTTGTTTTTAGTTAAACGGGCTTAAAGCCCATTTAGGGTTTTAATTGATGAATGGGGAAAAGTGCAATTAAGAGTTTAAGAGGGTAAGATATGTAATTATTTTTTTGAAATTCGAATCAGATTTTTTGGTTTAATTTCAAATTAATTACAAAATATTTTCACCCTTATTTCTCTCTATAATTTTCGGCAACTACCCCCTAATTCCCTCTCTACTTGGCCTACTCCCTCATACTCATTCCTCCATAGTTTTTGTCAAAAAATTCTCAAAAACATTCATTAGCAAGTATGTGAGAGAAAACCGATTCGTGGTTGTTGTGCTTGTGTGGACTCGATAGAGAAATACTACGTTGTGTTTTAATCGATTGACAAAGGTAAATTTTCAGATTGAAAAGCTTTAGAACATGCTGAATTTTCATTAAGATCTTCATCTCTTTCGATCACCATGGTTACATAAGGCTCCGCTGCATGAAATTAACGTTTGGAACCCATGGTGATCTCTTTCAGTGGTATCAGAGCATGGTTGTTATGAATTTTATTCAACATGTTTAATTCTGAAATTTTATTTTTGTTTATGTGTTCATCACTTGAGTATGCATGTAATTGAAAAAAAATTCAGATTTAATTGATTTTGAAAAATTAGAAAAATAATTTTTTTTGGGCTGTTTCGGGTTAGCCATGGCCGAGCCATGGCTAACAGGGTCGAGACCCTTGGTGGACCATGAAATGCCCTAGGGCAGACCTTGATCGAGACCAAGGGTCGACCAGGTCGCCTACGGGCAACCATGGCAGCCCTCGCGGGCGACCACGGTCTGCCCACGCGGGTGACCATAGGAGCCCTCGCGGGCCACCATGGTTGCCTCGCAGGCGACCATGGGAGCCCTCGCGGGCCACCATGGTTGCCTCGAGGCCGACCAGGGTGTGCCCTAGGAGCGACCATGGCAGCCCTCGCGGTCCACCATGGTTGCTCCCGTGGGCGACCATGGTCAGCCTCGCGGGCGACCATGGCAGCCCTCGCGGGCCACCATGGTTGCCTCCGCAGGCGACCTCGGTTGGGACGGTTCGGCTCGACCAGATTCGAGCTGAACCGGCCGGTTCGCGAGAATAATTTGAAGCTCTAAAAATTTAATTTTCAGATTTGGTTCGGTTTCGATAAACCAGTGAGAATCGTTTCAAAATTCAATTATTAAATTAAACCGTCCAGTTTCGATAAACTGGATTTTTTTTCCACACTTAAGAAAGATAAAATTTGGAAAATTTTGTTGTTTGATAAGTATGTTGAGTCTTCACATGATCTTTGATAACATGATGTTTTCCATATAATGCATAGCAATGCCCTCTAGACTTGCATTTTAATTTCGGTTTTGCAACCTGCGTATTGCTTAATTTTGGGTTGTAGTAAATACGGTCGGCGTGTCGTGATTTGTATTTATTTATTTTATTTAAATTTTTAATCACGAAGACCGACGCAAGAAGCAAGTCAAGAGGAAGACTCGAAATTTGGAGGAGGCTCGAAGCCAGTGGGAGTTCACAAGAATGGAGCAAGTCTGGATCTTGAAGACCAAGTCCTTATGATAAGTATTGCTAAATTCTTAGGAACTTAAGATGAGCTTAGTTATGCATATATTTACCGTTATATTTGTATGGTTGAATGTATGAATGTATGAATGTATGATAGTTTAAATATACAAGTACATGTATGATTTGCTATCACCCACATGCAAAGATTAAAAATCGATATTTAATCAGACTCGCATGTAACCTGCTAAGAGATCATCCTTGCATTAATTTACAATTGATGATTCCAGTTTAAGATTATATCGATATGCAATCAGACTTTTATAATTCACTTAAACGCAAATAATTACAAGTCAAGCGTGATACCATCCAAGTTTGGGCACTCAAAAGGGCTTTGACCCTATGGATGTCGGTACGCCTCCGCGTAACATTCATAGAGAAAGTGTTTTATAACTAAATCTCCAACTTCAATTTTAATTAATACTGATTAAAATTTGTTTACTGTGTAGATATAAAATGTCAAACACGAATCATTTTGGTAACAGCGCGCTTAGGTTACTAATCGACGTGCAGTGCATCATGATTGGCAGTATGGTTCCTGACTTGCAAAAGCAGTTCTTGGACATTTCCGATGATCCCAAAGCCTGTATGGCAGAGATCGAGAAAATGTTCAAAGACAAAGTGCGTGTCGAAAGCTACGACACTTTTAGTGAACTGATGTCTTGCAAGCTGAAGGCTGGAGCTCCTGTCAGTCCCCATGTCCTTATGGAACACTTAACCAGACTCGGTCATCCTGTGGATAAGGAAATGTCTGCAGACTTTGTGCTGCATTCACTTCCAGAGACATATCGTGATTTCGTTGGAAATTACAATATGCATGACATGGATAAGACTGTAACAGAGCTTCATGGTATGCTCGTGACTGCTGAAAAGAATCTCAAGGGCAAGTCCAATGAGGTTCTTATGGTCAACAAGCAAGTGAGCTTCAAGAAAGCCAGCCTGGGCAAGGATAAGGCCCCTATGCACCTAGCGGGAAAGATTCGACAACCTAAGGGTCCAGCAGCTCCTAAGGCTGTTGAGAATCCTAAGAAGGATGTTGTCTGCTTCTATTGCCAAGGACAGGGGCACTGGAAGAAGGATTGTAAGAAACATAGGCTGTTTCTTAGGAAGAGTGGAGCTTTCGCATATTCAGGATCAGGTATTTTTGTTATTGAGCTCAATCTCAGTTTATCTACTTCAGATTCTTGGGTACTTGATACCGGTGTAAAATCTCACATTTGTGTTAATATGCAGGCTCTGGGAAGTAGAAGAGAACTGGGAAGGGGTGAGGCGGACCTACGAGTGGGTGACAGTAATCAAGTCTCGACAACTGCAGTAGGAGATATTAGTCTCAGTTTGCCCAGTGGGCTAGTTTTGTTATTGAACAATGTTCATTGTGTACCTGCGTTTCGCAGGAATATTATTTCTATTTCCTTGCTAGACAAGGAAGGATGTTGTTTTTCTATTGACAATGGAAATTTCAATATTTTCAAGAATAATATATTTTATTGCAATGCTTCATTGGTTGGTGGTTTATATATTCTTAATATTCAAAACACTGACACTAGCTCAATTTATAATATAAGTAACAAAAGGGTTAAATCCGATAATTTAAACCAGACTGTGATATGGCATTGCCGCTTAGACCATATATGCCAGAAACGCATCTCAACACTTCACAAGTGTGGATTTCTAAGTCCGTTTGAATTCACTTCAATTGAGAGATGCGAGTCATGCCTTATGGGCAAAATGACAAAGGCACCTTTTTCCGGTTTAGGTGAAAGGGCTAGTGACTAATTGGGTCTCATACATTCTGATGTGTGTGGGCCCATGAGCACTCAGGCCAGAAGAGGTTTTCACTACTTCGTTACGTTTACTGATGACTTCAGTAGATACGAGTATGTTTATTTTATGAGACATAAATTGGAAACCTTTGACAAGTTCAAAGAGTTCCAGAACGAAGCACAAAACCAGCTTGGTAAAAGTATAAAGGCGCTTCGATCTGACCGAGGCGGTGTGTTGCTACGTTTATTGTTGGCATAATTTTTTAGCGCGAAAGTAAGAAGTCAGTGCAACATGTTACACGACATGTGGAGCGACGTATTACGTTCCAGATTAGGAAAGGTCTGAAGCTTTCCTATTTATACACCGCTTGGAGCGAAAGAAGAATGACGTCACAAAGACTTGGAGCGCAAGAGAATGACGTCGACAAGCCAGGCGACTTCCAGCTGTCAGTAACACGTCAGCAAAGACGGCAACTCTGCTTGCCTAATTTATTCAGGAAGTCTGAAACTTCCTATTCCTAATCCGAGAAAGATTAGGAATGTGGACTACTATAAAAAGCTTGAAGCTTCCCCATTAGCAGTCGTCCGTTCTTGTTCTAAATTAGCTAAATTTCTTAGAGGTTTTAACCGTGCACCATTGGCGTGTTGAGAGGCTGATTAAGGTTGCTAGAACGGCTTTCCTCCGATCAAACATCAAGTCGAGAAGATTGAGTGCTTGATCGGTTAGGGTTCTTGTGTTCGTGATTGAAGATTCACAAATCCGTTAAAGAAGACTACGACACCGAGCATAGGCAGGGGGAGAGGATCTCAAAGACAGGGGGAGAGGACCTTGGTCGAGGTTGTTCACGGTGAGATCCATAGTAGCTTAGGACAATAGCTTGTGTGATAACTAGTTGGTGCTTGAAGTTGTACTATTGACTACCATATAGTGAAAACCTTTCCACTGGCAAAGTGCCCCCAGACGTAGGTGCGGAGTCCCCGAACAGGGTAATCATCTCTGGTGTCGTTATTATTACTTGTTTGTTATTTAAACTACGGTCTGCAATTTAGGCAAGTAGTCGAGACACAAGTTACGACTTTGTGTTCGAGTTCTTGACTCAGCTACGAATCAGAATTTCATTTGGTATCAGAGGAGGCGCCTTATCTCTTAGGTGATTTTCCTGCAAAATTCTGAGTAGCTAATATGGATTCAAAGGAAGGAGGATCCGTCAACCGACCACCAGTGCTCGACGGAACAAACTATGGGTACTGGAAAGCACGGATGTGTGCCTTTTTGAAGTCTCTCGACAGCAAAACCTGGAAGGCTGTCATCAATGGATGGGAGGAACCTCACTATGCTGATGCTCAAGGAAATCAAACTAGCATTAAACCCGAAAAAGAGTGGAGCGCAGAAGAAGATGAAGCCGCCCTAGGTAATTCTCGTGCACTCAATATTATTTTTAATGGAGTAGACAAGAATGTGTTTCGACTCATCAACACGTGCACAAGTGCCAAAATTGCTTGGGACACTCTTGCTGTTGCTTATGAGGGTACATCCAAAGTCAGAGAGCAAAAGTTACAGTACCTCATGACTAACTTTGAGGCCCTTACCATGAATGAAGATGAAACTATAGCTGAGTTTAATGTGCGCATCAAGGGTCTAGCCAATGAATCATATTCACTTGACAAACCTATGACTGATGAAGATTTGGTCAGAAAAATGTTGAGAGCCCTAAGTCCCAGATTCAAGATGAAGATTACAGACATAGAAGAAGTTCATGACTTGAAAACGCTGAAGTTTGATGAACTCATGGGATCCCTAATGATCTTCGAGCTCTCCCTACCTCTTATCGAAAAGAAACATAAAGGTGTAGCTTTCAAGAGTTCTACCCAAAAGCAGAAAAACTTGACGTGCTCTGATTCGGATAGTGACATTGAGGAGACTATCGCTATGCTGGCTAAAAACTACAATAAAGTCATGAAAAGATTTAACCAGATGACAGGAAGGAATGTCACCCGAGAAGTCAGAGACAAGCCGCATCACAAGTTTCAGAAGTTCGAAAGCACAAATAGCGATGGTAGACGAGGAGAGCGATTAGGAAAAGAAAAAGGAGTTCAGTGCTTTGAATGTGAGGGGTATGGGCACATGCAGAAAGAATGTCCTAACTTCTTAAAGAAACAGAAGAAGAGATTCAATGCCTCTCTAACTGACGATGAAGATGAGGAAGACAGTGACTCTGAGCATACAAGTAACTATATTTCTTTTACTGCCTCCACAATAGATCAACCATCCGAAAGTTCAAAGATGTATGACTCTAATGACGAGCTATTCGATGAGACCCTCAACAACGCTTACAACGAATGGTATGTCAAATGGCTTGAAGACTCTCAGGTAATTGAAAAACATAATGCTCTCATTCTTTCTCTTAATGAAGACAAGTCACGACTTCTCGAAACTTCATCACACACTGTCTTCGTTCCTCAGAAGGTCGTCACCCACAAGCCCCGTCAGAAGTCTACGAACTTCACACCTGACCAAGCGACCAAAAAGCCTAATACCCTGGTTGCTCCAAGGAGACATAACAAAAGACATAACTGGGTATGTCACCACTGTGGACGAAGAGGTCATATTCGACCTTTCTGCTATCGTCTATATGGAAGGAGCTTCGTCAAGCAAAGGACCACCATCAAGAAAGCCCAACCACGCAAGGAATGGCGAGTCAAGGAGGTAAACTATCGAGCAAATATTGCCTACACCGCTCTAAAAGCTTTAACCAGCAATGATTGGTATTTTGATAGTGGATCCTCTCGACATATGACTGGTAATAGTTCATTCTTGGTCACTTTAATACCTTGCACTAATAGCTTTGTCACTTTTGGTGACGGAGTAAAAGCTAGAGTACTCGGGAAAGGAAAACTCAACCTTCCCAACACACCATGCCTGAAAGAGGCTCTACTGGTAGAAGGTCTTACAACCAACCTCATCAGCATCAGTCAAATATGCGATCTGAATTTGGATGTCAACTTCACTCGTGACAAGTGCACTGTCAAGGACGAACACCAGAAGGAAGTTATGACAGGTCACAGGTCTCTTGATAACTGCTATCTATGGTCTCCAACAGTCACAACCTTGCCAACCAAGTGCTTTTTATCCAAAGCTCAAGAGACGAAGCTATGGCATCAAAATCTCGGTCACATCAACTTGAGAAGCATGCAGAAGATTCTCTCTGAAAAGGCGATCATTGGAGTTCCCAATCTCAAGATTGTTGAAGGAAAAATTTGTGGAGAATGCCAGATTGGGAAACAAGTTAAGACGTCACAAAAGAAGGTACAACATCTTACTACTTCACGTGTTCTAGAACTTCTACATGTTGACCTTATGGGACCTATGCAAGTGGAAAGTCTAGGAGGCAAGAAGTACATATTTTTCTGTGTCGACGACTTCTCAAGGTACACCTGGGTAGACTTTATTAGAGAAAATTCAGACACCTTCTCAGTCTCTGAAACCCTATGTCGGAGAGTTCAACGAGAAAAAGGAGAAGCCATTGAAAAAGTCGTCTGACTTCGAAGTGATCATGGAAAGGAGTTTGAAAACATCAACTTCGCAAATTTTTGTGATGCTGAAGGAATTGCACACGAATTCTCTACTCCCATCACTCCTCAGCAGAACGGGATCGTAGAAAGGAAAAATCGTACTCTTCAAGAAATGGCAAGAGTTATGATGCTAGCCAAAGACATCCCGCAGCACTTCTGGGCTGAAGCTCTAAATACGGCTTGTCATATTCATAATAGAGTGACCCTCCGCCTTGGAACATCGCTCACTCTTTATGAAATATGGAGGGGGAGGAAGCCTAATGTCAAATATTTCCATGTCTTTGGATCGATCTGCTACATACTTGCAGATAGGGAACCTCGACGTAAACTTGATCCTAAAAGCGATGAAGGCATCTTCCTTGGCTATTCCAGAAACAGTCGGGCTTTTCGTGTATTCAACAAACGCACCTGGTCTATCATGGAATCCATTAATGTCGTGATCGATGACAGTAACGAGCAACCCACTGACGAGGACGAAGAAGTTCTAAATCTCTCAGGAGAAGTCAGGCCAGAGGTCAGGCCAGAAGTCAGAACCGAAGGTCACAACAAAGAATCTGAAGCCGAAAGCCAAAACATCCCTGACAAAAAGGCACCCCCTGTCATAGAACAGAGAGCTCTGTCAAGAAGAATTCAGAAGAATCATCCATCCCAAGATGTGATATGAGACATCAATGAAGGAGTGCGGACTCGACAAAAGGCACCTATAGACTACAAAGAGATGATAGGTAACATTTGCTTTATTTCTAAAATTGAGCCAAAGAATATACAAGAAGCCACCAATGATGAGTACTAGGTCTGCGCCATGCAAGAAAAATTGGTTCAATTTGCAAGGAATGAAGTCTGGGAACTAGTACCCAAGCCAAACAATGTCAATGTCATCGGGACAAAGTGGATATTCAAAAACAAGTCTGACGAGCAAGGAAACATCACTCGAAACAAAGCAAGACTGGTGGTTCAAGGGTACACACAAGTAGAAGGAGTTGACTTTGAAGAAACTTTTGCTCCGGTAGGCAGACTGGAAGCCATCAAACTTCTTCTCGGCATAGCATGTCATCTGTGTTTCAAACTCTATCAGATGGATGTAAAGAGTGCCTTCCTCAATGGAAATCTCAACGAAGAAGTCTATGTTGCTCAACCAAAAGGATTTGAAGATCATGACTCTCCTCATCATGTCTACAAACTAAAGAAAGCTCTCTACGGCCTCAACAGAATGGCTATTTTCGAGGGGGAGTAGACAAAACTCTCTTTGTGAAGAAGAAAGGAAGGGACATCATGATTGCTCAAATATATGTCGATGATATTGTATTTGGAGGAAAGTCAGACAAGATGGTGGAACGTTTCGTACAACATATGCAGTCTGAGTTTGAGATGAGTATGGTCGGTGAGCTCACATACTTCCTAGGCTTCCAGATCAAACAGATGAAAGATGGAATATTTATCTCCCAAAGCAAATATGCAAAGAACATTGTAAAGAAGTTCGGGTTAGAAAAGGCCTCACACAAAAGAACCCCTATTGCCACACATGTCAAATGCACAAAGGACGATCTGGGAGAACCAGTTGATCAAAGCGTTTATCGAAGCATAATAGGAAGTCTTCTCTATCTAACAGCAAGTCGCCCCGACATCGCTTTCTCCGTGGGAGTCTGTGCTCGATATCAAGCCAATCCAAAAGTCAGTCATTTAGCTCATGCTAAGAGGATCATAAGGTACATCTCAGGAACCTCTGAATTAGGCTTGCTATACTCTTTTGATACTTCTCCCACTCTTGTTGGATACTGTGATGCGGACTGGGCGGGGAGCACACCAGATCGAAGAAGTACCTCTGGAGGATGCTTCTATCTTGGGAATAATCTTGTGTCTTGGTTCAGCAAAAAGCAAAATTGTATTGCTTTGTCTACTACTGAGTCCGAATATATTGCAGCTGGAAGTAGCTGTACTTAGCTCCTTTGGATGAAACAAATGTTGGCAGAGTATGGAGTCAAGCAAGAAGTCATGACTTTGTTCTGTGACAACATCAGTGCAATCAATATCTCGAAAAATCCAGTTCAACACAGCAAAACAAAGCATATTGATATTAGGCATCACTTTATTCGAGAGCTTGTAGAAGACAAAAAGATAAAGCTTGAGTACCTACCCACTGAGAAACAAGTCGCTGACATCTTCACAAAGGCGTTAGATGCTAACAGGTTTGAAAGTCTGAGGTCATCCCTTGGACTTTGCTGTCTGGAGTAACCAGAAGTCAAGAAAGAAGAGGGAGAGCT
Organism: Geranium rotundifolium; assembly: GCA_963920655.1. NCBI lineage: Eukaryota > Viridiplantae > Streptophyta > Magnoliopsida > Geraniales > Geraniaceae > Geranium > Geranium rotundifolium. The sequence goes on from OY987312.1 coordinate 22,268,568, forward strand.
TTTAAGTGATTTTACTCTCTCTCTCTCTCTCTATCAGGACCAACGAGGGTCCACAAAATCAAACCGGGCCCAAATTTCTTTATTAAAGCCAGATGAAATTTGTTTGAAATTTAAAAGAGAAAAGGAATGATTGCAATCTGACGATCAACCAATCAACAATCACTCCTTTCGACTTCCGCGCAGAAAAAGTCTGCACATCCCCTCCACCTTCCCAAAACCGCTAGGGCACCACGAAAAACCAAAATCAAATATGCAACTATAGCAGTTGTTCTTTTTCTCCAAATCAATTTCGATCAAGCCCTCTATCAAATGGTCGGTACCAGAAGTGGACGCGTACATCTACCTCCAAGAAACTACGAGCAAAGATGAGGGCGAAGGTGATTGCCAAGAAGTTGTCGGCCTTGAAATCAACTACGAACAGATATGGAGTGAAGATTCGTGGAAGAAATCTTTCAGGGGATGGTTCGGCGAGACCTCAGGATGCACAATGGAGGCAATCCCCACTAAAGAAAGGGAAAACAGTGCACCCAAATCTGCTAACCTAGAGGAGGAAGGGTCTCACTCTTCTCAAACACCCCTACAAGGTAATCCTACTGCCCCTTCTGAAGTAGACCCTAATATGTCTGAATAAGCTCTAGGAACTCCCGTTCATGAGATTCATGGTGCTAGCTGTGAGGATCGATCCAGCCCCCCAAGACCAACACCCGCACCAGAGAAGTCACCACTTAACAAAGCCGACAGTCCACTTGTCGCTCTGTACAGTGATCCAAGGCTGAATGAAGATACGAAAGTTATCCCAGAAGTTCCTCAACTGGTAGACGATCTTGTCAATATAGAAGAAATACATACGGTAGAGAACATGGAAGAAGAAGCTGTGCCTAAAAGGCTTGAGAAAAGGAAACAACCGAAGAGAAGGTTGATTGATGAAGAAGAAGAACCACCACTGCCAAAAAGACTAACCCCAAAAAGAAAAACCACAGAGAAGGGAGGAGCAGCTGCTTCTAAACCACTGAAGAAGTCAAGAAGGAAGTCGTTGACTTCGGTAACAACCTCTGCCCCAGAAGAAGAGGAGTCAGAAGAAGAAGAAACTCGTGTCATACTTCCACGGGTCAAGAAGTCGATGGGAGGTCTGAAACTCCCCAAAAATGTTCCAAAGGCTCCAACAGACAATGTCTCATTCCACTCTGTAGACAACGCTGTCAAATGGCAATATGTGTACCAGGGCAACATCTACCCGGAGAGAGAGCTCTCTACAGAAGCTCAGGGAATGAACACAATTGTGGAACTCCTCCGTGGCTCAGGCCTGACCAACACTGTCATCAACATCGGGCCGTTCTACCCAGCGCTGGTCAAGGAGTTCATTGTCAACCTCTCAAGTCTTTGTTCGAGGAGAGTGCTTCGAGATATCTGCCACCACAATCAATGCTTATCTTGGCAGAAAGGACCCAGAAGTCACTCCAGAAGTCCCGCACTTGAACAAAGTGGCTTTCGAGATCACTGGAGGACGGAAAAAGATCTGGCCCTTCAAGGACACCATTGCGGCTGCAGAGCTCACTGTCAAATATTCAATTCTATACCGTATTGGCTTGGCAAACTGGGAACCCTCCACTCACGGGTCGAGCATCAAAACTGAATTGGCAAAACTCATCTACCAAATAGGTACGCAATCTCCTCTTGACTTTGGTTCATATGTCATTGAGCACCTTGTCAAACATGCCAAGTCATGTGCTGTCAAGCTACCTATTGGGTTTCCATCATTGATCACCGGACTTCTCCTCCAACAATGTCCTCACATTGTTCGAGAGACGGATGTTCCTGGAAAGAAGCCACTGCCCCTCACTATCAGCCTCAAAAACTTCGAGGGCAAGCATATGAGGGATCTCGCTCCTCCCATGGCCAAAGCATTAGAAGCTGGTTCCAGCTCACGACCTTCAGGACCTCTTGGAAGAGTTAGTGGACATGATCAATGACCTGGAGAAGGCGATTGCTGTGCTATCGACCCGTAAGACTGCCTGTGAAGCCCTTCTCAATGACCTCTGCACTACTCCTGCTGAAGATGACGATGTCGATGACTCCACCTTTTTCTAAACATTTCTCTGATCTCGTATGATAACTTGTTTCAAATACACTGCTTAAATCCTCGGGGACTGTCCGAGTTAATTTCCTGCACATTGTGACATTTGTTATTTGGGATATTTTGCTCATGGTTTATGCTAGTTTATACCCTGCTATTGTTCGAATATCGCTGTATGATTGCCTTTGGCAATATTATTAGACAAACAGGGGGAGATATAGGCTAAAGAAGACGAAGGAAAAGTTGCGCCAGAAGTCGCGCTAGAAGTTGCGCACAGAAGTCGCCGCTCCAGAAGACGAACCAGAAGCCGCTCGAGAAGCCGCACAAGAGGCCTCACCGGAAGTCGCCGCTCCAGAAGACGAACCAGAAGCCACTCCAGAAGCCGCACAAGAGGCCTCACCAAAAGTCGCATCGCTTGCTGTGCGTAACTGCCACAAGATGACGATGTGCCTAACACAGTGTTTAAGTTGCATCGCTTGCTGTGCGTAACTGCCACAAGATGACTATGTGCTTAAAAAATGTGTTTGCTAAAAAATTTCCAAAGGGGGAGATTGTTGCTACGTTTATTCTTGGCATAATTTTTTAGAACAAAAGTAAGAAGTCAGTACAACATGTTACACGACATGTGGAGCGACGTATTACGTTCCAGATTAGGAAAGGTCTGAAGCTTTCCTATTTAGACACCGCTTGGAGCGAAAGAAGAATGACGTCACAAAGACTTGGAGCGCAAGAGAATGACGTCGACAAGTCAGGCGACTTCCAGCTGTCAGTAACACGTCAGCAAAGACGGCAACTCTGCTTGCCTAATTTATTCAGGTTGTCTGAAACTTCCTATTCCTAATCCGAGAAAGATTAGGAATGTGGACTGCTATAAAAAGCTTGAAGCTTCCCCATTAGCAGTCGTTCGTTCTTTTTCAAAATTAGCTAAATTTCTTAGAGCTTTTAACCGTGCACCATTGGCGTGTTGAGAGGCTGATTAAGGTTGCTAGAACGGCTTTGCTCCGATCAAACATCAAGTCGAGAAGATTGAGTGCTTGATCGGTTAGGGTTCTTGTGTTTGTGATTGAAGATTCACAAATCCGTCAAAGAAGACTACGACACCGAGCATAGGCGCTTGCTCGAAGGGTGGAATTGAGAGGATCTCAAAGACAGGGGGAGAGGACCTAGGTCGAGGTTGTTCACGGTGAGATCCATAGTAGCTTAGGACAATAGCTTGTGTGATAGCTAGTTGGTGCTTGAAGTTGTACTATTGACTACCATATAGTGAAAACCTTTCCACTGGCAAAGTGCCCCCAGACGTAGGTGCGGAGTCCCCGAACAGGGTAATTATCTCTGGTGTCGTTATTATTACTTGTTTGTTATTTAAACTACGGTCTGCAATTTAGGCAAGTAGTCGAGACACAAGTTACGACTTTGTGTTCGACTTCTTGACTCAGCTACGAATCAGAATTTCACGGTGAATACTTGGACCATGAATTTCACAGTCATTTAAAGGAGTGTGGGATCCTCTCTAAATCGACTCCGCCTGGAACACCTCAAATGAATGGTGTATCCGAACGGAGAAATTGGACCCTGCTTGACATGGTTCGATCAATGATGAGTCAAGCTGACCTCCCTATCTCCTTCTGAGGCTATGCCCTAGAGACGACCGCATTCATATTGAATTAGGCTCCTACAAAGGCAGTGGAAAGCACTCCGTACGAAGTATGGAATGGGAAGAAACCCTTATTAGCTTTCCTTAAGATTTGGGGATGTGAAGCTTACGTCAAACGTCTGCTGGGCGATAAGCTCGAACCCAAATCCGATAAATGTGTCTTTGTGGGGTACCCCAAAGAAACAAGGGGGTACTATTTTTACAAACCCAGCGAGAACAAAGTTTTTGTTGCTCGAGGAGGGGTATTTTTGGAAAAGAAATTTATTTCCAAAAGTGCTAATGGAGGTGTCGTGCATCTTGAAGAAATTCAAGAAGATACGGAACAACCCACTATACCGGATGTAGAAATACAGGAGCCAGAAGAGGTCATTGATCAAGAACCAATCCCCACACCTATTCTAGATTGTCCAAGAAGGTCTGAGAAATCTCGTCAAGCTCCTATCAGACATGGCTTTCTAGCCACTAAATTAAATGACTTGATGTTGGTGGATCAGGATGATCCAGAAACATACAGAAAAGCTTTGGCCAGTCCATACTCCGAAAAATGGCAGAAGGCCATGAATGAGGAAATGAAATCCATGTCCGAGAACCAAGTCTGGTGCTTGGTGGATCAAACCCCTGGGATAAAACCCATCGGTTGCAAATAGGTCTATAAACTTAAGACCGACATGGATGGAAAACCTCAGATCTATAAAGGTAGACTGGTTGCGAAAGGTTATCGCCAGATCGAAGGTATCGATTATGACGAGATTTTTTCACCTGTGGCTATGGTCAAATCTATCCGGATCATTCTAGCCATAGCAGCGTACTACGACTACGAGATATGGCAGATGGATGTCAAAACCGCATTCCTTAATGGGAACTTAAAGATGATGTGTATATGACACAACCTGAGGGTTTTGTTGATCCAGAGAATCCCGGAAAGATTTGTAAGCTGCTTAGATCCATTTATGGATTAAAGCAAGCTTCACGAAGTTGGAACCTTCGTTTTGATGAAGCCGTAAGGGAATTCGGTTTTATCAAAAACGAAAGTGAACCTTGCGTATATAAGAAAGCGAGTGGGAGTAATATTGTATTCCTAGTGCTATATGTCGATGACATATTGATCATCGGGAATGACATCCCAACCTTGCTTGAGGTTAAAGCTTGGTTAGAGAAATGCTTCTCGATGAAGGACTTAGGTGATGCTGCTTTCATTCTAGGCATCAAGATCTACAGAGATCAACCAAGAAGAATATTGGGCCTAAGTCAGAGCACTTACATAGATAAGGTGTTGAGAAGATTCTCAATGCTTGATTCTAAGAAGGGATACATACCCATGCTGCATGGCATTAAGCTCAGCAAACAACAGAGTCCTAAGACTCCTGATGAGCTAAGCAAGATGAGTAAGATCCCATATGCTTCGGCTGTGAGATCCATCATGTATGCCATATTTTGCACGAGACAAGACATCTCGTTCGCATTAAGCTGTACCAGCTGATATCAATCTAACCCAGGCCAAGAGCACTAGATTGGTGTCAAGAGTATCCTTAAATATTTAAGGAGAACTAAAGACGCATTCCTAGTGTATGGTGGGAAGGATGGAGAACTATTGTAGTTACGACGGTTTTAGAGATTGGCTGATTTTTAAAGGAACTAAAGAACATGTTACAAAGAATGTCGAAGCATCTTCTGCGACATCTTGTGTGACATTACTGACGGCGTCTCGGCAAACATCCTGATCGACAGAAATCAGGAAAGTGCAGTTTCTGCAGAAAAGTTCGAAGACGATTAGGAAATTCCAGAAACGACTTCAAATATGAAAAGAAGAAAGACGGCGATTAAGAGGAAACCCATTAGGGTTAGTACTCATCCTCGATTGCTATAAAAGCTTAGGCTACCCCCTTAGCAATCTTGTGGTTCTTTATTTGTTTCATAGCAATAATTTGCAAGGCTCTTAGACGTGAAGGTTTGCGGGCTGAGAGATTGCAGATTGAGCTAAGGATATTGTGTATCACATAACTATTGAGAGTTAGGTGATTGAGGGTTTACTGATCGCGTGAGTGAAGACTGCACGCAACCACTAAGTTCAACGAAGACTTGAACCGACAGAGCAAGGCGATTGCTCGAAGAGTGGAATCAAGACGGAGTCTTGGATTCAGGGGGAGACCCTGAGATAGATTGCACTGTAAGACGTAGCATAAAGTATAGATCTAGGGTTGATCACAGGTACTTGTATATTCTGACGAATTACTGATAAGTGAAATCTTTCCACTAGGCTGAGAGCCCCCAGACGTAGGTGACGTTGCACCGAACTGGGTAAACAATCTACTGTGTCATTGTTTATTGCTTTATATTTTTTGGTCCTACGTTATCTAGACAAGAAGTCATACACAATGTTATAGCTTCATAAGTAACATTGTGTGTGACATCTTGCACGACTAGCTGATCAAAATTTCAATTGGTAGCAGAGGGGGCACCTACAACTTTAGGTGAGTTCCTAAACAAATATTTTGATCAAGATGGACAATACCAGAGAAGGAGGATCCATCAATCGACCACCTGTTCTAGATGGAAGCAACTACGGCTATTGGAAGGCTCGAATGTGTGCCTTCATGAAGTCACTTGACAACAAAACATGGAAGGCTGTAATCAATGGTTGGAATGCTCCACAACTCAGTGACAATGATGGCAACCCTATCGGTCCAAAACCAGAAAAAGACTGGACTGATGATGAAGACGAAGAATCACTGGGAAATTCTCGAGCTCTAAATGCTATCTTCAACGGTGTTGACAAAAACGTGTTCAGACTGATCAACACATGCACAACTGCCAAATCTGCATGGGATATCATGGCTGTTGCATATGAAGGAACAACTAAGGTTCGAGATCAAAAACTGCAATACCTGACAACCAACATCGAAGTCCTCGTCATAAGAGGACGAATCAATTGCAGAATTCAATGTTCGTATTCGTGACCTAGCCAATGAATCCTACTCTCTGGGTGAACCAATGTCTGATGAAAAACAGGTTAGAAAAACCCTGCATGCTCTTAGCCCTAGATTTAAGATGATGATCACGGCAATTGAGGAAGTTCATGACCTCAAGATCTTAAAATTCGATGAGCTAATGGGGTCTCTAATGACCTATGAGTTATCTCTGCCCAATATCGACAAAAGGAATAAAGGAGTTGCTTTCGAAAGCTCAACACACAAGAAATAAGAACCTGAGGATTCTGATTCCGAAGAAGACATCGATGCTACAATGCCCCTTCTCACAAAAAATTACAACAAAGCCATGAGAAGATTCAGTCGAATGGGTGGACGGAATGTCACAACAAATGCCAGAAACAAAGCTCCACAAAAAGCTCAAACAGGAGGAAGCCTTGACAGACCACACATGAGTGGAGAAGAAAACAACAAGAACAAAGGACTTCAATACCATGAATGTGAAGGATTCAACCATCTTCGCAGAGAATGTCCTAATTTCCTCAAACAACAAAAACGAGGATATAATGCCACCCTGTCAGATGATGACAATGAAGATAGTGGATCTGAAGAGCTAAGCAACTTTATTGCATTCACTACTACTATTCCTACATGTAACCTTGATAACTCTGCCAATATCAATAATCATCACCTCCATACAACTCCGAATGAGAATTGGACTAAAGAGCAACTAGTCGAGGCATACAAAAGCTTGCATACCAGATGGGTCAAGGAAACACTGATCCTTGATCAATAAGGAGAACGGATCATCAGTCTTACCAATGACAAATCTAGATTTCTAGAGACAATCGTGGAGCTAAAACGCGAAATCACCAGACTTAATGGAGAGATTAGTCTTATGACTAAGTCGGTAAAAATGATGAATCCTAGCACAGAAAGTCTTGACAAAATCCTATCACTAGGAAAGCAGTCCAAGGATACAACGGGACTAGGGTACACACACGATATCCCCTCGACAGCAGTGACGAAGTTTGTCCCACAAAAAGCCATGGTTGACAAGAAACCAATAAATGCCCCAACACATCCTACTGGACAACCTACAACAAATGACATGCCATCGTCTACAACATGTTCCTGTCATGCAATGATCAAAAGACATCCTCCACGCAGACAACAATACTACAGAAAAGCAGCTTATCAATATCAGTGGATATGTCACTACTGTGGTCAACGTGGTCACATCAGACCATTTTGTTTTCAACTCCATGGGAGGAAGCAAGCTCAGCTACCACAGAGACAAAGAAGACATCAAAGGCATCTCTCTACTCCCCAAAAACATTCCGCCTTGAATGGAGACCTAAGAATCTAGTCTATCGAGCTAATGTTGCATATACATCCTTGAGTGCTTCAACTAACAAAGACTGGTATCTCGATAGTGGATGTTCTCGATACATGACATGTACTCCAGAGTTTCTTTCCAATCTCAAATTATATACAAACTGCTATGTTACTTTTTGAGATGGGATTCGAGCTTGAATCATTGGAAAAGGAGTACTCAAGCATCCAGGAGCCACTTGCCTAACTGAAGCATTACTTGTAGAAGGACTTAAGGCAAACCTGATTAGCGTCAGCCAGATCTGTGATCTGGGTTCAGAAGTGAAATTCACTAAAGAAGCCTGTATAGTGAAAGACTTCAATGAAGTCACTATTCTACAAGGAATCCGCTCGATGATTAACTGTTACATCTGGTCGCCCGACTCACATATCGAAGCAGCAAAGTGTCTGGTCTCCAAAGCAGAAGAAACCAAACTGTGGCACAGAAAGCTTGGACATCTAAATCTTCGAAGTATGCAGAAGGCAATCTCCGAGCAGGCCATTACAGGAATTCCGAACCTACAAATAGTAGAAGGAAAGATCTGCGAAGAATGTCAGATTGGAAAGCAAACCAAGATGACACACAAGAAGCTACATCATATCACCACCTCTCGAGTACTTGAGCTGATACATGTTGACCTCATGGGGCCAATGCAAGTTGAAAGTCTTGGAGGAAAACGATACGTCTTTGTATGTGTAGATGATTACTCACGATACACTTGGGTTGACTTCCCTCGTGACAAATCAGATACCTTCGCGATCTTCAAGAATCTTTGCATCCAGGTCCAACGACAAAAAGGAGTGACAATTGGCAAAATAATTCGCCTTCGTAGTGATCATGGTCGAGAGTTCGAAAACAACAAATTTGCAGAGTTCTGCAACTCAGAAGGGATAGCTCACGAGTTCTCAGCACCAATCACTCCCCAATAGAATGGCATTGTTGAACGCAAAAACAGGACTATACAGGAGATGGCTAGAGTTATGATGCTGGCCAAGGACATACCAACTCACTTTTGGGCAGAAGCACTTAACACGACTTGCCATATCCACAATCGAGTCACTCTCCGACCAGGTATGTCAGTAACTCATTATGAAATATGGAGGGGGAGAAAGCCCAATGTTAAGTACTTCCATATCTTTGGATCCACTTGTTATATTCTGGCTTATAGAGAGCCTCGTCGGAAACTTAATCCAAAGAGTGATGAAGGCATCTTCCTTGGTTACTCAAGGAATAGTCGTGTGTACCGGGTCTTCAACAAACGAACCAAGACCATGATGGAATCAATCAATGTTGTTGTTGATGATGACTGTGAAGATGCCTCAGAGGATGCGACAGACGAAGTTGGAGTCTATCACAATGGTAGGAAGGATGCCATTACAGATGTCAGAGAAGATGCTAGTAGCAAATTAGAAAACAACGATGCTAGTCTAAATGTCAATAATGATGAGACAGTTACTGAAACCAACAACAAGAATCCCTCGCGAAGAATCCAAGCTAACCATTCTATCTCTGGAGTAATTGGAGACCTAAATGAAGGCATACGGACTCGGTCAAAAACTCCTGAAGACTACAACGAGGTGATAGACAACATATGCTTCGTTTCAAAGACTGAACCCAAAAATATCAATGAAGCCATCAATGATGAGTATTGGGTCAATGCTATGCAAGAGGAACTGATTCAATTTGAGAAGAATCAGGTGTGGGAACTGGTGCCCAAGCCAAGTGAAGGAAATGTCATTGGCACAAAATGGATTTTCAAAAACAAGTCCGATGAGCTTGGCAACATCACTCGCAACAAAGCCAGGTTAGTTGCTCAAGGGTATACTCAAATTGAGGAAGTCGACTTCGATGAGACCTTTGCTCTTGTAGCAAGACTTGAAGCAATCCGTCTCCTACTAGGGATATCATGCCATCTACAGATTAAGCTCTACCAAATGGATGTCAAAAGTGCATTCCTGAATGGGGACCTCAATGAAGAAGTATATGTGTCACAACCCAAAGGATTTGTTGATTCTCACTTTCCTGATCATGTGTATAAACTCAAGAAGGCTCTCTATGGGTTGAACAAGCACCAAGGGCTTGGTATGAAAGGCTCACAAAATTCTTGATCCTAAGTGGCTATACTAGAGGAGGAGTCGACAAGACTTTTTGTGAAGAATGAGGACGGGAATTTAATGATAGCCCAAATATATGTCGATGACATTGTCTTTGGAGGGATGTCAAAAAGGATGGTAGAGCAGTTTATTCAACAGATGCAATCAGAATTCAAAATGAGCATGGTGGGAGAGCTTACCTATTTCCTAGGCTTCCAAATCAAACAGCTAAAAGATAGCATCTTCATATCTCAGAGCAAATATGCGAAGAATATTGTCAAGAAGTTTGGGCTAGAGAAATCCTCACATAAAAGGACACCTGCAGCTACACATATCAAGCTAACTAAAGATGATCCAGGAGAAGTCGTCGACCAACACCTATACAGAAGCATTATCGGTAGTCTTCTCTACCTTACTGCGAGTCGACCAGATATTGCCTACGCTGTAGGAGTATGTGCACGATATCAAGCTAATCCTAAGGTTAGTCATCTCTCCCGAGCTAAGAGAATTATAAGATATATCTCTGGAACTACAGACTTGGGTTTATTATACTCATTCGACACATCCTCTACCCTGGTGGGGTATTGTGATGCCGATTGGGCTGGAAACACAGCAGATAGGAAAAGCACATCTGGAGGATGCTTCTTCCTTGGCAACAACCTCATATCATGGTTTAGTAAAAAGCAAAACTGTGTTGCTCTGTCCACTGCTGAATCTGAGTATATTGCTGCTGGGAGTAGCTGCACACAACTACTATGGATGAAGCAGATGTTAGTCGAATACAATGTCAGACAAGAAGCCATGACTTTATATTGTGATAATGTCAGCGCCATCAACATCTCCAAAAATCCTGTCCAACACAGTAAGACCAAACACATTGACATTAGACACCACTTCATTCGAGAGCTGGTCGAAGATAAGAAGATCATCCTAGAGCACATCCATACAGAGAAGAAACTTGCGGACATTTTCACGAAGGCATTAGATGCGAGCAGATTTGAGTTCCTCAGGTCATCACTCGGTCTGTGCAGCATCGACGAACAATAGAAGTTGCTGAAACGGTTGAGAGGAGTTAGTTGGTGCCTCTTCATGAACCGGTCCAAAATCCCAACACATGTCATTGGGCCAAGCATACCAAAAGCCCATATAAAGAAAGGAAAGGTCACAAGATACGCTCTGTCTCCAACAGATTTGATTTGAATCAACCTGCCTTCAAAATCAATACCTAGTCTGCCTCTTCTCGTGTTCGCTCTCATCTCCCTCACCTCTCACACTCAGCAACAAAAATCTCACTACCTACACAGACATGGTGAAAACTCGGAGCACGATAGTACCAAAGAAGGCCTCTGGTAGTCAACAATCCGAACCAAAGAGGGCAGAAGCAAAAAGCTCCAAGAGCAGCAATGCAAAAACCAACAAGCATGGAGTCCGAATCAAAGGACCAAAAGCACAGAAAGCTGAGGAATCTCCCAAAGAAACCCCTGCGGAGGAAGCACCAATGCCAATCTTTTCTCGAGTTCCCAAACGGTCTCGAACCGGAAGTGCTACATTCTCCATGACAGTTCTAACAGGACCAGAGAGGGAGACTGATATTGGCCAAGGAAGTCGAGAAGCTTCCATTTGTTCCTGTTCTAATTTCAAAAAATGTCCCAGGTATCGACTCCTCCATTATTTCAAAAACCGATACTTCTAGAAATAGTGACCTGTTGGAGTCACTACTGGAAAACCAAGACCCACCTCAAGAAGGTGTGGTAGAAGAACTGATAAATCCTGAAGGAGATAAGGAAGACATGACACCGGTCAGTCATGGGTTGGAGCGTATTGCTGAAGGAGAAGGAGAAGAAGAAGTTGCAACAGATGTCATTCCTGAAGCCACACAGGAGGCTATGGTAGAAAAAGAAGTCGATGACTCGGAAGAAGCCGAGGAAGAGGTTGAGAAAGACGAAACCAGAGACGGGGATACCGATCTGGAAGAAGGAGAAAAGGACAACAGTTTCGCCGCTAATAACACAGAAGAAGCGCCCCTGGGGGCCAGAGAAGAAGTTACAGAAGATGCTACTGAGACAGCACACACAGTGCTGTCATCCCTGAAAAAGAAGGTACTAGAAGAGAATGAAAGTCTAGCGGTAATGGTTGGAAAACTCAAAGAAACCAAGAAGCGAAAGAAGGTAGAAGATGCTGGAGGCCCCAGCAATAAGAAGAAAAAGATGTTCGTCAGGGAAAAAGGGAAGAAAGTTGTCTCCAAAAGGAGATTGGTGGATGAAGAAACGGATGACGATGTAGAGGAGGTTACTGCAAGGGAAGCAAAGAAGGGAAAGAGCCTGAAGAAAGTCAAGAACACGTCGAGTGTTCCTTACGACAATGTGTCGTTTCACTCGGCAGACGGTGCGAAAAGATGGGAATTCGTGTTCCAGAGAACGACGTATCCCGAGAAGACCCTGTCGTCGGAGCTGCTATGACTAGAAGCCATTGTCCAACTCCTGGAGAAGGCAGAACTTATGAAAACCGTCACAAACATTGGTAACCACTATCCCCTCTTGCTCAAAGAATTCATCGCCAACTTGCGTACTGGGTTTGGGACTCCGGATGATCCGGACTTTGAGAAAGTGTATGTCAGAGGCATCCGCTTCAACATCTCCTCTGACATCATAAATGACTTCCTGGGGAGAAAGCGTGTTCAATCTGAAAGAGATCACCACGGGTTCCAAACGATGAATATCATGTAGCGGACTTTATGTAACCGTGGTGATCGAAATAAGCCTAAATCTTAATGCCATTTGAACATGTTATAAATATAAATATAAATCTGATATTTACCTCTCGTAATCGACAAAAACACAAGTGTAGTGTTTTCTCTATCAAGTCCACACAAGCACCACAACCGAAATGATTTTTCACTCACAAATTTGCTAGAATTTTTGAGAGAAAACAAGACAACAATGGTGGATGAGAGGGGAGAGAGAAATCAGCAATGAGTGAGAGAGGATGGAGGGGGAAGTTGCTGAAAAATAATTAAGGATAATGAGAAGATATTATGTGATTTTAATTTGAAATTAAATTGAATTTCAAAATTAAAATTGCATTATCTATCCCTTATTCTTTCTTATTTGCATTTGTTCCCACTCTTATCTTAAATCCCTAAATGGGCTTTAAGCCCGTTTAACTAAAACCCAAATTAAACCCATTAACTTGAGTTCTAATTTCGGTTTAGTCAAAACGGCTCAATTTCCTCGAATTGATTTCTTCAACCGTCTGGTTAAAACCTTAGGCCAGAAAACTACTTAATTGTTCTCAATTCTCATCCATAATTGTTTTCATGTATCGTGCTTAATGCGTGTGACCCTCTAGGCTCACGAATAATTGGCAGACTGGTAAAATTACCATTTTACCCTTTCCATCATAAGTGGCCTCTAGCAAGACATTATGATTATCCAATATTCGTGATTATCGATTATTCGACTTAACCTGTTATCGTACATGTCACTGTCCTTTTATCAAACCGATATCCAGATTGATCAATGGGCATAGAATGGTCATCCTAATTTATCAATCACTGTTTCTTGATATCTGAGATGACTGAAAACTGATACTAAGGTATCACCTGCATGGCCATGCTCTTTCTTCAGTCATACTCATCAAGTGGCCTAAACGGATATCTTTCTCATAGCGAAGTATGAGTGATAAATCCCTCAGACGCCTTTCGAGTTCACTAGTGCAATGAATGCCAAAGCCAATCGAAGCCGTTATAGCTACCCTTTTACAGATAACGTTAGACTAGGTCAAACTTAGGTATTCGTTACATAGTGTCCACAAAGACTCCTTGGTCTTAGGATATAATGACAAGTTACGATATGTGAGTATCTCATGACTGGATCTATGCAGCATACTCACAATCGGGTTGTCCGATATCATCGACCTGATGATATCTATGATATAACTCCGGCACATACTTTGTCATGATCAGTAGAGCGTGATCACAAGGAGTTGGTCTCATACTGATCGCTTCTTAAAGAAGCTTAGCTGATCAGGGACTCATCAAATGTAATTCTTTCTGATCTATAGATCTACTATTAGTGGTTACACACGTAATGACATAGATCAAATTACATTCGATATATTACTACAACACATTAGTAATATATGCCGATTTATTTATTCGGAAAGATGATAAAACATTACATATGTAGATCACTTATATATTGGACTGGGGCATAACTCTAACAATCTCCCACTTTCCCCTAGTTCTAATTTAAGTTTTGATCTACTCCCATAGACCTTGCATGTTACTCATGCCTAGGCTGCGGCTGAGCCTTTGTCAAGGGATTGGCCATATTATCATCAGTCGAATAGTGTTTAATCTCCACATCACCTCTATATGTGATAACTCTCACGTGGTGATTCCTGCTGAGTATATGTTGTGATCTGTTGTGGAATTTGGGCTCTTGAGCAATAGCTATGGCACCTGTGTTGTCCCACAACAAGCTTATCGGATCAGACGCTCGCGGCGTTGCATCTAATCCGATCAGAAAGCTTCTAATCCATACGGCCTCTTTAGCTACTTTTGTTGCAGCTATATACTCAGCCTCCGTTGTAGAGTTGGCAATTTTGGCTTGCTTAAAGCTTATCCAGCTGAAAGCGCCACTACTCAACACAAAATATATCCTGACTGAATTTTGAAATCATCTGGATATGTCTGAAAACTAGCATCGACTTGATCTTTGACTGCTAGTTCTCTATCTTCATCCCCATTCACCAAAATGCATCCTCGATCCTCCTCAAATATTTGAGGATGGCCTTTGACAGCAATCCAGTTTAATTGTTCGGGCTTAGATTGGAATCTCCTGGCACAACTTAGTGCAAACGAGACTTCCAGTCTTGTGCACATCCTGACATACATGATGGATCCCACAGCCGAAGCATAAGGGATCTTACTCATCCTGCTCAACTTATCAGGAGTACTAGGACTCTGTAGCTTGCTGAGCTTAATGCCATGACACATGGGTATGTATCCTTTCTTAGAATCAAGCATTGAGATCTTCTCAACACTTTACCTATGTACATGTTCTGACTTAGCAACATGTTATGACTTAGGCCCAAAATCCTTTTGGAATGATTTGTAGAGATCCTGATGCCTACATTAAATGTAGCATCACCTAAGTCCTTCATCGATAAGTACTTCCCTAACAAAGCTTTGGTGGCAAGGTCGGGATGTCATTCCCGATGAATAAATATCAAGAATACAATATTACTCCCACTCGCTTTCTTATGTATGCAAGGCTCACTTTTGTTTTTAATGAAGCCAAGTTCCCTTACAGCTTCATCAAAACGAATGTTCCAACTCCGTGAAGCTTGCTTTAATCCATAAATGGATCTTTGCAGCTTACATATCTTCTCGGGATTCTTTGGATCTACAAAACCCACAGGTCGTGTGATATACACGCCCTCTAGTAAGTTCCTGCTAAGGAAGGGGTTTTGACATCCATCTGCCATAGTTATGGCTAAGAATAATCTGGATCAATCTGACCATTGCTACTGGTTGAAAGGTGTCATCATAATCCATGCATTGAATCTGACGATAACTTGTTACAACCATCCTAGCCTTATTGGTCTGAGGATTTCCATCCATGTCGGTCTTGATCCTATAGACCCACTCAGAACCGATGGGTTTTACCCCAGGGGTTTGATCAACCAAGCACTAGACTTGGTTGAAATACATGGATTTCATTTCCTCACTCATGGCATTCTACCATTTTCTTGGAGTCTGGACTGGTTAAAGCTTGTCTGAAGGTTTTTGGATCATCCTGATCCACCAACATCACGTCATTTCCCTCAGTGGCTGTGAAGCCATATCTGTCTGGAACATGACGAGATCTTTCAGACCTCCTTAGACCATCTGGAATTTCTGTAGGGATTGATTCTTCATCGGCGACCATCTGAGGCTCCAGTACTTCCACATCTTGCATAGCAGGCTCCTGAATTGCTTCAGGCTGTTCCGTATCCTCTCGAATTTCTTCGAGATGCACGGGACTCCCACTAGCTATTTTGGAAATAAAATATTTCTCCAAAAATACCCCTCCTCGAGCAACAAAGACTTTGTACTCGCTAGGTATGTAGAAGTTGTATCTCTTAGTTTCTTAAGGATACCTTACGAAGACACATTTGTCTGATTTGGATGCCTGTATCTCTGCTACCCAAATCTTTTAGGAAAAACATACTAGGATGTTTCCCACACCATATATGACTATGGTCCATTTCTTATTTGGCTACTACGCGAAGGCGCACGCATCCAAATAGAACTTACCATCTCATCCCGCTACCATCCCAATGAATACTACGCAGAGGCGCACGCATCCACAGTAACAGGAGACGTAATGAGTGTCATATGGTGTACCTTCTGTGACTCTGGTCCAGCTTTTATTTGGCTACTACGCGGAGGCGCACGCATCCAAATAAAACTGATTACCTTATTCAGCTCGCATCCTAATGAATACTACGTGGAGGCGCACGCATCCATAGTAATGGGAGACAGAATGACTGTCACATGGTGTACTATCGTTGTCTTCATCGGAGCCCGATTCAAAATGAATGCGGCCGTTTCCAGAGTCAAGTATTAGTTCAACTCTCTTCTGGCCTGAGTACTCATAGGTCCACATACGTCGGAATGTATTAGACTTAACAAGTCACTCGCCTGTCACATAAACCTGTGAAAAGTGCCTATGTCATTTTGCCCATTAGGCATGACTTGCATCTTTCAGTTTGAGTGAATTCAAACGGACTTAAAAGTCCACACTTGTGAAGTGTAGAAATGCGTTTCTCGCTCATTAGGCAAGACTTGCATCTTTCAGTTTGAGTGAATTCAAACGGACTTAAAGTCCACACTTGTGAAGTGTTGAAATGCGTTTCTCGCCTATGTGCCTTAAATGACAATGTCAGATTATAACTTGGTTTAAATCATCAGATTTAAGCCTTTTCTTATTTATGTTATACCGATTAAGATTACCAACGTAAATATCTGATCTTGAAGACGTGGATACCCACTCTTCTTCACGTGATCCTTGTATTTGATTTCAATCCCTTATTCCTGTGTCCTGGCTCATTGCAGTGATGGCATATCTCCTCCTATATTTGTCCTTAATCTTCACAGCAGCTTTGGGAGCTGCTTGAACTTTTGGACGCTTGGGGTGTCTGAACTGCTCTGCAAGGTGCTCAGGAGCCTTACCCTTACCCTGATAAGCTTTCTTGAAGCTGACCTTCTTGTTGACCATAAGGACCTCCTTGGTCTTGCCCTTGAGGTTCTTTTCAGTGGTCACAAGTATCCCATGAAGCTCTGTTAAGGACTTGTCCATGTCATGCATATTGTAATTTACTATTAAATCACTATATGTATCTGGAAGTGACTGCAACATAAAATCTGCAGCCATTTCCACTTGATCATCAAAACCGAGTCTGGTTAGATGTTCCTGAAGACATTAAATCTTCGTGACATGGGGACTAACAGGGCTCCAGCCTTAAGTTTGCAGGAGTTAAGTTCTATGAAAGTATCATATCTTTCGACACGAGCTTTCTCATTGAACATTTCCTTGACCTCTGCCTTACTGGTATGAGGGTCATCTGAAACGTTCCTGAACTGCTTCTATACTTTGATAAGTATCCTTAGTACCCTACCTGCGTTCAACGGTGGCTCAACAGGAGGTTCCTTGGTAAGGATATATTACTTGCGTTCATGCTTGAGTTCAAGCCTCAAGTTTATATTCCAATCTGAGTAATTCACGCTCTTGAGTCTGTCCTCAATCTGGACTCTCAGTGCGCTATTACTCCTTTGTGTTATGTTTGCCTTTTAGTTCTACATGGTAAAATTAATTAAAATTCAAGTTGGAGATTTAGTTATAAAACACTTTCTGATTCTAATTTTAGAATCTGAACCAGGATCCCATCATACTCTCAATTGAAGTGAACGGAGGCTCACTGCTCCAATTGAGTGCATCAAGGTAGGAGTGAATCCATCTACAAAACCATGTAGTTCCTGGCTAGGGTATGTACTTGTTAGTACGTGGCATACCCTATACTGATACCCTAGGTCAGCCCTAGCTGACAATCGTAGACAAGTCTACCAAGCTTGAACTATGGATAGAACTAATGTGACTACTACGCGGAGGCACACGCATCCACGTAGAACTACCAATCTCATCCAGACTTTCTATCTATGAATGTTACGCGGAGGCGTACTAACATCCATAGGGTCAAAGCCCTTTTGAGTGCCCAAACTTGGATGGTATCACGCTTGACTTGTAATTATTTGCGTTGAAGTGAATTATAAAAGTCTGATTGTATATCGATACAATCTTAATCTGGAATCATCAATTGCAAATTCATGCAAAGATGATCCCTTAGCAGGTTACATGCGAGTATGATTAAATTCCGATTTTAATCTTTGCATGTGGGTGACAGCAAATCATACATAAACTTGTATATTTAAACTATCATACATTCATACATTCAAACATACAAATGTAACGATAAAATATGCATAGCTAAGCCCAACTTAAGTTCCTGAGAATCTAGCAAAACCGATCCTAAAGACATGGTCTTCAAGATCCAAACTTGCTCCATTCTTGTGAACTCCCACTGGCTTCGAGCCTCCTCCAATCCGAGTCTCCCTCTTGACTTGATTCTTGTGTCGGTCTTTGTGATTACATATTAAAATAAATTAAATGAAATAAAAATCACGACACGCAGGCCGTATTTACTACAACCCAAAATTAAGCAACACGCAGGTTGCAAAGCCGAAATTAAAATGCAAATCTAATGGGCTTAGCTAGCATCAAGTGGAAAACATCATGTGATCAAAGATCATATTATCAATCAACATGCTGATCAAACAAATAAATTTTCCAAATTTTATCTTTCTTAAGTGTGGAAAAATTCCGGTTTATCGAAACCGGACGGTTTAATCGATTAATTGAATTTTGAACCGGTTCTCGCTGGTTTATCGAAACCGAACCAAATCTGAAAATTAAATTTTTAGGGTTTCAAAATATGCTCGCGAACCAACCGGTTCAGCTCGAATCTGGTCGAGCCGAACCGGCTCAACCGAATGTCGCCCGCGGAGGCAACCACGGTGGCCCGTGAGGGCTGCCGAGGTCGCCCGCGGGGCTGACCGTGGTCGGCCACAGGAACGACCATGGTAGCCCACGAGGGCAGCCATGGTCGCCCCTAGGGCAGACCCTAGTCGCCCGCGAGGCAACCATGGTGGCCCTCACGGGGTGCCATGGTCGCCCGTAGGCGACCCTCGTCGGCCCATGGTGCTGACCATGGTCTGCCCTAGGGCATTCCATGGTCCACCAAGGGACTCGACCTGGACGGCCATGGCTAACCCGAAACACCCCAAAAAAAATATTTTCCAATTCCCAAAATCAATCAAATCTGAAATTTTTTTCGCTTTACATGCATGCTAAGGTGATGAACACATATAAACATAAAAAATATCAGATTTAAACATGTAGAAATAAACATAACAACCATGGCTCTGATACCACTGAAAGAGATCACCACGGGTTCCAAACGATGAATATCATGCAGCGGACTTTATGTAACCGTGGTGATCGAAATAAGCTTACATCTTAATGCCATTTGAACATGTTATAAATATAAATATAAATCTGATATAAATAATTAAGGATAATGAGAAGATATTATGTGATTTTAATTTGAAATTAAATTGAATTTCAAAATTAAAATTGCATTATCTATCCCTTATTCTTTCTTATTTGCATTTGTTCCCACTCTTATCTTAAATCCCTAAATGGGCTTTAAGCCCGTTTAACTAAAACCCAAATTAAACCCATTAACTTGAGTTCTAATTTCGGTTTAGTCAAAACGGCTCAATTTCCTCGAATTGATTTCTTCAACCGTCTGGTTAAAACCTTAGGCCAGAAAACTACTTAA
Source organism: Geranium rotundifolium (assembly GCA_963920655.1). Classification (NCBI taxonomy): domain Eukaryota; kingdom Viridiplantae; phylum Streptophyta; class Magnoliopsida; order Geraniales; family Geraniaceae; genus Geranium; species Geranium rotundifolium. Next base: position 22,288,636 of record OY987312.1, read on the forward strand.
TTGTTCTCAATTCTCATCCATAATTGTTTTCATGTATCGTGCTTAATGCGTGTGACCCTCTAGGCTCACGAATAATTGGCAGACTGGTAAAATTACCATTTTACCCTTTCCATCATAAGTGGCCTCTAGCAAGACATTATGATTATCCAATATTCGTGATTATCGATTATTCGACTTAACCTGTTATCGTACATGTCACTGTCCTTTTATCAAACCGATATCCAGATTGATCAATGGGCATAGAATGGTCATCCTAATTTATCAATCACTGTTTCTTGATATCTGAGATGACTGAAAACTGATACTAAGGTATCACCTGCATGGCCATGCTCTTTCTTCAGTCATACTCATCAAGTGGCCTAAACGGATATCTTTCTCATAGCGAAGTATGAGTGATAAATCCCTCAGACGCCTTTCGAGTTCACTAGTGCAATGAATGCCAAAGCCAATCGAAGCCGTTATAGCTACCCTTTTACAGATAACGTTAGACTAGGTCAAACTTAGGTATTCGTTACATAGTGTCCACAAAGACTCCTTGGTCTTAGGATATAATGACAAGTTACGATATGTGAGTATCTCATGACTGGATCTATGCAGCATACTCACAATCGGGTTGTCCGATATCATCGACCTGATGATATCTATGATATAACTCCGGCACATACTTTGTCATGATCAGTAGAGCGTGATCACAAGGAGTTGGTCTCATACTGATCGCTTCTTAAAGAAGCTTAGCTGATCAGGGACTCATCAAATGTAATTCTTTCTGATCTATAGATCTACTATTAGTGGTTACACACGTAATGACATAGATCAAATTACATTCGATATATTACTACAACACATTAGTAATATATGCCGATTTATTTATTCGGAAAGATGATAAAACATTACATCTGTAGATCACTTATATATTGGACTGGGGCATAACTCTAACACAATCTATGCCTCCACCTGACCTGAACAAGGTACTCCGTGAGATTACCGGAGACAAAAGCAGAAAGTGGCCTACCAAAGGCACTGTGGCAACATCGGACCTTACATCCAAGTACTCCATTCTCTTTGGCATCGGAGTAGCAAATTGGGCTCCCTCCACACATGCATCTTCTATCAAACCAGAGCTGGCGATACTCATCTTCCAAATAGGTATTGGGTTTACACTTGATTTTGGGCAATTTGTTATTGATCATCTTATCCGACATACCAGATCACTTGCTGTAAAAATACCTATTGCCTTTCCCTCCCTTATCTCTGAGCTGCTTGTACATCAATACCCCGGAGTGTTGAAGACAACGGATAAGGTTGGCAAACGAGGAGGACTGATTGTGGTAAGCCACAAGCTGTTTGAGGGCAAGCATGCTCCTGATCTTGTCAGGCCAGAAGCCAAGGCAACGACCAGTCGAGCCACAAGTGCTGCCCCTCCAACCAAGACCACCAGCAGGGATGCAGTTATGCCTGAAAGAGAGATAGCCGTGCTTGACAAGGACATCGTCAATCTGAAGACAGCCCTGAAGCATCTCTCCCAGCGACGATCACATTGTGCCAACCTACTAAAGTCCATATCCCCTCCTGGCTCCGAAGATGATGACACCACCTCTCTACCAAATGCTCTAGAAGAATCTACTCAATATGCCTCCACTGACGCTACTGAAGAAGAGACTGCCAGTTCCAGCAGCAGCTCTGTTTAATTTCATAAACTTTCTGATTACCGAACAACCGAACATCTTTATTTTATAATTTTTGTTGAACACTGTTTCACACTTACTCTCGATTGCTGATCGGGAGTACGACGAGACGCGAAACGCAAACTTGATGACTGCCGATCGTGTGCATCGACAACAAATGCGACGCAGAATGCGATGAAGAATGTTGTTCTTAAAAATAGCCAAAGGGGGAGATTGTAGTTACGACGGTTTTAGAGATTGGCTGATTTTTATAGGAACTAAAGAACATGTTACAAAGAATGTTGAAGCATCTTCTGCGACATCTTGTGTGACATTACTGGCGGCGTCTCGGCAAACATCTTGATCGACAGAAATCAGGAAAGTGCAGTTTCTACAGAAAAGTTCGAAGACGATTAGGAAATTCCAGAAACGACTTCAAATCTAGAAAGAAGAAAGACGGCGATTAAGAGGAAACCCATTAGGATTAGTACTCATCCTCGATTGCTATAAAAGCTTAGGCTACCCCTTAGCAATCGTGTGGTTCTTTATTTGTTTCATAGCAATAATTTGCAAGGCTCTTAGACGTGAAGGTTTGCGGGCTGAGAGATTGCAGATTGAGCTAAGGATATTGTGTATCACATAACTATTGAGAGTTAGGTGATTGAGGGTTTACTGATCGCGTGAGTGAAGACTGCACGCAACCACCAAGTTCAACGAAAACTTCAACCGACAGAGCAAGGCGATTGCTCGAAGAGTGGAATTAAGACGGAGTCTTGGATTCAAGGGGTGACCCTGAGATAGATTGCACTGTAAGACGTAGCATAAAGTATAGATCTAGGGTTGATCACAGGTACTTGTATGTTCTGACGAATTACTGATAAGTGAAATCTTTCCACTAGGCTGAGAGCCCCCAGACGTAGGTGACGTTGCACCGAACTGGGTAAACAATCTACTGTGTCATTATTTATTGCTTTATATTTTTCGGTCCTACGTTATCTACACAAGAAGTCATACACAGTGTTATAGCTTGATATGTAACATTGTGTGTGACATCTTGCACGACTAGCTAAGGAGGCCGTATGGGTTAGAAGCTTTCTAACTGGATTAGATGTAATACCGCGAGCATCTGATCCGGTAAGCTTGTTGTATGACAACACGAGGGCCATATCATTAGCTCAAGAGCCCAGATTCCACAACAGAACAAAACACATACAGAGGAAGTATCACATTATCAGAGAATATATCAATAACGGTGATGTGGAGATTACTTAAGTGCCGACTGATGACAACGTTGCTGATCCCTTGACAAAGGCTTTATCACAGCCCAAGCATGAGGCGCATATAAAGTCTATGGGGGTAGATTGGAACTTAGGTTGGAACTAGGGGCAAGTGGGAGATTGTTAGGATTATGCCATAGTCTAATGTAATTCCTTAATCTATATTGTAAAAGACATCATTCTTCTACATAATAAAAGGCATAATATTACTAATGCGTTGTAGTAATATATCTAATGTGATTTGATCTATGTCATAATGTGTGTAACCACTTATAGTAGAACTATAGATTAGAAAGAATTGCATTCGATAAAGTCCCTGATCAGCTAAGCTTCTTCTGAAGCGATCAATATGAGATTAACTCCTTGTGATCATGCTCTACTGATCATGGCAAAGTGCGTGCCAGAGTTATATCATAGATACCATCAGGTCGATGATATCAGACAACCCGTTTGTGAGTATGCTGCATGGATCCAGTCATGAGATACTCACAGATCATAGCTTGTCATTATATCCTAAGACCAAGGAGTCTTTGTGCAAACTATGTAACGAATACCTAAGTTTGACCTAGTCTAACGTTGTCTGTAAAAGGGTAGCTATAACGGCTTCGATTGGCTTGGATATTTTTTGCATTAGTGAACTCGGAAGGCGTCTTAGGGATTTATCACTCATACTTTGGTATGAGAAAGATATTCGTTTAGGCCACTTGATGAGTATGACTGAAGGAATAGCACGGTCGTGCATATGATACCTTAGTATCAGTTTTCAGTTATCTCAGATATCAAGAAATAGTGATTGATAAATTAGGATGACGATTCTATGCATATTGATCAATCTAGATATCGGTTTGATAAGAGGACAGTGACATGTACGATAACAGGTTAAGTCGAATAATCGATAAGCACGAACGTTGGGTAATCATAATGTCTTGCTAGAGACCACTTTTGATGGAAAGGTTAAAATATTAATTTTACCAGTCTGCCAACTGTTCGTGAGCCTAGAGGGTCACACGCATTAAGCACGATACATGACAAATAAGCATGTATGGAAATTGGGAGAATCAGGTTTTCAATTCAGTCAAATTGAAAACGATTTGGTTGATTTCTGGCCTAGGGTTTTTAACCAGACGGTTGAAGAAATCAAGTTGAGGAAATTAAACCGATTTATTTAAACCAAAATTAGAACTCAATTTAATGGGTTTAATTTGGTTTTAGTTAAACGGGCTTAAAGCCCATTTACGGTTTTAATTGATGAATGAGGAAAAGTGTTTGAACTCCACAGACTTTGTGTCCTCGAGAATACTCTTGTAGTATACTGAGGGTTTTGAAATGTCATGTGGTGCGAAGAACCAACCTTTTGGAAGTAGATTGGCCGCAGTCTTGAAAGGATCAGACTCCAAACACCCAGGCTCAACGGTGAGAACATTGAGCACATTTAATTTGTCAATATAAGAAGATTTTTGGGCTCTTGATTGGGTGCCAACCACAACCTGAGCACTATTTTGAGATACCGAAATATTTTTTGAAGAAGAGGCATCGCCTTTCTCTGGTTTTGAAAATATTTGAGAAGGGTTTTTAGGGGGAGATGAAATCTCCTTCTCAGTTTTTAAATTTTTGATGAGGCCCTTACCTTGTGTCACTATAGGGGCAGACATTGCCTGGAGCTTCCTAAGTAACTCAGGTTGCTCAGATAGGCTCATGAGCCACTGCTGAATACTTGGAGGTTTTGTATCATCTGATGAGGGTGTTTGGTCTTGGTTTTGTTTCGTTGTATCTGCATAGGTTTGGATTGGTTTTGCTGCAGAAAGGTTTTGGGTTGGTGTTTCTACTTCTTTCTTCTTACGAGGCATGGGCTTTTTGCTAGGATCTGTTTTGTAAGAATTCACGAGTTAGGAAATGTGGTAGGGAATTGGAATCTCCTCGAATGAATTCAATGTCAAAATCAAAAACACTTAAAATAGCTTGCCATCTAGCAAAAATTTGTTTCGAAGCAATGTTTTGAACATCCTTTTGTAAAACTTCTTTTGCAGACTTACAATCAATACGAAGAAGAAATTTTTTGTTTAGAAGGTCAGATTGAAACTTTGAAATGCACAAAACAATACTTAATATCTCTTTTTTGATAGTAGAGTAATTTACTTGCGTATCATTCCAATGACCAGAAGTATATGCTATGACAGACTCTTTCCCCCCCATGTTTTGCTTTAAGATACCTCCGTATCCCATATCACTAGCGTCTGTTTCGATTATCTTAGGAAGGTTGGGATCGGCAAGATGCAGGCAAGGGATGGTGAGGACTTGCTTTTTAATTTTTTTGGACAGTCTTTGTATGTTCTTCGGTCCAGGGTTCAGGGTTTTTTCTTAACCTATTATGCAGTTTTTTTGCTAGTCTATTAACATTTGGGCAAAAATCTAAAACATAATTCAGACTACCAAGAAATCTTTGCAATTGGGTTTTGTCAAGCATTTTGTCGGGAAATTTGTTTGCAAAATGTAGTGATCGTTCAATTGGTGCAATGGTACCACATGAAATATTATGTCCTAAGAAGCGGATATTAGTTTTGAAAAGAGATATCTTTTTTGCTGAAACAACCAGACCACTCTTCTTTATTGCAAAGAAGAACGTTTTGAGATGTTTTATGTGTTGTTCTACAGAATAAGAAAAGATAAGCACATCATCAATATAAACTATGCAAAAGTCGGAGTAAGGATTAAAAATGTCATTCATAATTCTTTGAAATTCTGAGGGGGCATTTTTTAATCCAAATGGCATGACATTCCACTCATATTGTCCAAACGGGACAGTAAAGGCAGTTTTATATCTGTCTTTAGGATCAATTTGTATTTGCCAGAATCCTGATTTTAAATCGAATTTGGAAAAAACAAAAGATTAGTGTAGTTTTTGTAGTAAATCTTTTTTGTTTGGAATCAGATAACGAATCCATTTCATGGCCGCATTCAAAGGTTTGTAATTGATTACTAACCTAGGAGTGCCACGTTCTATTTCAGATGCCTTGTTAACATAAAAGGCAGCACAAGACCAAGGAGATCTGGATTTTGTAATTAATCCCTTATTTTCAAGATCTTGAATTTCTTCTCTACAGAATCGTTCCATGTCAGCATTCATCTGAATAGGACGAGCCTTTGTAGGAATTAGTTTGTCATGGAAATCAGGTTCATAAGGAAGATCCACCATGTGTTGTTTCCTATTCTAGAAAGCATTTGGTAGATCGGAGCAAACTTGTTTTTCAAAAAGATTTTGAAACTCGGAGATTTTTTGTTTGGCTGAGCTAGTCCCTAAATATTGTTCAATCTTTTGATATTGGACTTCATTCTTAAGATGTAAAACATTTGATTGTTTTCCAGCAATAAGAACATTTATCTCATTGTTATAAATGGTCTCAGCCTTTATAACATTAAGACTCTTAGTCCTTGGTTTTTCAAGAAAAGGAAAAAGCAATTTTGAATATTTAGTTTTAGAACTAATCCCTTCAAAATCAACTTGATAAGGAGTTATCATGTTGATAAATGGTGTTCCCAAGATTACTGTATGATGGATGTCTGGACACATAAGAAACAGGTTTTTCAGAAGGAAATCATTATTAAAAATACCTGCTTGGGTTTTTCCAACAATTCTAAGCTTAGAATTGCTAGCAGTGTGCAAACTTTCTTTTGTCTCTTGTTGGAAGCGAAGAGGCACAATACCAGGTTTTATAACATTTTGGTCAGCTCCAGTATCAAAAAGAGCAATAGTATTGATTTGAGAATTATCAGGGAAAACAAGAGTAATTTTTATAAAATATTTTCGTGAAGTTACTTCTTCGAGAATATAAAGGAAATCCTGAGGAGCATCTCGTAAATTTTCGAGAACAGGGGGCTCATCGTTTTCCTTGTCGCTAGCCTGGCTTTGAAGGTGAGAGATAAGAAGTTGAATTTTTTCAGAATCTTCTTTTTGTTTATCTTTTAATTGTTTGATCTCGATCTTTATGGTTTTTATTTCGGTCTGGAGATCGTTGATGGTCGCTTTGGGGTTAAGGACCTTTTTTCTCCTGTTAAGGATAGAAGTAAGATCATAAAGGTTTGGGCTGGAAGAAATAGGAGTTCGATTTTGGGTGGTAGCAGGAGGTTCATCTATCAAGGATGTTTTAAGTTGCTCAAGGTATTGTTTTAAAAGGATGGGTCATCAATATGACTGATCATATCCAAGATTATAGACTGGTCACTTGTAAGCACGCAAATAGAGTCACCTTTATCAGACTCTATGTCTGAGGAACTGGTTATGATCTCATCAAGGCTCGGGCCCATGTCTCTAGGGGGCGAAGTAGAGCCATCTTCGTCATCTGAGATTTCTAAAAGAAGGGCTGAGAATTTTTCTTTGATATCTTCTTCAGCATCAAGTTCTCGGATTTGTTTTGAAACTTTACAGAATCTCGAGATATGGCCTTTCTTGCCGCATCGATATTCTTGAACATTTTCTTAAATTTCTGCATCATGGCAAAAGGATTCTCTAACAATTGCATAATTTGCTTTTTGAGATTAGCCTCCATGCAGCCCAACATCACACATGCCACATTTATAGAGTTGCTAAGGTGCTTCTGGCATGCATCCTTAATGGCCCTCAGGGCATTGAGTCCTGTGGGATTTCCCGACCAAGGACATATTCCTTGCATTTGTGCTTGAAGACTAGCCTCAAGTTTCTATCCCAGTCCAGAAAGTTTGTACCATTGAGTTTGACTTTCTCCAAGACAAGTCTCAATGACTAACTATTGTTCGTTTGAGTATTAGCCATTTAATGTACACAAAAAATAAATTTAATCAGTTTCTTAGTTAAATTTGAATGAAGGTCTGAATTTAAACACAACTGTTCGATTCTGAACCCTCTAGAATCTGAACCATGATCTCTGATTCACTCAATTGAAGTATGTTAAGGCGCACATCTCTAATTCAGCTATGTAGGTAGGGCACCCGTCCAATCACATCCAATGTGACTCCTGGCTAGGGTATGTACATTTGTACATGGCATACCCTATCCGATACCCTAGGTCAGCCCTGGCTGACAATCGTAGTCAAGTCAACCAATCCTTAACTATGGCCCAATTTTTATATGGGTACTATGCTAGGGCGCAGCATCCTCATAAAATTGCGCAATCCTTCTAGTCCGCATCCCCACAAATGTTACGCTAAGGCGCACCCACTTATGGGAGTAGGAGCTAGAAAGGTGTTGAGACTTGGACGGTATCTCACATGACTTGAATTATTTGTGATAATTGTTGTGTTTAATTTTCAATTGTATCCTATACAATTTCATTTGAATCATCAATTACATCTAAGGTAATGACGGTTCAATTATCAATTTACATTCAAAATCGTGATTAATATCTAACTTTAATCTTTTCGCACGTGGGTGATAGTTTATCATACATTCTAAACGTAAAATAAATCATAATCATAAATTCATACATATCTTATACATGTAAATGTAAACGTGTGTGATGTAGCACTTATCTAATTTGATTCATAAAGATCCGATCTATGAGAAAACCATCTTCGTGGTACTCCCACTGGTTTCAAGACTCCCACCAACTCCTAGTCGAGGTTGCCTCCCACCAAGACCGCCATCCGGTTCTCTTGCATTCTTGTCGATTTGATGTAACCATTACAAAATTACACGGTTCGCGGACCGGAAAAATTAAATAGCAAAATGGAAATTTAAACGGTTACAAAGATCGCAAATAAAATTACAACCTTTAATCCAACGGTTAGCAGACCGCAAATAAAATAATAAATGGACGCTCTAAGGGCTATACTATGCACCATGCAATTCCTCACATCATACAACATGTTGTTAATCAAGCATGTTATCAACCATGATGCAATTCTCGATTTTATCGTGCCTATATTTTGAAATCCGGTTTATCGAAACCATACCAAATTTGAAAACTGTAGGTGTCAAAATTACCGGAGGTGCCACGGACCCGTGGCCAATTAAGGTTACGCTCCATGGCCATCCCATGGCCACGCTCCAGGCACCACTGGTTCGCCATAGACCTGTGGCCATCCAATGGTCGAGGTCCGTGGCTGTGGCCATCCCATGGCCACTCCCCGTCCCTAGCGTTTCCACGAGTCTGTGGCCAATTGTCACGGATCTGTGGCCGTGTTCGTCCAGATTCTTGCAAATAGTTTTTCAGCGTCGATTCATACCAGAAAATTTGTAGAAAATATTTCTAACCAAATCCATTCATGCATACAATTTTCCAAAAATTAATATGAATATAATCCTAATCTAGCATGCAATCAGAATCTGATACCACTGTTGGGAAACGAGGGTTCCATAAATCATGCAGCGGAAGCCAAAATTAACCATGTTCCTTTCATGCGATCTAGCAATTTACCAGATTGAGATTATACCTTTATGGATTGAATCAGTAACAGAGACGTTACCCATCTTCTAGCGGAGTCCACACAGATGTGCCTTGCTTCGAAGCTTGAGGATATGACATATAATTGTGAAAATTGTTTCCGCAAATATATTGCTCGTCGGCCCGCCACAGACCCCGCCACGGGGCCGTGGCCAATCTTTGCCGCACCGTGTCCCCGCCATGGCTCGTGGCCATTTAATTGGTTTCACCACGGGCCTGTGGCCAATTACTTGGTCACAGTCCCGTGGTTCTCCTAGCCCCGGTCTAGCCATATCCACCACGTCCCAGCCCTAGTTCCAGCCACAGACCTGTGGCTAATTCCACGGTCTGTGTCCCTTTCCTTGCACCTTCTTCACTAGGTTCGGGTCACATCCTCTGTGTGTGAACATATAGGCTCATGACTCAATTAGCAGATTGGTGTGAAACCCCGTTTCATCTAATCCATCATAAGTGGCCTTTAGCAAGACATTATTATTACCCAATGACCATGATGATCGACTGATTCGACTTGACCTCATGACATCTATATCACTATCCCTTTGTCACTAGATATCCAGATTGATCATAAGGCATAGAGTCGTCATCCTTATTTAATCAATCAGTATTTCTTGATCTAGAGATGACTGAGATTGATACCACGTATTTGTAGCATGATCATGCATTTCCACTTAGTCATTCTCATCAAGTGGCCCAAACAGATATCGTTCCCATACCGCAGTATGAGGGGCAAATCCCTTAGTCGTCATCTGTATCACTCATACAACCCGTTCCCAAGCCAATCATATCCGTTATAGCTACCCTGTTACACGTAACGTTAGGAGTATGTCAAACTTGAGTATTGACTACATAGTAATCACAAATACTCCTCGGTGGTAAGGATACAATAATATACAACGCCAAATCATATCCGTTAGCAAGACATTCAATTGAAAATTTGATGAATATGTGAGGGTAATTTCGTCTTTTTACCCTCTTTCAAAGTTGGACCGGTTCTCTCCATCAGACTAGATTTAATTTTGGTTCAACTCAGGGGTAATTTCGGTATTTTTAAAATTTTAGGGGTAAAGTGTCCAAAATAATATTCAGGTATGGAAAAAAGAGAAAAAAAAAGTTAGGGTATGCAAGTGTCAAAAGTGTATATTCAGGTGCATAAAAGTGTCCTTTTCCCTTATTTCTTTTAAGCAAATATACACAATAATATTTTGTACAATCAAACTGAAAGTCACAAAATATTTATTCTCATCTCTTATTCGAGCAAATCGTCAATCACAATCTCAATGTGAATTTGCTCAAGAGGTTCAACTTTTCTTTCAACAATTTGAAAGACATCATAAATTCTTTCGTTTACACAAAATTCTCATTTGTGTTTACCGATCTTGAAAGAATATATGTGGTCCAAGTGAATAATCTACATATAGAACTATATCTCACTTGACCAAGTCTATCATTTCACATCAACGAAAGACTTTATTTTATTCTTATCATTATGTCTAATGACATTTTTCATTCATCATCATCATCATGTCATTGGCTAAATAACCTATATACATTTCAATTTTGGACAAACAACTTTCAAGGAATCAATTACACTATTGAAACCATGAGTAATAAGTAATGCCCCAATGAAATTGCCATCATTCTCATGTCACACATACAACTTATTTGATCATTGTAATGACATTCTAAAATCATATTTATAGATGACATAGATGCATATGTACACACTCTCTCAATCATCAATAATATTTAGATTAGAATTTTCAATTATATCTAAATAAGTATGGCTTCAAACAAACATGTCAAGCCAAACCCTTTTTGGGATTTGATAGCCCAAAGTTTATTTAGAGATTACAACATAACTAGATCATCACTTAATCTATTATGGTGATCTCATAACTTTGTTGATATGATCTCAAACTAACCATTATCAACTCCAAAATGAAAACATTATTTCATCCAACTTATTTCTATTCATGTAATCATTACATGAATAAACTCATTATTTTATTCATGTTAATCAATTCATATGATTTAACAAATCATATTTTTCTTATGATTCTCCACCATTATTTGATAATTTTATTCACTTGTACAATGAACATTTACAAAGAACATTAAACTATTCAATACATAGTTTAAGTACAAGAGAATCGTCTTCTTTTTCACTTTTGAGATTTTTCATTTACTGTACTTGATAAACTCAACATGTTCACCATCTTTTCTCATATTCTTTCAAAGATTAAATCAATAATCTTTTCAAGTCATTCGACATTTTTCTTTTCTTATTGATCATTCACAATCTTTTGTATTTCATGGTACACATTTTACAAATAATATCAAAACTATACAATGCATAGTTTTGAGTACAACATGATCAATTTCTTCCTCTTTCAATATTGAGGTTCTCTGTGTACCATACATGGTGAATTCATTATGACCACCATCTTTTGTCGTCTTCTTTCAACAATAAAGTCAACAAATCATTCAAGTCATTTGACATATCTTATCGAAACAAAATCGATATATTAGTGGTAGACATTCGTGTCTTAAACCCACTTGGAATTTGACCCAAAAGGTACATTCCCGGCCTCAGCCATATTGACATATTGTCCAAAATATTCCATAAGATGAATTAGGCAAGCAAGTTTGTTGCTCCCATCACCAAACTCTTGTTTTCAATAATTTCTTCAAAATTTGAGAAATTACGAAGTCCCGATATTTGCATAAATACGATCCATTCTTTGTTTTCCATCTCTACAACAAGAAAGACAAACCTAATTAGTATTTGTAAAATTATAAATTAACTCACATGACCAAATTCATTATGTTTCAATAATTTATTCAAATTTGGAGCGAGTATGAAACTTTATTGTTTGTATTAAAAAAAAAAGATTCATGTTTTCCAACTTTTATATCTACAAAATGAAATGAAATCATTAACATTGTAAAATATAAACCATGCAAAATTTCATAAAACAAAATATGAACCTTCTTGAATCCGCAATCTGTTAAAACTCAAGAGAACGCTACACTTTAAGATTTTTAGGTATTATACAATAATAATAACAAATTGCGAAAATCAATAAAATATAAAATACTAATGAAATATGAAAATTACAAAATGATACATGAACCTTTACATAATATTTTATACAAACTCGAGAATAGTCGAGGCGTGTTGGACACTTTCCTTAAAGTGTATTCACTCTCCCTCGGGTGTTGGAATCAATGAGCGTACACCTCCCAGGATACAACGACTTCGAACTGGTACCGTACACCAAAGGTCTAGTTCCGGCGAACTTGAACTTCTGCCTTTCTCTATCATCAAATCGTACGAACTTTGAAGAGAAGAAATGTATAAGAGGGATAACAAGAACACATAGTTCTTGATATTTGGATGATTCAAAATTGAAGAGAAAGACCATCTATTTATAGTCTCATCTCTTCCACCTATTGAATTCTAAGAGTAAATGCCCAAATTAAAGACAAAATGAAAGGTTGTGACCTATACATTCAAGAGGATTAAACCACATTCAAAACTTGAAATGTCAACTCAATTTTATTCATTAGGTAGAATAATATGAATTTAAATCATATAATATAAATATAATTATATAATATGATCTTAAATCATATATTATCCAACAATCCCCCACTTGAATGAAATTGAGCGACTCTAACAAAAACGACACAGAATAAGGGCACGAGTAGACTCAACACGATATGGTGATAGATTTTACGGTCAATACCTGTAAAGGATAGGTAGGGGTACCTTTGAAGCTTCCCTTGTGAAAACATGTTGACTTTACTGGCTGACCAATAGATGTGATGTCCTTGAATTGTTCTGCCATTTGTGTAAATGATAACATGTCTCACACAGGTATCGTCCTGACCCAAGTTCGGTTCTCATGGTTATGTTCATTTTGGTCGTGAACATCGTCCTTGTTCTGCAAGAGTTTCTAAAGGATTTAGCCCCTCAATCCTCCTTTGAAGCGACCCCACTTCTCTCTCACATAGGTGATTTCTTATTTAAGAGTAGCCCGCTTTACTCCACTCGAAACCTCAATATTTTTGACGCATAATATCCTTCCACAAATATTAGATTTCATAGTTGTTTATTCTTTTCATAAACTCAGATTCCATTGTGAATTTAGTTATCAAAATTTGTTCGAAAGAATTTTCATATCATGGCAAAATCTATCCATCAAATAGATATAAGATATTCAACTTGTTTACGTGTATTCTCTTAAACCTTTTGAATATCTATTATAATGTAGACCATAATCAAGATTCAATCATGGATATATTAATATTCTCATGGTAGCAATGTAATATCCAAAATTTTGGATCATTCACGTATCTTGTTGGTCTACGTAAGATAGATGCAACATCCGTCATGTACATGCCATTAAATAAATGATATTGTCTATCCCTTTCGTATACTCATTTTGAGAGATACTTTAGTTTTTATTATTTCACAAGTGTTAGCTTAAATCAATAGATATTATAGCTAAACACCATCACATGTATAGTGGTGACCCAAAAACTTATAAATATCACATACTTCTCTCATAAAACGTGATATTTTGTTTTTAGCAACATCATTGAATTGGTTGTGTTATAATATGAATATTTCGTGTTCAATACTCATAGACCAACCACTTCAACATATTCATCTTAAAGTCATGACAATTGACTTTATCTTCATTATTTCTTTTAAGCAAATATACACAATAATATTTTGTACAATCAAACTGAAAGTCACAAAATATTTATTCTCATCTCTTATTTGAGCAAATCGTCAATCACAATCTCAATGTGAATTTGCTCAAGAGGTTCAACTGTTCTTTCAACAATTTGAAAGACATCATAAATTATTTCGTTTACACAAAATTCTCATTTGTGTTTACCGATCTTGAAAGAATATATGTGGTCCAAGTGAATAATCTACATATAGAACTATATCTCACTTGACCAAGTCTATCATTTCACATCAACGAAAGACTTTGTTTTATTCTTATCATTTTGTCTAATGACATTTTTCATTCATCATCATCATGTCATCGGCTAAATAACCTACATACATTTCAATTTTGGACAAACAACTTTCAAGGAATCAATTACACTATTGAAACCATGAGTAATAAGTAATGCCCCAATGAAATTGCCATCATTCTCATGTCACACATACAACTTATTTGATCATTGTAATGACATTCTAAAATCATATTTTGAGATGACATAGATGCATATGTACACACTCTCCCAATCATCAATAATCTTTAGATTAGAATTTTTAATTATATCTAAAAAAGTATGGCTTCAAACAAACATGTCAAGCCAAACCCTTTTTGGGATTTGATAGCCCAAAGTTTATTTAGAGATTACAACATAACTAGATCATCACTTAATCTATTATGGTGATCTCATAACTTTGTTGATATGATCTCAAACTAACCATTATCAACTCTGAAATTCTGAATCGTAGCCGAGTCAAGAGGTCGAACACAAAATCGTAACTTGTGTATCGATTACTTGCCTAAAACGTAAACCGTAAGCTAAACAATAAACAGATAATGAGAACGACACCAGAGATGATTACCCAGTTCGGTGACTCCGCACCTACGTCTGGGGGCACTTTGCCAGTGGAAAGGTTTTCACTATAAGGTAGTCAATAGTACAACTTCAAGCACCAACTAGCTATCACACAAGCTATTGTCCTAAGCTACTATAGATCTCACCCTGAACAACCTCGACAAAGGGCCTCTCCCCCTGCCGAGAAGAGCATAAGGGGCAGTTCGCCCAAAAATGTTCTTATGGTCAAGAAGGGATCCAGCTTCAAAGATGGTGGTGGCAAGGGTAAAGGCCCGAAGCACCTGGCAGGAATGAACAGACGACCATTTGTTCCTAGACCTTCCATGCCCGTACAAGGCAAAGGGAAGGCAAAGGAGTCGGTCTGTTTCTACTGTCAAAAGCCTGGTCATTGGAAGAAAGACTGTCAGCAGCTAAAGGAGGATCAGAAGAAGGGCGGTGGGGCCGCTACTTCATCAGGTATTCCATTAGAGCTATATCTTTCTACGATAAATACTTGGGTACTAGACACTGGAGCTGAGTCTCATGTCTGTGCGGATATGCATGTGTTACACAGTAGAAGAGATATAGGGGAAAGCGAGGTGGACCTAAGAGTTGGGAACAACGTGAGAGTTGCCGCAACTGCCGTGAGTTCTGTTAACCTTGTTTTGCCCAGTGGGCTTGTAATTGAACTTCATGATGTGTTTTGCGTACCTGCTTTTAGCACGAATATTATTTCAATTTCTCTTCTTGAAAAAGAAGGTTATTATTTTAATATTAAGAACGGGTTTTTTAATATTATGCGCAACAACATGTTTTATGGCAATGCTCACACTGTTGGAGGTTTATACATATTGAATATGCAAAACTCGAGATCCAACATACTCTCTAATATAAATGGTAAGAGGTTTAGAGCTAATGATTTTGACCAAACTCTAATCTGGCAATGTCGTCTAGGTCACATAAATGAGAAACGCATCTCAGCGCTTCATAAGCGCGGACTCCTAAGTCAATTCGAATTCCAAACGATTAATAGATGCGAAGCTTGTTTAATGGGCAAGATGACTAAAGCGCCCTTCACTGGTTTAGGTGAGAGGGCAGGTGATCTATTGGGCCTAATACATTCAGACGTATGTGGACCAATGAGTACACCAACCAGAGGTGGTTTAGGCTACTTTATCACATTTACTGATGATTTCAGTAGATATGGTTATGTCTATCTCATGAGACATAAGTCCGAAGCCTATGATAAATTCAAGGAGTTTAGGACTGAAGTAGAAAACGAACTCGGAAAGAGTATCAAGGCACTCCGTTCTGATCGGGGTGGAGAATACTTATCCGAGGAGTTTCTTAGTTATCTTACTGAAGGTGGAATACTATCTCAGTGGACTCCGCTAGGAACACCGCAACTTAATGGTGTGTCCGAGCGGAGGAATCGGACATTGTTGGGTATGGTTCGATCGATGTTAAGTCTCACTGATCTCCCGATCTCCTTCTGGGGTTATGCTCTGCAAACGGCGGCATTCATAATAAACAGGGCCCCGTCGAAAGCAGTGGAAGGGACATCATTCGAGAAATGGTACGGGAAGGAACCCGTTTTGTCCTTCCTAAAAATCTGGGGTTGCGAGGCTTATGTAAAAAGGTTGCTTGCAACCAAACTCGAACCGAGATCAGATAAGTGCACTTTCGTCTGATATCCAAAAGAAACAAAAAGGATACTACTTCTACAAACCGAGCGAAAATAAAGTTTTTGTCGCTCGAGGTGGGACATTCTTGGAAAAGGAGTTCATTTCCAAGAGAGTCAGTGAAGGGCTGTTCATCTTGATGAAGTTCTAGATGAGATGGTCACTGGGGAACCACTAGACGACCCACTAGAAGAAGTAGAGCCAGAAGTGGTCGTTGAGCAAGAACCAATAGCTACAGTTAATGAGGACGGTCCGAGGCGGTCTGAAAGGATAAGTCATGCACCTGTCCGATACGGTTTCCTAGTAACTGGAGGTGATGATTTAGTATTAGTGGACAATGATCCAGCTACCTTTCAAGAGGCCTTGGACGGAACCGACTCTGAGAAATGGCTGGAAGCCATGAGGGAAGAAATGCAATCCATGTCAGATAATCAAGTGTGGGACTTGGTGGAACATACCCCTGACGTAAAAGTCATTGGGTGTAAATGGATCTTTAAAATAAAGATAGACATGGATGGCAAACCTCAGACCTATAAAGCAAGACAGGTAGCAAAAGGTTATAGGCAAATCCACGGAATTGACTATGAAGAGACCTCTTCTCCAGTAGCTATGGTCAAATCTATCCGCATTCTACTTGCCATAGCAGCGTGTCATAACTATGAGATATGGCAAATGGACGTCAAAACCGCCTTCCTCAACGGGAGGTTAGCTGAGGACGTTTATATGTCCCAGCTTGAGGGTTTTGAGGATCCAAAGAATAAAGGAAAGATTTGCAAGTTGCTCAAATCAATCTATGGTTTGAAGCAAGCATCTCGGAGTTGGAATCAGCGTTTTGATGAAGTTGTGAAACAGTTTGGCTTCGTCAAGAACGATAATGAACCTTGCGTATATAAAAAGGCAGATGGGAGCAATGTAGTCTTCTTGGTGCTTTATGTTGATGACATACTGCTCATTGGAAACGACATCCCTACCTTGCTCTTAACAAAGACTTGGTTAGGTGAGTGTTTCGCAATGAAGGACTTAGGCGAGGCCTCTTACATCTTGGGGATCAAGATATATAGAGACCGTGCCAAGCGGGTCTTGGGCTTAAGTCAAAGCACCTACATAGACAAAGTGTTGAGACGATTCTCAATGCAAGATTCAAAGAAAGGATTGCTGCCCATGCGTCATGACGTGAAGCTTAGCAAGAAGCAGTGTGTTGAGTCACCTGCGGAGCTAGCAAGAATGAATGAGATCCCATATGCTTCGGCTATAGGGTCCATAATGTATGCCATGATATGTACGAGACCAGATGTCTCGTTTGCCCTAAGCTGTACCAGTAGACATCAATCCCAACCCGGTGAGGCACACTAGATGGCCGTCAAGGCGATTCTCAAATATTTGAGAAAAACCAAAGACGCTTTTCTTGTATACGGGGGAAGAAATGATGATCTAGTCGTCAAGGGATATGTCGACGCTAGTTTCTAGACAGACCCCGATGACTTTAAGATTCAGTTGGGATATGTGTTTACGTTGAACGGTGGAGCATTCAGCTGGAAAAGCAAGAAGCAGGACACCATTGCCGACTCTACAACCGAAGCTGAGTACATTGCCGCATCTGAAGCGGCAAAAGAGGCTGTATGGATCAAGAGTTTCATGGTTGGGTTAGGTGTAATTAAGAACCCATCTAACCCAATAGACTTATATTGTGACAACACCGGGGCTATTGCGCAAGCTAAGGAACCCAGGGCACATGACAGATCCAAACATGTACTCAGAAAGTATCACATCATCCGCGACATCGTTGCTAGAGGTGACGTGAAGATCCACTACGTTGCAACTGATGATAACACAGCCGACCCCTTGACCAAGGCTCTTCCACAAGCAAAACATGATAAACATGTTAGGTCAATGGGTATAGAATGGGACTTAGATTGGAACTAGGGGCAAGTGGGAGATTGATAGCATTTGTGCCCTAGTCCAATTGCTATTAGCCTGTAAACGTCTATGTACATTATCATCGTTTGTAATATATATATATATATATATATATATATATATAACGGCTTTGTATTACTTATGTGTTGAAGTAATATGTTAAGCATGATCTGATTTATAACCACTAAAGTAGTAGAACCATAAATCTGTACGGATCACACTTAACGAGTCCCTGGTCAAAATATGCTTCCTTAGAAACGACCAATATGAGGATGGTTCTTAATGACGTAGTTCTACTTGTCATAGGGATGAGGGATCCCGGAATCATATCATAGATATCATGAGGTGATTGATATTGGACGACCCGCTTTGAATAGTGTTTTCATAGATTAAGCCATAAACATATTCAAATGCGATAGCTTGTCATGATATCCTTAGACCGAGTAGTCTTTGTGATCACTATACAATGAACGTGCGGCTTTAACTTGCGCCTAACGCTTTCTGTAACAGGATTGCAATAACGGGATGATTGGGTGGCGGAACGGTTTGCATGAGTGACACGAAAGACGGCTAAGGGATTTATCCCTCATACTACGGTATGGGAAAGATATCCGTTAAGAGGCCTCTTGATCGAGACTGACTGAGAGTAAGAGCATGGCCATGCCAGTGATACGGGTTATCAGTTCTTAGCCATCTCACACATCAAGTAACAATGATTGATTAAACAAGGGTGACGACTCTATGCCTTGTGATCAATCGGGATATCTAGAGATAATAGGATAGTGACTTGTACGCACAAGGTTAAGTCGAATCATCGATCGTCATGCACCTTGGGTAATCATAATGTCTTACTAGAGACCACTTATGATGGATCGGACAAGAGCGATATTTTGCGCCGATCTGCCAACGGTAGCATGAGCCTAGAGGGTCACACACATTCAAGACGGATAACTTGAGACAAGGAAACCTTAACGTTTCTTGAGGAGCAATACATGGACAAAAATGGAGGTTTTTTGCCATGGGTTCGGTTTGAGAAAATAATTAGCGAATCGAGAAAATTGAGTTTTTCCGTCGATGTCGCGTCAGACTTTGTTTGATAAGTAACGACAAAAAGGGTCGGGCGACTTTTGGACACGACACGAAACCACATGGGCGAGCCCTTTGGGCTCGGCCCATGAGGTGTCATGGCCAGCCCAAACAAGGGCCAAATAAGCCCTCTTGGCCGGCCCATATGGTGGGTCCATGTGTGGGGGCCACACAACACCATGCTTAGATGGTGATTGTGGATTAAGAGGTGAGTTATTCAAGGGGTATGGGTTAAAGCACCTTTAAGCCCATACCAATCACTTTTAACCCATACTTGTGAGTTGGATGATGAATTGAAATACAAGACATTAATTCATTAATCATAATAATCAGACAACTCACAATTCTCTCTCTCTCTCTCTCTTGCTTGGTCGGCCACCTTGCTCCTCCTCTTCATCTTGCTCTCTTGTTCTTCATGTAATTGTTCTAGTAGGCAATTAAGTGAAGGATCATCAAGATCATCCCCTTGGTGTGGACTTGCTTTAGAGAAGAAGATCCGAAAGTTCTTCTTTAATCGATTCAACAAAGACTTAAAGGTAAACATCTTGTGGAATAGATTTTGCTTTGGGATTTAATGGTTTATGTTCTTGGACAAGGTTTGGATTAGATTTTCTTATAATGCTTCCGCTATCTCGATGATCTAGAACGCTCCAAAACCCTACATGCTTCAATCCATAAATGGATCGTTGCAGCTTACACACCTTTTCGGGAGGATATACTGGCGAAAAGGTCTCATCATAGTCCATGCCTTGGACTTGATGATAACCTTTTGCTACAAGTCTTGCCTTGTAATTCTAAGGCTTTCCGTCCATAGATGTCTTTAACTTAAATATCCATTTGCAGTCTATGGGTTTTATCCCAGGTGTGTTGTCTACTAAGTTCCAGACCTGATTGTCTTTCATGGACTTCATTTCCTCCTCCATGGCATTCCGCCATTCTTTGGAGTTGGGACTAGAAAAGGCTTGCTGAACTGTTGTGGGATCATCCTAATCCACAACGATCAAGCCATTACCATTTGTGGCTAAGAAGCCATATCTGACTGGGTTTTGATGAGATCTTTCAGACCTCCTTGGTCCTACAGGAGTTTCTGTTAGAGTAGGACTCTGATCATTTACCTCATCGGGTACTTCTACATCCTTTGTTGGCTATTCTGTGTCTTCTCGAATTTCTTCAAAAAGCACAGGACTCCCACTAGGATTATTGGATAAAAATTCTCTTTCCAAGAAAACCCCACCTCGAGCAATAAAAACCTTGTACTCTTCGGGTCTATAGAAGTAGTACCCCATAGTACATTTGGGGTACCCTACAAAGACACACTTATCTGCCTTGGGTTCGAGTTTATCACCAAGCATCCGCTTGACGTAATCGTCGCACCCCCAGATCTTGAGGAAAGACAACTTGGGAGCTTTCCCTTTCCAAACCTCAAATGAAGTGGTCTCTACTTCCTTTGAAGGTGCCCGATTTAAAATGAATGCGGCCATTTCTAGGGCATGGCCCCAAAAAGATACTGGAAGGTCGGCATGACTCATCATGGAAGGAACCATGTCAAACAAGGTTATGTTCCTCTGTTCGGAAAAACCATTCAACTGAGGGGTTCCTGGCGGAGTTAGTTCCGAGAGGATACCATTATCCCTTAGGTGACTGAGAAAATCTTGATCTAAGTACTCGCCACCTCGATCAGAAAGAAGTGCCTTTATACTTTTACCAAGCTAGTTCTGTACTTCATTCTGGATTTCTTTGAATTTATCAAAGGACTCCGACTTACGTCTCATTAAATAGACATACCCATACCTACTGAAATCATCGGTAAAGGTTATGATGTACCTGGAACCTCTCCTGGTTTGTGTGCTCATGGGCCCACATACGTCTGAATGTATTATGCCCAAGAGATCACTTGCCCTTTCACCTAAGCCGACAAAAGGCACCTTTGTCATCTTTCCCATAATGCAAGATTCACATCTCTCGATTGGTGTGAATTCAAACGGACTTAATAGCCCACACTTGTGAAGTGTCGAGACGCGTTTCTCGCCAATATGGCCTAGACGACAGTGCCACATCACTGTCTAGTTTAAGTCATCTAACTTCAACCTCTTATTTACGTTATAGTTTGAACTGTAGTTAAAGTTATCAACATTTAAAATGTACAAACCACCAACCACAGACGCAATGCCATAAACAATATTATTTCTTGATAAAGTAAATAAACCATTATCTATGGTAAATACAAAATCAAGTTTGTCCAAACTGGACACTGAAATAATATTCCTACTAAAAGTAGATACACATAAAACATCGCTCAAAACTAAAATAAGCTCTGTGGACATCCTAAGACTAACAGAACCAACAGCCGTCGTTGACATCAAACTGTTGTCTCCGACTCTCAGATCCCGCTCGCCTTTTCCAAGGAGTTTCTTACTTTCCAGATCCTGCAAATTAACAAAAATGTGAGTTTCTGCTCTGGTATCAACTACCCATGTATCTGAGAAAGTAACGTTGAGATTATACTCAACAACGTAAATGTACAGATTTGGAGCGTTCAAGATCATCGAGATAGCGGAAGCATAAACAATAAGAACTCCAAAAACTGTCCAAGAACATGAACCATTAAATCTCAAGGCAAAATCTATTCCACAAGAGTTTACCTTTTAGTCTTTGTTGAATCAAGAAAGAAGAACTAGATGATCTTCTTCTCTAGAGCAAGTCCACACCAAAAGGATGATCCTTATGATCCAACACACTTAGCCTACTAGAACTAAGTGTGAAGAAAAAGAGAGAAAAGAGAGGAGAGAGTAGGTTGTGGCCGGCAAAGTGAGTGTGTGAGAGAGAGTGAATGAATTATTTGATCTTTGTCTACTTTTTCAACTCATAAAGCATGATTGATCAAAGTAACAAATGATGAAGGCATGGGTTAAAGGCAAGTCATCACCTAATCCCCTTAAATCACTCTACTCTTAATCAACAACACCAACTAAGAATGATGTGTGGCCCCCACACTTGGACCCACCAATGTGGCCGGCCATAAGAGGCTTATTGGGCCTTGTTTGGGCCTTTGTTGGGCCTGCTTGCTGACCTCATGGGCCGAGCCCAATGGTCTTGCCCATGCGGTCGCGTGCCGTGTCTAAAAATTATCCGACCCTTTTGTCGTTACTTATCAAACAAAGTCCAACGCGACATCGACGAAAAACTCAGTTTTCTCGATTCGCTATTCATTCTCACAAAACCGAACCCATGGCCTAAAACCCTCAGTTTTGGCCATGTCTTTCTCCTCAAGAAACACCAATGTTTCCTTGTCTCAAGTTATCCATATTGTATGTGTGTGACCCTCCAGGCTCATGCCACCGTTGGCAGATCGGTGCAAGAGATCTCTCTTGTCCGATCCATAATAAGTGGTCTCTAGAAAGACATTTTGATTACCCAAGGTGCATGATGATCGATTATTCGATTTAACCTTGTGCGTACAAGTCACTATCCTATTATCTCTAGACATCCCGATTGATCATAAGGCATAGAGTCGTCATCCTTATTTAATCAATCATTGTTACTTGATATGCGAGACGACTGAGAACTGATAACCCGTATCACTGGCATGGCCCTGCTCTTTCTCTCAGTCACTCTCGATCAAGCGGCCTAAACGGACATCTTTCCCATACCGTAGTACGAGGGATAAATCCCTTAGCCGTCTTTCGTATCACTCATAGTCAATTCTGGCAAGTAGAATGCGAATAGATTTGACCATAGCTACTGGAGAAAAGGTTTCCTCACAGTCCATTCCGTGGGCTTGTCTATAACCTTTTGCTACAAGTCGTGCTTTATAAGTCTAAGGTTTACCATCCATGTCTATCTTTATTTTAAAGATCCATTTACACAAAATGACTTTTACGCCAGGGGTTTGATCCACCAAGTCCCACACTTGATTATCTGACATGGATTGCATTTGTTCCCTCATGGCTTCCAGCCATTTCTCAGAGTCGGTTCCCTCCATGCCTTCACGAAAGGTAGCTGGATCATTTTCCACTAACACCAAATCATCACCTCCAGTTACTAGAAAACCGTATCTGATAGGTGCATGACTGGTCCTTTCAGACCGCCTTGGACCGTCCTTATTAACTGTAGCTATTGGTTCTTGCTCAACGACCACTTCTGGCTCTACTTCTTCTAAGGGGTCGTCTAGTGGTTCCTGAGCGACTATCTCATCCAGTATTTCATCAAGATGAATAGTCCTCCCACTGACTGTCTTGGAAATAAATTTCTTTTCCAAGAATATCCCTCCTCGGGTGACGAATACTTTGTTTTTGCTCGGTTTATAGAAGTAGTATCCCTTTGTTTCTTTGGGATATCCAACGAAAGTGCACTTATCTGACCTTGGTTCGAGCTTGTTTGCAAGCAACCGTTTTACAAAAGCCTCGCAACCACAGATTTTCAGGAAAGACAAAACGGGTTCCTTCCCGTACCATTTCTCGAATGATGTCCCTTCCACTGCTTTCGACGGGGCCCTATTTATTATGAATGCGGCCGTTTGTAGAGCGTAACCCCAGAAGGAGATCGGGAGATCAGTGTGACTTAACATGGATCGAACCATATCCAACAATGTCCGATTCCTTCGCTCGGACACACCATTAAGTTGTGGTGTTCTTGGCGGAGTTCACTAAGATAGTATTCCACTTTCTGTAAGATGACTAAGAAACTCTTTAAATAAGTATTCCCCCCCCCCCCCCCCCCGATAAGAACGGAGTGCCTTAATACTTTTTCCGAGTTGGTTTTTTACTTCAGTCCTAAACTCTTTAAATTTATCAAAAGCTTTGGACTTATGTCTCATAAGATAGAGATAACCATATCTACTGAAATCATTAGTAAATGTGATAAAGTAGCCTAAATCAACTCTGGCTGGTGTACT
The DNA here is from genome assembly GCA_963920655.1 of Geranium rotundifolium. Classification (NCBI taxonomy): domain Eukaryota; kingdom Viridiplantae; phylum Streptophyta; class Magnoliopsida; order Geraniales; family Geraniaceae; genus Geranium; species Geranium rotundifolium. Next base: position 22,313,146 of record OY987312.1, read on the forward strand.
CATTGGTCCACATACGTCTGAATGTATTAGACCCAATAGATCACCTGCCCTTTCACATGTACCGGTGAAGGGCGCTTTAGTCATCTTGCCTATTAAACAAGCCTCGCACCTTTCAATCGTTTGGAATTCGAATTGACTTAAAAGTCCGCGCTGAGATGTGTTTCTCATTTATGTGACCTATAAGACAATGCCAAATTAGAGTTTGGTCGAAATCATCAGTTTTAAACCACTTAACATTAACATTATAGAGCATGTTGGATCTCGAGTTTTGCATATTTAATATGTATAAGCCTCCAACTGTGTGAGCATTTCCATAATACATGTTATTGCGCATAATATTAAGAAACCCGTTCTTAATATCAAAATAATAACCTTCTTTTTCAAGAAGGGATATTGATACAATATTCCTGCTGAAAGCAGGTACGCAAACACATCTAGGAGTTCTATTACAAGCCCACTGGGCAAAACAAGATCAAGTGAACCCACAGCAGTTGCGGCAACAAGCAACGTTGTTCCCAACTCTTAGGTCCATCTCTTTTTCGCAATCATCTCTTCTACTACGCAGTACCTGCACATCCGCACAGACATGAGACTCAGCTCCAGTGTCTAGTACCCAAGCATTTATACTAGAAAGATTTAGCTCTAATGGAATACCTGACGAAGTAGCAGTTGGTTCTTGTTCAACGACCACTTCTGGCTCCACTTCTTCTAAGGGGTCGTCTAGTGGTTCCTGAGTGACTATCTCATCCAGTATTTCATCAAGATGAATAGTCCTCCCACTGACTGTCTTGGAAATAAATTCCTTTTCCAAGAATATCCCTCCTCGGGCGACGAAGACTTTGTTTTCACTCGGTTTATAGAAGTAGTATCCCTTTGTTTCTTTGGGATATCCGATGACAGTGCACTTACCTGACCTTGGTTCGAGCTTGGTTGCAAGCAACCGTTTTACAAAACCCTCGCAACCACAGATTTTCAGGAAAGACAAAACGGGTTCCTTCCCGTACCATTTCTCAAATGATGTCCCTTCTACTGCTTTTGACGGAGCCCTATTTATTATGAACGCGGCCGTTTGTAGAGCATAACCCTAGAAGGAGATCGGGATATCAGTGTGACTTAACATGGATCGAACTATATCCAACAATGTCCGATTCTTTCGCTCGGATACACCATTAAGTTGTGGTGTTCTTGGCGGAGTCCACTGAGATAATATTCCACTTTATGTAAGATGACTAAGAAACTCTTCTGGGGTTACGCTTAAAAACATGTTATCAACAAATATGGCATGAAAATCATTATAAAACCAAAACAAGTTCAACAAGACGAATATTAATTGAGTTAACCACCATTTGATACCACTGTAGGGATTTGGAGCGTTCAAGATCATTGAGATAGCGGAAGCATAAACAATAAGAACTCCAAAAACTGTCCAAGAACATGAACCATTAAATCTCAAGGCAAAATCTATTCCACAAGAGTTTACCTTTTAGTCTTTGTTGAATCAAGAAAGAAGAACTAGATGATCTTCTTCTCTAGAGCAAGTCCACGCTAAGAGGATGATCCTTAAGATCCTACACACTTAGCCTACTAGAACTAATGTGTGAAGAACAAGAGAGCAAAGAGAGGAGAGAGAGAGAGGTGGCCGACCAGCTAGGTGCATTGACGCCTTACCCTTACCCGCCACCGCTGGTGCCTTGCCCTTGTTGGGATGTCCTGGTGACCTGCCAGTAGGTTTGCCAGCTCTTTTGAAGTTGACATCCTTATTGACCATCAGAACCTTAGGGGTTTTGCCCTTGAGATTTTTCTCTGCTGTCACCAACATTCCATGTAGTTCTTTGATGGTCTTTCCATATTATGGAGATTGTAACTGGTAATCACATCTCCATAAACCTTAGGAAGCGACATCAGAACTATGTCTGATTTCAGCTGCTCTGTGAAGCTGTGACCTAGACTGGCCAAGCGATCAAAGAGTCGCTTCATCTTGAGGACATGTGGGCTCACTGCCTCACCAACATTGTGCCTGCTGTAGAATAACTCCCTAAGAGTGTCGTATCTTTCGACACGAGCATTCTTCTGGTAGTATACTTTGATCTCCTCCATCATTTCTTGCGGATTGTCCATGAGATGCATAAACTGGTACTGGGTGTCATTTTCCATGGACCCGACCATGAGGATGTCAACATCTTGTCGGTTGGTAAGATACTTGTCATAAGCATTCTTATCGGCCTCGCTGACATCATCTGCAGGCACTTTCATCGGCTTATCCGTAAGGATATACTTCTGTCTGTTATACTGAAGGGCAAGCTTAAGGTTCCTCTCCAAACCAGGAAGTTGGTTCATGACAGCTTGACATTCGACAGAAGAGACTTTAATGCTTCACTGCCAGAACGTGTTGATTTGGGTTGCGACGGTGCCATTAAATCTACACATGAAAATAAATTCAATCAGATTCTTAATTAAGTTGAAGTGAGAGATACTTGAGTATGAACATTTCTGATTCTTATATCTGAATCTAAACCAAGATCTCCGCATACCTAAAACTGAAGTGAGTTAATCTCATCGCCCCATTTTTGGACATTAGAGTAGGACAGTCCAGTCCTTTCACAAAACCCTGTGATTCTTTGCTAGGGCTTATACATTATATGTATACGGCATTTCCCTATATCTGATACCCTGACTCAGATCATCTGAGAATCGCAGCCAAGTCAACCACATTTCAACGCATGGTCCAATCTGCATGGTTACTACGCTAATGCGCACGCACCCATGCAAGATTGTCCATCTTCTATTAGAACCCATTCCCATGGATCCACGTTAATCGTATTAACCCATGGGTCTGTGAACTAATCGAAGTGATGAAAAGTGGCCGGTATCTAGCTTGACTTGATCTTAACTTGAAATTATCATCTACAAATCCATGTAGAGATATTTTCATTCCGGTTTACATGTGCGTGATTAACTCATTATTATTAATCTTTACACATGTGGGTGATGATCTAATTAACTTAAACTTATGAAAATTAAATCATACATTCATGAACATAAAAGTAAACTTGCTTTAGCTAGCCCGCTAACCCTACTAGAATAAACTGAAACCTATACGAGGTCTTGTCTTTCCTCATTCTCCTGGACTCCCACTGGCTCCACGCTTCCTCGGGATTACCGTCCTTCTCATCGGTTCTTCTCCTCTTGAAATTATGTAATTACATTTAATTTAAATAAAATAAATGCCGTGACACGCAGGTCACAATAAAATTACAATCCAAAAGAAACTCACAGGTTGCAAACTGAAATTAAAGTCTAAATTTGGGCTAACTTAGCAATCATGTTGCAAACACCGTGTTATAAAACAATCATGTTTTCAAACAAGCATGTTATCAAGCAAACATATTAATTCCAATTATATCTTGATTTAAATCATAAAATACGGTTTATCAAAACCGTTATTTTGAATCGATTAATTTGTAAATTAAATCGGTTCACGCTCTGGTTTATCGAAACTGAACCGGTCTCAAATTTTAATTAATTTTTGCTGAAAATTCTGGATTTTTCTGGGTCGGTTCTGACCCGAATCCTTTCCGGTTTGACCGAAACAAAATTCACCCGAGGGCCAATTAAGGTTCGGCCAAACCTTAGTTGCCAGGGATGGCGGCGCCATGACCGACCAGCCCGTGAGGGCTGGCCATGGCGGGCCGCCTGGCCGGTTAGGTCAGGTCGTGGCCTCCCGCGGGTCTGGACATGATCTCTCTTGATAACAAATTTATTTTCAGCAACAATTAAATAAATTCCAGCATTTAATTCATCAACCAAAACAGAAAATTATTTTGCAATTTTAATCTCACAACACCGAAATAAATTGCAAAATTAAATCTAGCCTATCATGCTCGAATACAATAATCATGTGTAACCAAGGCTCCGATACCACTGAAAGAATTTTTTAGGGTTCCAAAGATTTAAATTCATGCCCATACAAGAATTTAACCTCAAAATTCCATATTTAATAAGGATCTTACATGATCATTAATTGATCATGAGATCTAGGCTAGAATAAAATTTATAGATTTACCTTGATTCGAAATCCCTCTGTCACTAAATTAGATTCAGCGACCTCTAAAAAACGTCCATATAGGAAGAGCAATCCGAAGATACTCACAACGATCCTTGCTAGAAGATCGAAGCAAGCAAAACGGGAAGGAGAGAGGGAGAGGGGGCCGGTCGGCCAAGGGAGAGAGAGAGAGAGAGAGTGGCTAGGGGTTTTGGAAAAATTTTCTTCTTTTTTTGATTAAAATCTGAAAATTTTCATTTTATAACTCTTTTTAGGCAATAATTAATTAAAAGCCTTAATGGGCTTAAAGCCAAAAACTTATTAATCAATTAATGTAGAGAAGCCCATTCTGGCTTAGCCCAATCTGGCTAGGCCCTGTTTAGTTAAATTAGTTAAATCTGTTTATTTAGATTATAATTAATTGGTCAAGCTGAACCGTTCTTCATTTCCAGTTTAATCCTAAACCAAAATCGGTCTAATCCGGTTTAATCCAAAATCGGATTTTACCTCTCTCATGATACCTCTATACGATTCCAACCATTTTAATCAACCTTTAGTGTGTGACCCTCTAGGCTCACGACACGTTGGCGGAATGGTAAAATTACCATTTTACCCTTTCCATCATGAGTGGCCTCTAACAAGACATCATGATTACCCAACGCTTGTGATTATCGAGATTTAGACTTAACCTTGTCGTACATGAATCTATCCTTTTATCCTCTTGATATCATGACAACCACGAGGCATAGACAAGTCATTGTCGTTCAATTGTCCTGGTTCTTGATCTGAGTTAACTGAATTGTAACTGATACTCCGTATCGACTGCATGGTCATGCTATTGTATTTGAGTTGTACTCATCAAGTGGCCTAAACAGATATCTGCTCATACGTCTGTATGAGGGATATATCCTTCAACGATCTATTGAGTCAACTCATGTAACTCTTGATTAAGCTAATCATAGTCGTTATTGTAACCCTTCTACATGAGACGTTAGAATGAGTCAAACTCGTCACTCATTACATAGTGACCTCAATGATCCTTCCGCATGAGGATGTGATTTCATGCGCCGACATATGAGTATGTTCATGACTGTGTCTATGTAACATACTCATGATCGGGTCGTCCTATATCACCCCTGACTGGTGATACTATGACCTAACTCTGGCCCCCTTCTGGCCATGATCAGTAGAGCGTGATCATTTAGAGTTAGCCTCATACCGATCGCTTCTTATGAAGCTATTTTGATCGGGGACTGCTTAAGTAAGATTTTATCTGATCTGTAGATCTAATATTATGTGTTGACACATCAATGATACAAATCAAATCATACTCAAGATATTACTACAACACTTAGTAATATGAATGCAGATTTTATTTCAACTAATAATCCTAACACTTAGTAGATTGAAAATACATTGTGCTAGGGCACAAAATCCTAACAATGACCCACCTGCTGAGCTAGCATTGAACGCCGCTAGGGCATTGAGGGATACTTACCAAAAGTTCCTTAGTGACCAGAACGACGTGTCATGTATATTGATGGGCATCATGGAGCATGAGCTGCAAAAGCAGTTCACTGACCTTGCAGATGATCCTTGTGCTTTAATGAAAGAGGTCAAAGAGATGTTCAAGGATAAGACTCGATATGACACTCTTAGGGAACTTGTCTCCTGCAAACTCAAGGCTGGAGTCTCTGTAAGTCCCCATGTCTTGAAGATGAAACTGTTAGGATTGTGCCCTAGTCCAATGTAATAAGTTAATCTACATTGTAATGTTTTATAATTTTTCGAATTAATAAAACTGCATCATATTACTAATATGTTGTAGTAATATATCGAATGTAATTTTATCTATATCATTATGTGTATAATCACCAATAGTAGAACTGTATATCAGAAAGAATTACATTTGATGTGTCCCTGATCAGCTAAACTTCTTTAAGAAGCGATCAGTATGAGACTAACTCCTTGTGATCACGCTCTACTGATCATGACAAAGTAAATGCCAGAGTTATATTATAGATATCATCAAGGCGATGGTATTGGACGACCCGATGGTGAGTATGCTGTATAGATACTGTCATGAGATACTCACAGATCGTAGCTTGTCATTATATCCTAAGACCAATGACTCTTTGTGTGCACTATATAGTGAATCTCTAAGTTTGACCTAGTCTAACGTTACCTGTAAAAGGGTAGCCATAATGGCTCTGATTGGCTTGATTATGAATTACATTAGTGAACTCGAAAGATGGCTGAGGGATTTATCACTCGTATTTCGATATGGGAAAAATATCCGTTTAGGCCACTTGATGAGTATGGTTGAAGGAATAGCATGACCATGCAGGTGATACTTTAGTATCAGTTTTCAGTCATCTCAGATATCAAGAAACAGTTATTCATAAATTAGTATGACGGTTCTATGCCTATTGATCAATCTGGATATCGCTTTGATAAAAGGATAGTCACATGTACGATAACAGGTTAAGTCGAATCGTCGATAATAAAGGACGTTGGGTAATCATAATGTCTTGCTAGAGGCTACTCATAATGGAAATGGTAAAATAAAAATTTTCCCAGTCTGCCAATGGGTCGTGAGCTTAGAGGCTCACATACTTTAAGTACATTATATAGCAAAACAAGCTTGGATGGAAATTGGGAGAATCCGCTTTTCGATTTAGTCAAATTGAAAACGATTCGATTGATTTCTGGCCTAGGTTTAATAACCAGACGGTTGAGGAACTCAGATTAAAAGGATTGGACCGGTTTAGCTAAACCGTTTAATTGGAACCCAAATTAAATGCGTTTAATTAAGCTTTATCTAATTGGTCTTCAAGCCCATTCTTGATTTTAATTATGAATTGGGCTTAAGTGTAATTAAGAGGTTTTAAGGGATTTAATTATGTGAAAATGTAGATAATTAAAAAATTAGATTAGTCACATAATTCCTAGCCCTAAACCCTCCTAATTTCAGCCAACCCTCTCTCCATAGCCGCCCCTCTCTTCTTCCTCCATTGTTGGTTATTATGCTATTCTTCTACACACAATATTAGTAAATTTGTGTGTAGAATCCTTGGTAGAGGTGCTATACTTGTGTGAAAGATCTAGAGAACACATAGACTTTGTGTTTGATCGATTTGCAAGAGGTAATTTCCGACTTGAATCTCATAATTGCATGGTGAAATATTTTACATAAGATCTTCTATTTTCGAATTCCATGCTTAGTTTCTTGTTCGCTGCATGAATTTAAATCTAAGGAACCCATGGAATTCCTTTAGTGATATCAGAGGCTGGTTGTTTGTGATTTATTTGAGCATGATTAGGGTTTATTTTTATTCCTTAATTTTTCATGTGTTCATCGGATTTAACTATGCATGAAAATATGAAAAGAAAATCAGATTTTATTAATTGTTTTGGAGGTTAGAAAATTAATTTTTGGGCTGATTAGGGTTAGACATGGTCGAGCCATGGCTAACCGGGTTCGACACCCTTCATGGACCATGGAAAGCCCTAGGGCCGACCATGGTCAGCACCAACGGTCGACCAGGTCGCTTGCGGGCGACCATGGCAGCCCTCGCGGGCCACCATGGTCGCTGCCGCGGGCGACCTTGGCAGCCCTCGCGGGCCACCATGGTTGCCTCGCGAGCAACCAGGGTCTTCCCCGGGGGCGACCACGGCAGCCCTCGCGGGCCACCTTGGTTGCACCCGCAGGCGACCATGGCAGCCCTCGCGGGCCACCGTGGTTGCCTCCGCAGGTGACCTAGCTCGGGCCGGTTCGGCTTGACCAGTCTCGAGCTGAACTGATCGGTTTGCGAAAATATTTTAAGCCCTAAAATTTTAATTTTCAGATTCGGTTCGGTTTCGATAAACCAGGGTGAACCGGTTCAATTTCAATTAATTAATTTAAACCGTTCGGTTTTGATAAACTGGAAATTTTTCCACACTTAAGAAAGATAAAATTTGGAATAAATTTGTTTTGCTTGATAAGCATGATGTCTGATCACATGATCTTTGACAACATATTGCTTTCCACATGATGTATTGCTAAGCCCTCTAGACTAGTATGTTTTAATCTAAGTTTTGCACCATGCGTGTTGCTAAGTTTTGGGTTGTGGTAAATACGACCTGCGTTTCGTGATTTTTGCATTTATTTATTTACTTTAAATTTGTAATTATGAAGACCGACGCAAGATACAAGTCAGGAGGGAGATTAGATGGCTGGAGGAGACTTGGAGCCAGTGGGAGTCCACATGGATGGAGCAAGCCTGGATCTTGAAGACCTAGTCTTTACGATCAACTTTGCTAGAATCCTAGGATCCTTAGGATGGGCTTAGCTATGCATGTTTTATATTTACATTTATATACTGAGAATGTATGAATGTATGGATACTTCGCATATGCATTAGATTATGTATGTTTAGCTATCACCCACATGCGAAAATTAGCACCGATATTTAATCAGACTTGCATGTAATTGGTTAAGGAATCATATTTGCATGGATTTGCAATTGATGATTCCAGTTAAGATTGTATCGATATACAATCAGGCAGTAATAATTCACTTTACGCAAATAATTACGAGTCAAGCGTGATACTATCCAAGTTTGGACACTCAAAAGGGCTTTGAGCCTATGGATGCCGGTACACCTCCGCGTAACATTCATAGAGGAGAAGTCTGGATGAGATGGGCAGTTCTATGTGGGTGCGTACGCCTCCGCGTAGTAGCCACATTAGTTTTGTCCATAGTTCAAACTTGGTAGACTTGTCTACGATTGTCACCTAGGGTTGACCTAGGGTATCAGTATAGGGTGTGCCGTGTACATTTAGTACAGACCATAGCCAGGAATTACATGGTTTTGGAAATGGATGTATTCCTACCTAGGTGCTCTCAATTGGAGCGGTGAGCCTCCGTTCACTTCAATTGAGAGTATGCAAGGATCTTGGTTCAGATTCTAATGTTAGAATCAGACAAGTGTTTTATAACTAAATCTCCAACTTCAATTTTAATTAATACTGATTAAAATTTTGTTTACTGCGTAGATTAAATGGAAAACACAAATTGTTCTGGTAACAACGCGCTTAGGTCGCTAATCGAGCAAGATAAGCTTAACGGCATTAACTTTCTCGATTGGGACCAGAATCTGAGACTAGTTCTCAAGCACGAACGTAAGGATTATATTCTAGCCCAGTAACCACCTGCTGGGCCAGCAGTGAACGCCGCAAGGGCGCTAAGGGATGCATACCCGAAGTTCCTAAGCGACCGGATCGATTTGCAGTGCATCATGATGGGTAGTATGTTGTCTGACTTGCAGAAGCAGTTCTTGGACATTTCTGAAGATCCCAAGGCCTTGATGGAAGAGATCGAGAAAATGTTCAAAGAGAAAGCGCGTGTCGAAAGATACGACACTTTGAGTGAACTGATGTCCTGCAAGCTCAAGGTTGGAGCTCCTGTCAGTCCCCATGTTCTTAAAATGAAACGTCTTATGGAACACTTGACCAGTGGATAAGGAAATGGCTGCACACTTTGTGCTGCACTCACTTCTAGAGACATATCGTTATTTTCTTGGAAATTACAATATGCATGACATGGACAAGACTGTGACAGAGCTCCATGGTATGCTCGTGACTGCGGAAAAGAATCTCAAGGGAAAGTCTAAGGAGGTTATTATGGTCAACAAGCAAGTGAGCTTCAAGAAAGCCAGCATGGGCAAGGATAAGGCCACTATTCACCTAGCAAGGAAGATTCGGCAACCTAAGGGTCTAACAGCTCCCAAAGCAGTTGAGAATCCTAAGAGGGATGTCGTTTGCTTTTATTGTTAAGGGCAGGGGCACTGGAAGAAGGATTGCAAGAAACATAAGCAGTTTATGTGGAAGAGTGGAGCTTTCACATCTTCATGATCAGGTATATATGTTATTGAGCTCATTCTCAGTTTATCTACTTCATATTCTTGGGTACTTGATACCGGTGCAGAATCTCACATTTGTGTTAATGTGCAGGCTCTGGGAAGTAGAAGAGATGTGGGCGGGGGCGAGGCAGACCTACGAGTTGGTGATGTCAATCAAGTCTCAACAATTGCAGTAGGGAATATTAGTCTCAGTTTGCCCAGTGGGCTTGTTTTTATTTTAAACAATTTTCATTGTGAACATGTGTTTCGCAGGAATATTATTTCTGTTTCCTTGCTAGACAAGGAAGGATATTGTTTTTCTATTGATAATGGAGTATTCAATATTTTAAAGAATGATATTTTTTATTGCAAAACATCATTGGTTGGTGGTTTGTATATTCTTAATACTCAAAACACAGACACAAGCTCAATATATAACATAAGAAATAAAAGACTTAAATCCGATGATTTCAACCAGACTGTGATATGGCACTGCCGTTTAGGCCACATAGGCAAGAAACGCATCTCAACACTTCACAAGTGTGAACTTTTGAGTCCGTTTGAATTCACTTCAATTGAGATATGCGAGTCATGCCTAATGGGCAAGATGACAAAGGAACCTTTCACCAGTTTAGGTGAGAGGGCTAGTGACTTATTAGGTCTCATACATTCCGATGTGTGTGGACCTATGAGGACTCAAGCCAGAAAGGGTTTTCGCTACTTCATTACATTTACTGATGACTTCAGTAGATATGGGTATGTCCATCTAATGAGACATAAGTCGGAAACTTTGGACAAGTTCACGGAATTCCAGAATGAAGCACAAAATGAGCTTGGGAAAAGTATAAAGCCGCTTCGATCTGACCAAGGCAGTGAGTACTTGGACCAAGAGTTTACAATCATTTAAAAGAGTGTGGGATCCTCTCTGAATTGACTCTGCCAGGGACACCTCAGATGAATGGTGTGTCTGAGCGGAGAAACCGGACCTTGCTTGACATGGTTCGGTAAATGATGAGTTAGGCTGACCTCCCTATCTCCTTCTAGGGTATTGTCCTAGAAACGACCGCATTCATTTTGAATCGGGTTCCTATAAAGGTAGTGGAAAGCACTCCATACGAAGTGTAGAACAAGAAGAAACCCTTATTAACTTTACTTAAGATTTGGGGATGCGAAGCTTATGTCAAGCGTTTGCTAGGTGATAAGCTCGAACCCAAATCAGATAAGTGTGTCTTTGTGGGGTACCCTAAGGAAACAAGGGGGTACTATTTCTACAAACCCAGCGAGAACAAAGTTTTTGTTGCTCGAGGAGAGGTATTTTTGGAAAAGGAATTTATTTCCAAAACTGCTAATGGGAGTCTCGTGCATCTTGAAGAAATTCAAGGTGATACGGAACAGGTTGTTATGTAAGATGTAGAAATACAGGAGCCATAAGTGGTCGTAGATTAAGAGCCAATCCTTACACCTATTCCAGAAGGTCCAAGAACGTCTGAGAGATCTCGTCAAGCTCCCATCAGATATGGCTATCTAGCCACTGAGGATAATGACTTGATATTCGTGGATCGGGATGATCCAGAAACTTTCAGACAAGCTTTGGCTAGTCTAGACTCCGAAAAATGGCAGAACGCCATGAATGAGGAAATGAAATTCATGTATGACAACCAAGTATGGACCTTGGTGGATCAAACCCCTGGGATAAAACCCATCGGTTGTAAGTGGGTCTATAAGCTTAAGACCGATATGGATGGAAAACCTCAGACCTATAAAGCTAGATTGGTTGCGAAAGGTTATCGTTAGATAGAAGGTATCAATTATGATGAAACCTTCTCACCAGTAGCCATGATCAAATCTATCCGGATTATTCTAGCCAAAGCAGCATTCTACGACTATGAGATATGACAGATGGATGTCAAAACCGCCTTCCTTAACGGAAACTTAAAATATGATGTGTATATGACATAACCTGAGGTTTTTGTTGATCTAGAGAATCTCAGAAAGATTTGTAAGCTGCTTAGATTCATTTATGGATTGAAGCAAGCTTCACAGAGTTGGAACCTTCGTTTTGATGAAGCTGTAAGGGAATCCGGCTTTATTAAAAATGAAAGTGAGCCTTGCGTTTATAAGAAAGTGAGTGGGAGTAATATTGTATTCCTAGTGTTGTATGTCAATGACATATTGATTATCGGGAATGACATCCCAACCTTGCTTGAGGTTAAAGCTTGGTTAGGGAAGTGCTTCTCAATGAAGGACTTAGGTGATGCTGCTTTCATTTTGGGCATCAAGATCTACAGAGATCGTTCCAAAAGGATATTAGGTCTAAGTCAGAGCACTTACATAGATAAAGTGTTGAGAAGATTCTCAATGGTTGATTATAAGAAGAGATACATACCCATGCGTCATGACATTAAGCTCAGCAAGCAACAGAGTCCTAGTACTCCTGATGAGCTGAGTAGGATGAGTAAGATCCCATATGCTTCGGATGTGGGATCCATCATGTATGCCATCATATGCACGAGACCGGACGTCTCGTTCGCGCTAAGCTGTGAATGGCAGGAAAGATAGAGAACTGCAATCAAGGGATATGTTGACGCTAGTTTTCAAATAGATCATGATGACTTCAAATCTTAGGCAGGATTTGTGTTCGTGTTAAATGGTGGAGCATTCAGCTGGAAGAGCTTCAAGGAAGCCACAACTGCATATTCTACAACAAAGGCTGAGTACATAGCTGCAGCAGAAGCAGCTAAGGTAGTCGTATGGGTTCGAAGCTTTCTAACCGAATTAGATGTAATGTCGTGAGCGTCTGATCCGGTAAGCTTGTTGTGTGACAACACGGGGGCCATATCGCTAGCTCAAGAGCCAAGATTCCACAACAGAACTAAACACATACAGAGAAAGTATCACATTATTAGGGAGTACATTGATAATGGTGATGTGGAGATTACTTATGTTCCGATTGATAATAACATTGCCGATCCCCTGACAAAGGCTCTAAATTAGCCTAAGCACGCGGCACATGTGAGGTCTATGGGAGTAGATTGGAACTTAGGTTGGAACTAGGGGCAAGTGGGAGATTGTTAGGATTGTGCCCTAGTCCAATGTAATAAGTTAATTTACATTGTAATGTTTTATCATTTTTCAAATTAATAAAACGACATCATATTACTAATGTGTTGTAGTAATATATCGAATGTAATTTGATCTATATCATTATGTGTATAATAACTAATAGTAGAACTGTAGATCAGAAAGAATTACATTTGATGTGTTCCTGATCAGCTAAGCTTCTTTAAGAAGCGATCAGTATGAGACTAACTCCTTGTGATCACGCTCTACTGATCATGGCAAAGTAAGTGTCGGAGTGATAACATAGATATCATCAGGGAGATGGTATTGGACGACCCGATGGTTAGTATGTAGCATAGATACTGTCATAAGATACTCACAAATCGTAGCTTGTCATTATATCCTACGACCAAGGAGTCTTTGTGTGCACTATGTAATGAATTTCTCTAAGTTTGACCTAGTATAACGTTACCTATAAAAAGGTAGCCACAACGGCTCTGCTTTGGCTTGGTTATGAATTACATTAATGAACTCGAAAGACGGCTGAGAGATTTATCACTCGTACTCCGGTATGGGAAATATATCCGTTTATGCTACTTGATGAGTATGACTGAAGGAATAGCATGGCCATGCAGGTGATACTTTAGTATTAGTTTTCAGTCATCTCAGATATCAAGAAAAAGTGATTGATAAATTAGGATGACGGTTCTATGCCCATTGATCAATCTGGATATCAGTTTGATAAAAGGATAGTGACATGTACGATAACATGTTAAGTCAAATCGTCGATAATCACGGACGTTGGGTAATCATAATGTCTTGCTAGAGGCCACTTATGATGGAAAGGGTAAAATAGTAATTTTACTAGTCTGCAAACGGGACGTGAGCCTAGAGGGTCACGCACTTTAAGCACAGTATATAGCAAAACAAGTTTGGATAGAAATTGGGAGAATCCGCTTTTCAATTTAGTCAAATTGAAAACGATTCGGTTGATTTTTGGCCTAGGTTTAATAACCAGACGGTTAAGGAAATCAGATTAAAGGGATTGGACCGGTTTAGCTAAACCGTTTAATTAGAACCCAAGTTAAATGGGTTTAATTAAGCTTTAGCTAATTGGGCTTCAATCCCATTCTTGATTTTAATTAAGAATTGAGCTTAAGTGTAATTAAGAGGTTTTAAGGGATTTAATTATGGGAAAATATAGATAATTAAAAATAATATTTTTCACATAATTCATAACCCTAAACCCTCCTAATTTCGGCCAACCCTCTTTCCATAGCCGCCCCTCTCTTCTTCCTCCATTGTTGGTTATTTTGCTATTCTTCTACACACAATACTAGTAAATTTGTGTGTAGAATCCTTGGTAGAGATGTTGTACTTGTGTGGACGGTCTAGAGAACACATAGACTTTGTGTTTGATTGATTTGCAAGAGGTAATTTCATATTTGAATCTCATAATTGCATGCTGAAATATTTTACATAAGATCTTCTATTTTCGAATTCCATGCTTAGTTTCTTGTCCGCTGCATGAATTCAAAACTATGGAACCCATGGAATTCCTTTAGAAACGTCTTCTGGAACAGTTGACAAGAATCGGTCTTGCTGTTCAGAAGGAAATGGCCGCGGACATTATCTTGCAATCACTTCCTGAAGCATATAGTGACTTCATTATGAATTACAATATGCATGACATGGACAAGTCCGTGATACAGCTTCATGGGATGCTTGTGACCGCTTAATAGAATCTCAAGGGCAAGACCAAGGAGATTCGTATGGTGAAAAAGAAGGTCAACTTCAAGAAAGCTGGAACTGGTAAGGGTTAAGCCCCTGTGCACCTTGCAGGGCAGATCAGATGCCCCAAGGCTGCTGTGAAGGCTAAGCACAAGGCGGCTGCTGTCTGCTATCACTACAATGAGGCAATACAGTTGAAGAGGGATTGCTAGCAATACAAGGATCACGTTAAGAAGAGTGGGGTATCCACATCTTCAGGATTATGTATTTATGTTATTGAGCTTAATCTAAGCATTTCCAATACTGATTCTTGGGTACTTGATACTGGTGCTGAATCTCACATCTGTATTAATGTGCAGGACCTTGAAATTAGAAAGGCTTTGGGCAGAGACAAGGTGGACCTAAGAGTTGGTGATGGCAATCAAGTCGCAACAACTGCTGTAGGAACTATTAGTCTTAGTTTTCCCACTGGGCATGTTTTAATATTAAACAATGTTCATTGTGTACCTACGTTTCGTAGGAATATTATATCGATTTCCCATTTGGATAGGGAAGGATATTGTTTTTCTATTGATAATGGATTATTCGATATTTTTAAGAATAATATTTTATATTGCAATGCTTCATTTGTTTGTGGTTTGTATCTTCTAAACACTCAAGACACTAACACGAGTTCCATTTATAACATAAATAATAAAAGGGTTAAATATGACGATGTTAACCAAATTGTGATATGACAGTCATTTAGGGCACATAGGTGAGAAACGCATCTTAACACTTCATAAGTGTGGACTTCTAAGTCCGTTTGAATTCACTTCAATTGAAAGATGCGAGTCTTGCCTTATGGGAAAATTGACAAAGGATCCTTTCACGGGTATAGGTGAAAGGGCGAGTGACTTATTGGGTCTAATACATTCAGATGTATGTGAACCTATGAGTACTCAGGCCAGGATAGGGTTCAACTACTTCATCACCTCAGTCATGGTCATTAAGGGCCCTAGAACCATACCCTTCACCACGCCTCATCGTGGGGAAACAAATCCCTTCGGACGCAATGCGCTCTCCCACTACAATCTGTCCAATAGCCAACGATGCCAGTTATGACTATCCTGTTACAGGCAGCGTTGGAGCATGTCAAACTACTGGAGTGATGTGCATGTGCGCCACTTGGTCCAAGGTCTTAAGGCAATGATCACACGACGTCGGAGTACTCGTTGGTGACTTAATCTATGCGCCATACTCCGAGTCGGGTCATCCAATACAATCTCCCAGATGATATCCGTGATATGAATTTGGTAATCATATTACCTAGATCAGCAGAACTTGATCTTAAGTCATCCTCACGCTAGTCACTTATGGATAAGTATTCGACTAGGGATTCGTCAAGTATAATTTCATAGCATCTAAAGGTTCTACTATTAGTGATGACACACTGAATGACCTTAGATGAAATTATCAATTCATTCATTACTATAACACAATAATAATGAAAATGCCATTAATTTCTAAATAGAATATTACATAGAAAAGACTTGAACTAGGGCAGAAGCTCTTACAACTCTAGCGTAGCCTAAGCATGAAAGATATGTAAGGTCTATGGGTATAGATTAAAACTTAGATTGGAACTAGGGGCAAGTGGGAGATTGTTGGAGTTGTGCCCTACCCCAATGTAATAAGTTAATTATATGTAATGTTTTATCATCTTTTTGAATAAATAAAACGACATTGTATTACTAATGTGTTGTAGTAATATATTAAATGTTAATATGATCTATGTCATTATATGTGTCAGCAATAATAGTATATTTGTAGATCAGAAAGAATCACATTCAATGAGTCCATGGTCATATAAGCTTCTTCAGGCAGTAGTCACACGGCGACGGAGGCAGTGATCACACGACGACGGAGTATACGTTGGTGACTTAATCAATGCGTCATACTCCAAGTCGGGTCATCCCATTACCTTCGATCAGCAGAACTTGATCGTATGTCATCCTCACGCTAGTCACTTATGGATAAGTCTTCGACTAGGGATTCATCAAGCATAATTTTATAGTATCTAAAGGTTCTACGATCGAGACGTCATCCTCATTGATTCGATCGATTTTCTTGATCTAGAGATGAATGAGACGTATCCGGTGCAGCCGTACACTTCCTCAGTCATGCTCATCAAGGGGCCCAGAACTATACCCTTCACCATGTCTCACCGTGGGGAAACAAATCCCTTCGAACGCAACGTGCAGTCCCACTACATCCAGTCCAAGAGCCAACGATGTCCGTTATGACTACCCTGTTACAGGTAGCGTCAGGACATGTCAAACTCATGGAGTGACTTGCATATGAGCCACTGGCTCCAAGGTCTTAAGGTAGTGATCACACGACGACAGATTATGCGTTGGTGACTTAATCTGTGCGCCATACTCCAAGTCGGGTCATCCAATACCATCTTCTAGATGATATTCGTGATATGACTTTGGTAATCCCATTACCTTCTATCAGCAGAACTTTATCGTATGTCATCCTCACGCTAGTCACTTATGGATAAGTATTCGACTAGGGATTCGTCAAGTATAATTTCATAGTATCTAAAGGTTCTGCTATTAGTGATTACACACTCAATACTTTAGATTAAATTAACGCTCGACTCATCATTAGAACACAATAATAATGAAAATGCCTTTCATTGCATAACAGAAGAATATTACATAGAAAAGAGCTGGACTAGGGCACTAGCTCTTACAATCTCCCACTTGCCCCTATCTCCAATCTAGATCCCAACGTAAACCCATTGACCTTACATGTCCCTCATGTTTAGGCTGTGAGAGAGCATTTTTCAACTGGCCGGCTGCATTATCTTCTGTTGCAATTTTACAAATCATCACTTCACCTTTATCGGTATACTCTCGAATCAAGTGAAAGCGTCGTTGTACATGTTTGGATCTGGCATGCGCCCTGGGCTCCTTAGCTTGTGCTATGGAGCCAGTGTTGCTGCAATACAAGTTCACCGGACAGGACGAGTTTTTAACTACGCCCAATCTGGCCATGAACTTCCGGATCCACAACCTCTTTTGCCGCCTCTCTAGCAGCTATGTACTCGAGCTTTTTAGTAGAATCTACAACGGTCGGCTGCTTGAAGCTCTTCCAGCTAAAAGCTCCACCGTTGAGTATGAACACGTACGAAGATGGAGGCAACGAGTCATCCAGATCAATATGGAAACTGGCGTCGATGTATCCCGTCACCTCCAGCTCCTCATTGATACCCCCGTAGACCAGGAAGGCATCCTTTGTCCTCTTGAGGTACTTCAGGATTGTCTTCACTGCTGTCCAGTGGTCCTCACCGGGGTTAGACTAGAATCTGCTAACGCAAGATAGGGTGTAAGAGACATCATGTCTCGTGCAGATCATGGCGTACATGATGGATCCTACAGCAGATGCATATGGGATCCCACTCATGAGCTTCAGCTCTTTAGGTGTTGTGAGATAGTGAGTCTTGTTGAGCTTTACTTCATGTTTAATGGGGAGGAATACCTTCTTGGATTCGTTCATCGAATATCTCTAAAAGATCTTGTCGATATAAGTGCTCTGACTCAGCCCAATTATCCTCCTCGGGCAGTCGATAAATCTTGATCCCCAGGATGAAAGGGATTCCCATGGGTTCCAAACAATAATTTCATGCAGCGGTATGAATTTAACCATGGGAATCGATGAAGAACTAATAATCTTATTGAGAAATTCAGCATACATGTGAATTTTTAAATTTGAAAATTATACCTTTAATCGATGCAAAAACACAATTGTAGTGTTTTCTCTAACTAGTCCACACAAGCACAATACCTTGGGAGGTTTCTTCACTCTCTCTTGCTAATGAATTAGTGAAGAATTGGACAAAGACATTCATGGAGGAAGTGAAGAGGGAGGGTTGGTAAAAATGGGAGAGAATGAGATGGGATTTCCGAAAATTAGTTATGAATTAAGGAAAGAAAATATTGTCTGATTATTAAAAATCTGATTTTGAACATCTTTTAATAATTGCACAATAATCCCTTTATTCCCATAATTGCATTTAGACCCCCATTCTCAAATAAAACCTAAATGGGCTTTAAACCCACTTAGCCAAATTCAAATTAAAACTCATTTAATTGAGTTCTAATTATGGTTTAGCTAAACCGGTCCAATCTCTCTAACTTGATTTCTTCAACCGTCTGGTTAATAAACCTAGGCCAAAAATCAACCGAATCGTTTTCAATTTAACTAAATTGAAAAGGGGATTCTCCCAATTACCATCCATGCTTGTTGTCACATATTGTACTTAAAGTGTGTGACCCTCTAGGCTCACGACCCGTAGGCAGACTGGTAAATTTACTATTTTACCCTTTCCATCATAAGTGGTCTCTAGTAAGACATTATGATTACCCAACGTTCGTGATTATCGATTATTCGACTTAACATGTTATTGTACATGTCACAGTCCTTTTATCAAACCGATATTCAGATTGATCAATAGGCATAGAACCATCACCCTAATTTATCAATCACTGATACTAAGGTATCACCTGCACGGCGTGCTATTCCTTCAGTCATACTTATCAAGTGGCCTAAATGGATATCTTTCTCACGCTGGAGTGTGAGTGAAAAAACCCTCAGACGTCTTTCGAGTTCACTAATGCAATTAATAACCAAGCCAATCACAGCCGTTATGGCTACCCTTTTACAGGTAACGTTAGACTAGGTCAAACATAAAGATTCATTACATAGTGCACACTTAGACTCCTTGGTCTTAGGATATAATGACAAGGTACGATTTTAGTATCTCATGACAGTATCTATGTTGCATATTCACAATCGGGTTGTCCGATATCATCGACCTGATGAAATCTATGATATAACTCTGGCACATACTTTTCCATAATCAGTAGAGCGTGATCACAAGGAGTTGGTCTCAAACTGACCGCTTCTTAATGAAGCTTAGCAGATCAGGGACTCATCAAATGTAATTCTTTCTGATCTACAGTTCTAATATTAGTGGTTACACACATAATGAAATAGATCAAATTACATTCGATATATTACTACAATACATAAGCAATATATGCCGATTTATTTATTCGGAAAGATGATACAACATTACATCTGTAGATAACTTTTATATTGAACTGGGGCATAACTCTAACAATCTCCCACTTGCCCCTGGTTCCAATTTAAGTTCTGATCTACTCTCATAGACCCTGCATGTTTCTCATGCCTAGGCTGCGACTGAGCCTTTGTCAAGGGATCGGCCATATTATCATCGGTCGAATAGTGTTTAATGTCCACATCACCTCTATATGTGATAACTCTCATGAGGTGATGCCTGCTGAGTATATGTTTGAATCTGTTATGGAATCTGGGCTCTTGAGCAATAGCTACGACACCTGTGTTGTCCCATAACAAGCTTATCGGATCAGACGCTCGCGGCGTTGAATCTAATCCGATCAGAAAGCTTCTAATCTATACGACCTCTTTAGCTGCTTTTGTTGCAGCTATATACTCAGCCTCCATTGTAGAGTTGGTAAGTTTGGCTTGCTTAAAGCTTATCCAGCTGAAAGCACCACCACTCAACACAAAATATATCTTGACGGAATTTTGAAGTCATCTGGATATGTCTGAAAACTAGCATCGACTTGTCTTTTGACTGCTAGGTGTCTATCTACATCCCCATACACTAGGAATGCATCCTTGGTCCTCCTCAAATATTTGAGGATGACCTTTGACAGCAATCCAGTGTAATTGACCGGGGTTAGATTGGAATCTGCTGGTACATCTTAGTGCAAACGAGACTTCCAGTCTCGTGCACATCATGGCATACATGATGGACCCGACAGCCGAAGCATAAGGGATCTTACTCATTCTACTCAGCTTATTAGGAGTACTAGGACTCTGTAGCTTGCTGAGCTTAATGCCATGACGCATGGGTATGTATCCTTTCTTAGATTCAAGCATTTAGAGTCTTCTCAACACTTTACCTATGTACATGTTCTGACTGATGCCTACAATATATGTAGCATCACCTAATTCCTTCATCGATAAGTACTTCCCTAACCAAGCTTTGGTGGCAAGGTCGGGATGTCATTCCTGATGAATAAATATCAAGAATACAATATTACTCCCACTCGCTCTCTTATGTACGCAAGGCTCACTTTCATTTTTGATGAAGCCGAGTTCCCTTACAGCTTTATCAAAATGAAGGTTCCAACTCCCTGAAGCTTGCTTCAATCGATAAATGGATCTTTGTAGCTTACATATCTTTCCGGGATTCTTTGGATCTACAAAACCCATATGCCATATGATATACACACCCTCTAGTAAGTTCCTACTAAGGTAGGGGTTTTCGTAGGGTTTTGGAGCGTTCTAGATCGTCGAGATAGCGGAAGCAATAAAAGATAATCTACTCCAAACCTTGTCCAAGAACATTTAAACCATTAAATCCCAAAGCAAAATCTATTCCACAAGATGTTTACCTTTAAGTCTTGTTTGAATCGATAAAGAAGAACGTTCAGATCTTCTTCTCTAAAGCTAGTCCACACCAAGAGGATGATCTTCCAGATCCTTCACTTAATTGCCTACTAGAACAATTAAATGAAGAACAAGAGAGCAAGATGATGAAGAGGAGAGGGGTGGCCGGCCACAATGAGAGAGAGAGAGGATTTTTGTGTGTTTTGTGACTTAATGAATTAATGAATTAAAGTCTTGCATTATAATTCATCACCCAACTCACAAGTATGGGTTAAAAGTGATTGGTATGGGCTTAAAGGTGCTTTAACCCATACCCCTTCAATCACTCACCTCTTAATCCACAATCACCAACTAAGCATGGCATTGTGTGGCCCCCACAATGGCCCCACCAAGTGGGCCGGCCATATGGCCTTATTGGGCCGGCCATGAGGCTTCATGGGCCGAGCCCAATGGGCCCTCCCGTGTTGTCTCATGCCGCGTCCAAAAGTTGCCCGACCTTTTTGTCGTTACTTATCAAACAAAGTCTGACGCGATATCGACGAAAAACTCAATTTCTCTCGATTCGCTAATTATTCTCTCAAACCGAACCTATGGCACAAAACCTCCAGTTTTGTCCATATACTTCTCCTTAAGAAACATCCATGTTTCCTTGTCTCAAGTTATCCGTCTTGTATGTGTGTGACCCTCTAGGCTCATGCCACCGTTGGCAGATCAGCGCAAGACTCGCTCTTGCCCGATCCATCATAAGTGGTCTCTAGTAAAACATTATGATTACCCAAGGTGCACGATGATCGATAATTCGACTTAACCTTTGTGCGTACAAGTCACCATCCTCTTATCTCTAGATATCCCAATTGATCTCAAGGCATAGAGTCGTCTCCCTTGTTCAATCAATCATTGTTACTTGATATGCGAGATGACTGAGAAATGATAACCCATATCATTTGCATGGCCATGCTTTTTCTCTCAGTCAGTCTCCATCAAGAGGCCTTCTAACGGATATCTTTCCCATACCGTAGTATGAGGGATAAATCCCTTAGCCGTCTTTCGTGTCACTCATGCAACCCGTTCCGCCACCCAATCATGCCCTTTATAGCAATCCTTTTACAGAAAGCGTTTGGTGCAAGTTAAAGTCGTATGTTCATTGCATAGTGATCACAAAGACTCCTTGGTCTAAGGACGTCGTGACAAGCTATCGCATCTGAATATGTTTATGGCTTAATCTATGAAAACACTATTCAATGCGGGTCGTCCGATATCAATCACCTCATGATATCTATGATATGGTTCCAGGATCCCACATCCTTATGACAAGTAGAACTACGTCATTAAGAACCATCCTCATACTGGTCGCTTTTAAGGAAGCATAGGTTAACCAGGGACTCGTTAAGTGTGATCCGTACAGATTTATGGTTCTACTACTTTAGTGGTCATAAATCAGATCATGCTTAACATATTACTTCAACACATAAGTAATATAAAGCCGTTTATATTTATACATTACAAACGATAATATTTGAACATAGACGTTTACAGGCTAATACCAATTGGACTAGGGCACAAATGCTATCAGTTTTGACATCCATCTGCCATAGTTATGGCTAAGAATAATCCAGATCAAACTGACCAATTCTACTGGTGAAAAGGTGTCATCATAATCCATGCATTGAATCTGACGATAATCTTTTACAACCATCCTAGCCATATTGGTCTGAGGATTTCAATCCATGTCGGTCTTGATCCTATAGACCCTCTCAGAACCGATGAGTTTTATCCCAGGGGTTTGATCAACCAAGCACCAGACTTGGTTACCATAAATGGACTTCATTTCCTCATTCATGGCGTTCTGCCATTTTTCGGAGTCTGGACTTGTCAAATCTTGTCTGAAGGTTTCTGGATCATCCTGATCCACCAATATCAAGTCATTTCCCTCAGTGCCTACGAGGCCATATCTGTCTAGAACATGACGAGATCATTCAGACCTCCTTAGACAATCTAGAATTTCTGTAGGGATTGATTCTTCATCTACGACCATCTAAGGCTCCATTACTTCTACATCTTGCATAGCAGGCTCCTGAATTGCTTCAGGTTGTTCCGTATCCTCTCGAATTTCTTCGAGATGCACGAGACTCCCACTAGCTGTTTTGGAAATAAAATATTTCTCCAAAAATACCCCTCCTCAAGAAACAAAGACTTATTTATGTACTCGCTGGGTACGTAGAAGTTGTATCTCTTTGTTTCTTAAGGATACCTTACGAAGACACATTTGTCTGATTTGGATGCCTGCATCTCTGCTACCCAAATCTTTTAGGAAAACCATACTAGGATGTTTCCCAAACCATACATGACTATGGTCCATTTCTTATTTAGCTACTACGCGAAGGCGCACGCATCAAATAGAACTGACCATCTCATTCTGCTCCCATCCCAATGAATATTATGCGAAGGCGCATGCATCCATGGTAACGGAAGACGTAATGAGTGTCATGTGACGTACCTTCTATGACTCTGGTCCAACTCTTATTTGGCTACTACACGGAGGCGCACGCATCCAAATAGAACTGATTACCTTATACAGCTTGCATCCCAATGAATACTACGCGGAGGCGCACGCATCCACAGTAATGGGAGAGAGAATGACTATCTGATGTAGTGTGGTCGAAAGGCCGGTATGCAGAATGTAGAACACCTGGAGTTATCGCAAAAGTGTTGGATTTCGAAAAAAGACTAGTGTTTTCTTGGCGGAAACGGCATTCTGAGCAAAACCCATGGCTTTGCCATGAAGTACGATGGATTTCGGCCATCCGAGGTCATCTTAGGGGTCAAACTCGCGTTTTATAAGTTTCAGGCAGTTTTTTATAATTTTTAATATTTGTTTCCTCTATTTTCCTTTTTTCCTTTCTAGCCTTTTTTTCATTTCTAGCGAATTAGGGTTTTCCTTTTTTTCAATTTGTGTTTCATTATTTAAACACTCTCGTACGGTCTTTGTTAATTAGTTTTGAAGTTTAATAAAAAAATTGAGGTTTCCCTCAAATCTATCACATTCGGTATTCGCAAGAATCAACGAATTTCGATAAAGAGTTCTTCCTAGCCACGTACGCTGCATCAGTTGGTATCAGAGGTTAGTCGATCCTGAGGTATGCCGCCCTGTAGACAACAACGAGCCGCTCCCCATGGTGCTAATGATGATCAAGCTGAGTTACGACGTGAGAACGACGATTTGTGGCGGCAGGTTGAATTATTGACACGACGAATGGATGAATTGCGTCCTTTCGCCGGTTACCGGAATCGTTCACCCGAACGCCCTAACCAACTGTGGGAACAGGGTTTCAAGGTGGAACTTCCACAATTCAATAGCAATCTTAAACCAGAGAAGTTTATAGATTGGCTATCACCCCCGATTTATGATGATTATGTTGAACCAGATGCAGATGCAGAAGCTGAAATTGTAGAACCACAATTGAGTCAACATGAGCAGAATATTCGAGGAAGAGATGATTTATTAGCAAGTGATGAAACTTTATGTTGCGTCAAATACTTGTTCTTAGCTGATTCATACAACAATGGTTACGAACAGTTTTTGGAGGGCATCGAGAGCTTGTACAATGAAGGCATGACTAAAAATTTTCCAAGAGTAGCCAGAAATTATTGAGAGTCTTACCTGTATATAGTTTCCTTAATCAGCAACGAGAATCTAATACCAACATCGTGTATTAACGATAGAAGGCTCAAATTCCAAGGTTGGGTAATCGATCAAGGGGCGTGTACTTTGATAAGGAAAGTCAAGAAATTCAACATGGAACCCGGGATTAAGTGTTACACATATACAATCCAGCTTGCGAACAAGGTGAGAGTACTTAGTACATCTGAAAATTTGGTAGGAGGTGCTACAAAGATATGGAATCCTGGAGTGATTTTTTTCTGAGGAGGATGTTGTGGATCCAGATTCGAGGTCGAATCTTCTCCATCCAGGAGAGAATGATGCAGTGTGGTCGAAGAAGCCGGTATGCAGAATGTAGAACACCTGGAGTTATCGCAAAAGTGTCGGATTTTGAGAAAGGACTAGTGTTTTCTGGGCGGAAACGGCATTCTGAGCAAAGTTCATGGCTATGCCATGAAGTACGATGGATTTCGGCCATCCGAGGTCATGTTAGGGGTCAAAATCGCGTTTTATAAGTTTCAGGCAGTTTTTTATAATTCTTAATATTTGTTTCCTCTATTTTCCTTTTTTCCTTTCTAGCCTTTTTTTCCTTTCTAGCGAATTAGGGTTTTCCTTTTTTTCAATTTGTGTTTCATTATTTAAACACTCTCGTACGGTCTTTGTTAATTAGTTTTGAAGTTTAATAAAAAAATCGAGGTTTCCCTCAAATCTATCACATTCGGTATTCGCAAGAATCAACGAATTTCGATAAAGACTTCTTCCTAGCCACGTACGCTGCATCACTGTCACGAGATGTACTATCGTTGTCTTCATCGGAGCCCGATTTAAAATGAATACGGCTGTTTCCAGATTCAAGTATTAGTTAAACTCTCTTCTGGCCTGAGTACTCGTAGGTCCACATACGTCAAAATGTATTAGACTTAATAAGTCACTTGCCTTTCACATAAACCTGTGAAAGGTGCCTTTGCCATTTTTACCATTAGGCGAGACTTTCATCTTTCAGTTTGAGTGAAATCAAATGGACCTAAAAAGTCCACACTTGTGAAGTGTTGAAATGCATTTCTCGCTCATCAGGCAGGACTTGCATCTTTCAGTTTGAGTGAATTCAAACAGACTTAAAGTCCACACTTGTGAAGTGTCGAAATGCGTTTCTCGCCTATGTGCCTTAAATGACAATGCCAGATTATAACTTGGTTTAAGTCATCAGACTTAAGCCTTTTCTTGTTTACGTTATAACGATTAAGCTTAGCAACGTAAATATCTGATCTTGAAGACGTGGATACCCACTCTTCTTCACATGATCCTTCTATTGCTTACAATCCCTTATTCATGTGTCTTGGCTCATTGTAGTGATAGCAGACCTCCTCCTTTTTGTCCTTAGTCTTCACAGCAGCTTTTGGAGCTGCTTGAACCTTTGGACGCTTGGGGTGTCTGATCTGCCCTACAAGGAGCTCAGGAGCCTTTCCCTTACCCTGATCAGCTTTCTTGAAGCTGACCTTCTCGTTGACCATAAGGACGTCCTTAGTCTTGCCCTTGAGGTTCTTTTCAGTGGTCACAAGCATCTCATGAAGCTCTGTTAAGGACTTGTCCATGTCATGCATATTGTAATTTACTATGTAATCACTATATGTATCTGGAAGTGACTGCAACATAAAATCCGCAGCCATTTCCACCTGATCATCAAAACCGAGTCTGGTTAGATGTTCCTGAAGACATTTCATCTTCGTGACATGGGGACTAACAGGGCTTCAGCCTTAAGCTTACAGGAGTTAAGTTCTCTGAAAGTATCATATCTTTCGACACGAGCTTTCTCCTTGAACATTTACTTTGACCTCTGCCTTACACGTATGAGGGTCATCTGAAACGTTCTTGAACTGCTTCTGCAACTCTGGCATCCTACTGCCCACCATAATTAATGACACGTCTATTTGGTTACTAAGGAACTTTGATAAGTATCGTTAGTGCCTTAGTGGCGTTCAGCGGTGGCTCAGCAGGAGGTTCCTTGGTAAGGATATACTATTTGCGTTCATGCTTGAGTACAAACCTCTAGTTTCTATTCCAATCTGAGTAATTCATGCCCTTGAGTCTGTTCTCAATCTAGACTCTCAGTGCGCTATTACTCCTTTGTGTTGTGTTTGCCTTTTAGTTCTACATGGTAAAATTAATTAAAATTCAAGTTGGAGATTCAGTTATAAAACACTTATCTGATTCTAACATTAGAATCTGAACCATGATCCTATCATACCCTCAATTGAAGTGAACGGCATACCCTATACCGATACCCTAGGTCAGCCCTAGCTGACAATCGTAGACAAGACTACCAAGATTGAAATATGGACAGAACTAATGTGGCTACTACGCGGAGGCGCACACACCCACATAGAACTGCCCATCTCATCCATAGGCTCAAAGCCCTTTTGAGTGCCCAAAGTTGGATGGAATCACGCTTGACTTGTAATTAATTGCGTTTAAGTGAATTATTACTGTCTGATTGTATATCGATAAAATCTTAATACGGAATCATCAAATGCAAATTCATGCAAAGATGATCCCTTATCAGGTTACATGCAAGTCTGATTAAACATCGATTTTTAATCTTTGCATGTGGGTGATAGCTAATCATACATAGCCTTATATATTAAAAGTATCATACATTCATACATATAAAACATACAAATGTAACGGTAAATTTTGCATAGCTAAGCCCATCTTATGTTCCTAAAAATCTAGCAAAACTGATCCTAAAGACTTGGTCTTCAAGGTCCAGACTTTCTCCATTCTTGTGGACTCCCACTGGCTTCGAGCCTCCTCCAAACTTTGACTCTTCCTCTTGACTTGTATCTTGCGTCGGTTTTCATGATTACAACTTAATATAAAATAAATAAATTATAAATCACGACACGCAGGCCGTATTTACTACAACCCAAAACTTAGCAACACGCAGGTTGCAAAACCGAAATTAAAATATATAAGTCTAGAGGGCTTAGCTATACATCATGTTATCAAAGATCATGTGATCACTCATCATACTTATCAAAAAACTAAGTGTGGAAAAATTCTGTTTTATCGAAATCGGACGGTTTAATTAATTAATTTAATTTTGAACCGGTTCACGCTGGTTTATCAAAACCGAACCAAATCTGAAAAATAAAATTTAGGGCTTTAAATATTCTCGCGAACCGGCTGGTTCAGCTCGAATCTGGTCGAGCCGAACCAGCCCAACCGAGGTCGCCCGCAGAGGCAACCACGGTGGCCCGCGAGGGCTGCCATTGACGCCCTCGGGGCTGATCGCTGTCGCCCAAGGGAGCGACCATGGTGGCCCGCAAGGGCTGCCATGGTCGCCCCTAGGGCAAACCCTGGTTGCCCCTAGGGCAGACCCTGGTTGCCCGCGAGATAAGCATGGTGGCCCGCGAGGGCTGCCATGGTCGCCCGCGAAGGCAGACCGTGGTCGCCCGCGGCAGCGACCATGTTGGCCCGCGAGGGCTGCCGTGGTCGCTTGTGGGCAACCTGGTCAGCCCTTGGTGCCGACCATGGTCTGCCTTAGGGCATTCCATGGTCCACCAAGGGTCTCAACCCTGGTTAGCCATGGCTCGGCCATGGCTAACCCGAAACATCCCCAAAAATTCGTTTTTCCAATTTTTCAAAAACAATTAAATATGAATTTTTTTCAATTTCATGCATATTCATATGAAGAACACAAGAACATAAAATTAAAATTCAGATCAAGCACAAAGAATTAAACTCAAAACAAATCAGGCTATGATACCACTCTATAGGATTCCCATGGGTTCCAAACAATAATTACATGCAGCGGTATGAATTTAACCATGGGAATTGATGAAGAACAAATAATCTTATTGAGAAATTCAGCATACATGTGAATTTTGAAATCTGAAAATTATACCTTTAATCGATGCAAAAACACAAGTGTGGTGTTTTCTCTAGCAAGTCCACACAAGCACAAAAACACAAGCTAATGAATTAGTGAAGAATTGGACAAACATATTCATGGAGGAATTGAAGAGGGAGGGTCGGCAAAAATGGGAGAGAATAAGATGGGATTTCCGAAAATTGATTATGAATTAGGGAAAGAAAATGTTGTGTGATTATTAAAACTCTGATTTTAAATATCTTTTAATAATTGCACAATAATCCCTTTATTCCCATAATTGCATTTAGGCCCCCATTCTCAAATAAAACCTAAATGGGCTTTAAGCCCACTTAGCCAAATCCAAATTAAAATCCATTTAATTTAGTTCTAATTATGGTTTAGCTAAACCGGTCCAATCTCTCTAACTTGAGTTCTTCAATTGTCTGGTTAATAAACTTAGGCCAGAAATCAACCAAATCATTTTCAGTTTGACTAAATTGAAAAGCGGATTCGCCCAATTACCATCCATGCTTGTTTGTCACATATTGTACTTAAAGTGTGTGACCCTCTATGCTCACGACCCGTTGGCAGACTGGTAAAATTACTATTTTACCCTTTCCATCATAAGTGGTTTCTAACAAGACATTATGATTACCCAACGTTCGTGATTATCGATTATTCGACTTAACCTGTTATCGTACATGTCACTGTCCTTTTGTTAAACCGATATCCAGATTGATCAATAGGCATAGAACCGTCACCCTAATTTACCAATCACTGTTTCTTGATATCTGAGATGACTTAAAACTGATACTCAGGTATCACCTGCACGACCGGGCTATTCCTTCAGTTATACTCATCAAGTGGCCTAAACAGATATCTTTCTCACACTGGAGTATGAGTGATAAATCCCTCAGAAGTCTTTTGAGTTCACTAATGCAATTAATAACTAAACCAATCACAGCCAGTATGGCTACCCTTTTACAGGTAACGTTAGACTAGGTCAAACTTAGAGATTCATTACATAGTGCACACAAAGACTCCTTGGTCTTAGGATATAATGACAAGCTACGATCTGTGAGTATCTCATGACAGTATATATGTTGCATACTCACAATCGGGTTGTCTTATATCATTGACCTGATCATATCTATGATATAACTCTGGCACATACTTTGCCATGATCAGTAGAGCTTGATCACAAGGAGTTGGTCTCAAACTGATCGCTTCGTAAAGAAGCTTAGCTGATCAGGGACTCATCAAATGTAATTCTTTCTGATCAACAGTTCTATTATTTGTAGTTACACACATAACGACATAGATCAAATTACATTCGATATATTACTACAATACATTTGCAATATATGCCGATTTATTTATTCGGAAAGATGATAAAACATTACATCTGTAGATCACTTTTATATTGGACTGGGGCATAACTCTAACACAGGATATACGTGGTGTTAGGTTTGTGCTCTAGTCCAATGTAATTCCTTAATCTATATTGTAACGGACGTCATTATTCTACATAACAAAAGGCATAATATTACTAATGTTTTGTAGTATTATATCTAATGTAATTTGATCTATATCATAATGTGTGTAACCACTTATAGTATAACTATAGATCAGAAAGAATTGCATTCGATAAAGTCCCTGATCAGCTAAGCTTCTTTTGAAGCGATCAGTATGAGACTAACTTCTTGTGATCATGCTCTACTGATCATGGCAAAGTGCGTGCCGGAGTTATATCATAGATACCATCAGGTCGATGATATCGGACAACCCGATTGTGAATATGCTGCATAGATCCAGTCATGAGATACTCACATATCGTAGCTTATCACTATATCCTAAGACCAAGGAGTCTTTGTGTACACTATGTAACGAATACCTAAGTTTGACCTAGTCTAACGTTATCTGTAAAAGGGTAACTATAATTGCTTCGATTGGCTTTGATATTTATTGCACTAGTGAACTCGAAAGGCGTCTGAGGGATTTATCACTCATACTTCGGTATGACAAAAGATATCCGTTTAGGCCACTTGATGAGTATGACTAAAGGAATAGCACGGCCGTACAGGTGATACCTTAGTATCAGTTTTCAGTCATCTGAGATATCAAGAAACAGTGATTGATAAATTAGGATTACAATTTTATGCCTATTGATCAATCTGGATATCGGTTTGATAAAAGGATATTGACATGTACGATAACAGGTTAAGTCAAATAATCGATAATCACGAACGTTGGGTAATCATAATATCTTGCTAGAGACCACTTATGATTGAAAGGGTAAAATAGTAATTTTACCAGTATGCCAACTGTTCGTGAGCCTAGAGGGTCACACACATTAAGCACGATACATGACAAATAATTATGGATGAAAATTGAGAACGATTCGGTAGTTTTCTGGCCTAAGGTTTTAACAAAACGGTTAAAGAAATCAATTCGAGGAAATTGAACTGTTTTGTCTAAACTGAAATTAGAACTCAAGTTAATGGGTTTAATTTGGGATTTAGTTAAACGGGCTTTAAGCCCATTTAGGGATTCAAGTTATGAATGGGGAAGAAGTGCAAATAAGAGTTTAAGAAGGGTAGATATGCAATTATTAATTTAAAATTCAATTTTATTTCTAATTAAAATTCCAAAATATCTTCCATCTTTTTCTCCAACTATTGGCAACCACTTCCCCTCTTCTTCTCCCTCCCTTGGCCGAATTCTCTCTCCGTCTTCATCCACCATTTTTGTCAAAGCTTCTCAAGAACATTCCTAACAAAAGTGTGAGAGAAAACCATTTCGGTTGTGGTGCTTGTGTGGACCTAATAGACAAACACTAACGTTGCGTTTTCATCTATTCATAAAGGTATTTTTCAGATTAGAAAAGTTGATAGCATGTTGAATTTTCATTAAGATCTTCGTCTTTTTCGATCACCATGGTTACATAACTTCCGCAGCATAAAATTTATCGTTTGGAACCCATGGTGATCTCTTTCAGTAGTATTAGAGCATGATTGTTATTAAGTTTTTCAACATGTTTAATTCTGTTTTTTTGAGTTTATATGTTCATCACCATAGCATGCATGTAAGTTGGAAAAAAATTTCTGATTTAATTGATTTTTGGAAAAAGTGGAAAATATTTTTTTGGTGTTTCGGGTTAGCCATGGCCAAGCTATGGCTGACTAGGGTCGAGACCCTTGGTGGACCATGGAATACCCTAGGGAAGACCATGGTCGGCACCAAGGGCTGACAAGGGTCGCCTACGGGCGACCACGGCAGCCCTCGCGGGCGACCATGGCTGCCCTCGCGGGCCATCATGGTTGCCTCGCGGGCGACCAGGTCTGCTCTAGGGGTGACCATTGCAGCCCTCGCGGGCAACCGTGGTTGCTTCCGCGGGCGACCTCGGTTGGGCCGGTTCGCGAGAATAATTTGAAACCCTAAAATTTAATTTTCAGATTTGGTTCGATTTCGATAAACCAGCGAGAGCCGGTTCAAAATTCAATTAATGAATTAAACCGTCTGGTTTCGATAAACCGTAATTTTTCCACACTTAAGAAAGATAAAATTTGGAAAATTTATTTGTTTGATAAGCATGTTGAGTGTACACATGATCTTTTATAACATGATGTTTTCCACATGATGCTAGCTAAGCCCTCTAGACTTGCATTTTAATTTCAGTTTTGCAACCTGCATGTTGCTTAATTTTGGGTTGTAGTAAATACGGCCTGCGTGTCGTGATTTGTATTTCATTTTATTTATTTAAATTTGTAATCACGAAGACCGACACAAGAAGCAAGTCAAGAAGAAGACTCGAATTGGAGGAGGCTCGAAGCCAGTGGGAGTTCACAAGAATGGAGCAAGTTTGGATCTTGAAGACCATGTCTTTAGTATCAGTATTGCTAGATTCTTAGGAACTTAAGGTGGGCTTAGCTATGCATATATTTATCGTTACATTTATATGTTTGAATGTATGAATGTATGATAGTTTAAATATACAAGTTCATGTATGATTTGCTATCACCCACATTCAAAGATTAAAATCGGAATTTAATCAGACTCGCATGTAACCTGCTAAGGGATTATCTTTACATGAATTTGCAAATGATGATTCCAGATTAAGATTGTATCTAGGGTATCAGTATAGGGTATGCCACGTACTTACAAGTACAGACCCTAGCCAGGAACTACATGGTCTTTTAGATGGATGTATTCCTACCTTGATGCTCTCAATTGGAGCAGTGAGCCTCCGTTTATTTCAATTGAGAGTATGATAGGATCCTGGTTCAGATTCTAAAGTTAGAATCAGAAAGTTTTTTATAACTAAATCTCCAACTTCAATTTTAATTAATACTAATTAAAATTTGTTTACTGTGTAGATATAAAATGGCAAACACGAATCATTCTGGTAACAGCGCGCTTAGGTCACTAATCGAGCATGATAAGCTTAACAGCGTAAACTTTATCCTGGTTCAGATTCTAAAGTTAGAATCAGAAAGTTTTTTATAACTAAATCTCCAACTTCAATTTTAATTAATACTAATTAAAATTTGTTTACTGTGTAGATATAAAATGGCAAACACGAATCATTCTGGTAACAGCGCGCTTAGGTCACTAATCGAGCATGATAAGCTTAACAGCGTAAACTTTCTCGATTGAGACCGGAACTTGAGACTCGTTCTCAAGCATGAACGTAAGGATTATATCCTTACCCAGGAAGAAGCACCTACTGAACTAGCACTGAACGCCTCAAGTGCGCTAAGGGATACCTACCAGAAATTCCTTAGCTACCGGATCGACGTGCCGTGCATCATGATGGGCAGTATGGTGCCTGACTTGCAAAAACAATTCTTGGACATTTCCGATGATCCCAAAGCCTGTATGGAAGAGATCGAGAAAATGTTCAAAGAGAAAGTGTGTGTCGAAAGATACGACACTTTCAGTGAACTGATGTGTTGCAAACTGAAGGCTGGAGCTCCTGTCAGTCCACATGTCCTTAAGATGAAACGTCTTTTGGAACACTTGACCAGACTCGGTCATCCTGTGGATAAGGAAATGTCTGCAGACTTTGTGCTGCATTCACTTCCAGAGACATATCGTGATTTCGTTGGAAATTACAATATGCATGACATGGATAAGACTGTGACAGAGCTTCATGGTATGCTCGTGACTGCTGAAAAGAACCTCAAGGGCAAGACCAAGGAGGTTCTTATGGTCAACAAGCAAGTGAGCTTCGAGAAAGCCAGCCTGGGCAAAGATAAGGCCCCTATGCACCTAGCTTGGAAGATTCGACAACCTAAGGGTCCAGCAGCTCCAAAGACTGTTGAGAATCCTAAGAAGGATGTCATCTGCTTCTATTGCCAAGGACAGGGGCACTGGAAAAAGGATTGTATTTCTTAGGAAGAGTGGAGCCTCCACATCTTCAGGATCAGGTATTTTTGTTATTGAGCTCAATCTTAGTTTTTCTAGGTTTGTGCCCTAGTCCTATGTAATTCCTTAATTTATATTGTAACGGACATCATTATTATAAATAATAAAAGGCATAATATTACTAATGTGTTGTAGTAATATATCTAATGTAATTTGATCTATGTAATAATGTGTGTAACCACTTATAGTAGAACTATAGATCAGAAAGAATTGCATTCGATAAAGTCCCTGATCAGCTAAGCTTCTTTTGAAGCGATCAATATGAGAATAACTTCTTTTGATCATGTTCTACTGATCATGCCAAAGTGTGTGCCGGATTTATATCATAGATACCATCAGGTCGATGATATCAGACAACCCGATTGTGAGTATGCTGCATAGATCCAGTCATGAGATACTCACATATCATAGCTTGTCACTATATCCTAAGACCAAGGAGTCTTTGTGTACACTATGTAACGAATACCTAAGTTTGACCTAGTCTAACGTTATCTGTAAAGGGGTAACTATAACGGCTTCGATTGGCTTTGATATTTATTGCACTAGTGAAATCGAAAGGCGTCTGAGGGATTTATCACTCATACTTCGGTATGAGAAAGATATTCGTTTAGGCCACTTGATGAGTATGACTGAAGGAATAGCACGGCCGTACAGGTGATACCCTAGTATCAGTTTTCAGTCATCTCAGATATCAAGAAACAGTGATTCATAAATTAGGATGACCATTCTATGCGTATTGATCAATCTGGATATCGGTTTGACAAAAGGATATTGACATGTACGATAACAGGATATTGACATGTCTTGCTAGAGACCACTTATGATGGAAAGGGTAAAATAGTAATTTTACCAGTCTGCCAACTGTTCGTGAGCCTAGAGGGTCACACGCATTACGCACGATACATGACAAATAATTATGGATGAAAATTGAGAACGATTCGGTAGTTTTCTGGCCTAAGGTTTTAACCAGACGGTTGAAGAAATCAATTCGAGGAAATTGAACCGTTTTGTCTAAACCGAAATTAGAACTCAAGTTAATGGGTTTAATTTGGGTTTTAGTTAAACAGGCTTAAAGTCCATTTAGGGATTCAAGTTATGAATGGGGAAGAAGTGCAAATAGGAGTTTAAGAAGGGTAGATATGCATTAATTTGAAATTCAATTTTATTTCAAATTAAAATTCCAAAATATCTTCCATCTTTTTCTCCAACTATTGGCAACCACTTCCCCTCTTCTTCTCCCTCCCTTGACCGAATCCTCTTTCCTTCTTCATCCACCATTTTTGTTAAAGCTTCTCAAGAACATTCATAGCAAAAGTGTGAGAGAAAACCATTTCGGTTGTGGTGCTTGTGTGGACCTAATAGACAAACAGTAACGTTGTGTTTTCATCGATTCGTAAAGGTATTTTTCAGATTAGAAAAGTTGATAGCATGTTGAATTTTCATTAAGATCTTCGTCTTTTTCGATCACCATGGTTACATAACTTCCGCTGCATGAAATTTATTGTTTGGAACCCATGGTGATCTCTTTCACGCGGCTTCGCCTAAATCCTTCAACTCGAAACACTTTCCCAACAAGGCTTTTGTGGCTGTTGTTGTTTGCATGGTGGAAATGTCATTTCCGATAAGGAGTATGTCATCGACATATAGCACTAAGAACACGACTGCACTCCCATTTTCCTTCTTGTAGACGCAAGATTCGTCTTCATTTTGCATGAAACCAAATTCTTTTATGGCTTCATCGGAACAATGATTCCAACTCTGAGAACCCTGCTTCATTTCATAAATGGACCTCTGTAGTTTAGAAATCTTTCCAGTATTCTCTAGATCGACAAAACCCTGAGGTTGTGTCATATACACGTCCTCAGTTAGCTTCCCATTTTGGAAGCAGTCTTGATATTCATATACCATATCTCGTAGTCATGATATACATCTAAGGAGAACATAATGCAGATTGATTTGACCATGGTTATTGGTGAGAAATTTTCATCATAGTCTACTCTTTGTATTTGCCTGAAACCTTTCGCAACCAGTCGGATCTTATAGGTCTAAGGAACTCCATCCATGTCATGCTTGATCTTAAAGATCCATTTGCAACCGATGGTCTTTACAACAGTGGTTGGATCAACCAAGTTCCATACTTGGTTGTCATGCATGGATTCCATCTCCTCCTTCATGGCTCTTAACCATTTCTCGGAATCGAAACTCCCCATGACTTCTTGAAAGGTATTCGGATCATCAAAATCCACTATCTCCAAATCACCACCCTTAGTCACCATGAATCCGTATCTGACGGGTGCTTGACGTGGCCATTCAGAACGCCGTAGGGCTTTAGGAACTATGTTGGGCACCGCATGTGCCTCTTGGTCCAGCTCATGCTCCCCCTCTACACTGTCTAAGTGGGGATCCCGAATTTCTTCAGGATTTTCAGTACTCGTGCCATCTCGGATTTCTTCAAGATGCACAGTTCTCCCACTTTCTGTTTTGGAGAGGAATTCCGTTTCCCAAAAGATCGAAGTGCTTTAATTTTCTTCCCAAGTTGATTCTGAACTTCAGCCTTAAACTCTCTGAACTTATAAAACGAGTCAGATTTATGCCTCATGAGATAGACATAACCATATCTAATGTAATCATCAGTAAATGTGATAAAGAATCTGAATCCCCTTCTTACTTGTGTACTCATGGGCCCACATACGTCGGTGTGTATCAGGCCCAACAAGTCACCCGCCCTCTCATCCCTACCGGTGAAGGGCGCCTTCGTCATCTTGCCCATCAAGCAAGATTCGCACCTATCAATTTGTCCGAATTCAAACAGACTTAGTAGTCCACACTTGTGAAGTGTTGATAGTCGTCTCTCGCTTATGTGGCCCAGACGGAAGTGCCATAACCAAGTTTCACTCGATTCATCAACCTTGATCCTTTTGGTATGTATATTGTATACTTCACGCTCGTTGATGTCACTAGTTTTCAAAACATAGAGACCATTAACAAGTGTTGCTTCCACATAACAAACATTCTTTCTATAAAGTTTAAATAGACCATTGTCAATGGTAAAATTAAAACCCTCAATGTCCAAAACTGAAATAGAAATAATGTCTTTACGGAAAGTCGGTACACAATACACATTATTCAATATCAAAAGATGTCCTGGTTGGAGACTAAGACGAAAGACCCCTACGGTTGTTGCCACGACACTCTTTCAATCTGTAACCCGTATGTCCGCTTCATCCCCAACCAAATCTCGCATACTTTCCAGCACCTGCATATCAACACAAATGTGAGATTGCGATCCTGAATATATCACCGAGCCAGAATTAGTAGAAAAAATTACTTCAATAAAATAAATACCTGAAGCGCTGGTACCACTGGTCTTCTTCTGCTCCTCCAGGAACTTCTTCCAGTCCCTCCTCCAGTGACAACGCTGATTGCAGAAGAAGCAAACGTCGTTCTTTAAGTCCAACTTGGCTTTTCCCTTGCCCTTGGGCGTAGACTTGCCCTTTTGGACTATGGGACCCTTACCTCTTCCCTCAATTTGTGTGGAGGACTTGACCGTGCCCCCACTAGCTTTCTTGAAGCTAATGCCCCCTTCGTTGACCATCATCACCTCCTTGGTTTTACCTTTGAGCTTTACTTCAGCAGAGATGAGCATCCCATGGAGCTCTACGATGGTCTTGTTCATGTCATGCATGTTGTAGTTCATGATAATCCCATCATATATTGAAGGGAGAGTTGACAGGAGCATGTCAACCTTCAACTCATTTGCAAACTCGATACCGAGCCGGGCAAGGTGTTTGAATTGACCCTTTATTTTCACAACATGACGGCTAACTGACTCTTCAGATGACATCTTAATGAACATCAAACCCTTGACAGACTCGAACCTTTCGGTCCTAGCCAGCTCCTTGAACATCTCCTTGAGTTGTCCCATGATGGAGAATGAGTATGCACTAATCGCAATCAGTTGTTTTTGTATGTCAGCCTCCATCGTGCTCAACATGATGTATCCCATGTCGAGCAAGTCATTGAGGTTCCTTTAGTGAGCATTCACAACACTCCTTGTGGAACCAACAGCTGGCTCAGGGGCAAGGGGCACGTCAAGCACATATTCCTTCCTCTCGTGTTTGAGTACAATCCTAAAATTATGCTACCAGTAGAAGAAGTTCCCTCCACTAAGTGTCTCCTTCTCCATGATCGACCTTAGTGACACGACGTGTGTTTGCCTCGCTGCCATTATCTACACATATAAATAAATTCGAGTTAGATTATGAATTTATCTATGAAGATTTGTTGCAAAACATTTTGACCATTTTGATTCTTCGCAAGAATAAAGAACCAAGACCATTAATATACCCGCTTTGAAGTGATCTAATGCATCAACGCTTCAATTAGGCTATGTAGGTAGGAGTACTTTCCAGTCACATATAATGTGACTCTTGGCCAGAACATATGTACAAAGTACATCTGTAATGTTCTGTCTGATGCTCTAGGTCGACGGAATCGTACACATGTGGACCAGAACTTGATTGGAGAGAGCTAATGCATCTATACCCCAAGCAAAACTCTCCACATCTTCTAGTATTGCTTCCACGAATGCTCTGCTAACGCACAAGACGTTCGTGGCTTAGTCGAGTGAACCAAAACTTGATATGTGAACTAATGCATCTACGCCCCAAACAAAACTGTCCGCCTCTTCTAGCTTTGCTTCCACGAACGCTCTGCTAACGCACACGACGTTCATAGTCACGCAGTTTCGTTGAGTGTCATAAATTGGAAAGCATCATCGCATGACTCAATTTTATTGCGATATGGTCTAGCTTTGCGAGACATGTACCAAGTACATTCTCTACATGACAACTCTTCATTCGTACCGGGTACGATGATATGTTTAATGCTTAATGTTATTTTGTATGTCCAATTTTACGTTATTACCAATATTCGAACATGCAAAATATATGTACATTTAAACTTATCATGCATACATGCATATAAAATAAACATACTTCTCTTAATCATGCAATTCTAAAATAGCATAATTAAACATGTATACCTAAGCCCATATCTAGGTTTGATCTTTATGGGGCCGTTCCATATAGATCATGGTCTCATCCTAAGGGTGAAGGTTACAACATTCAAATGTCTTCTTCATCCTCGACGATGCTCCCACTGGCTTCTTGACGTCTCCAAGACTCAATGCCTCCATCGTGCCATCCTCAGGATTGCTTTTACAAATTTATCATCAGCTCGTAGGCATGGTATAAATAGAATACAAGTTAAGACGCGTTTCGTCGTGTATAATATACAACCCAAGTCCTTTCTTTAAAATGGCACAAACCACCACATATATAATTACAAACCAAATGAATGCAATATAAGCGATATAGTCTTGATGGGCTAGGCTATACATCATGGAACTAACTAAGCATGTTGCACACACATCATGTGATCAAACAACTTTATGTTTTCAAACACATATGTTGTCACACAAGCATGTTATCAATCACATAATAATCAAATTTTGTCCTTGTGATTTTAGTGTATCGATCTCACTCAGCATTCGAAATTCCCGTTCTTGAAATCCTAAACCGAGACTGTCCAGTTTTCGAAATGAAAACTGAGAATCGGTTCTTCGAACCAATCGTAAGGACCTGGCCCCTGCCGCCGATCGATGTAATCACTTCATCGACTGGTATGTTGAAACTCTAGTGTATCGAGCAAAACCCGAAAGGTCGTTGGGCGATACAAAAATTTCAACACAATGTGCCAATGATGTACCGCGTACATCGAACAACACAACAATGCGGTCCTTTGGTTTCTCGGGTCATCAATCCCATGGAAACTCAAGAACGTACTTTATCTCGACGGAAAAATAGTTTTTTGAAGTATTATATACTTGATCAAAACCATTTTGTCCATATCGAGGATCGAGTATATTCATGGCATCAATACAAATAAAAAAATCTTACTTGAATTCTCGATTTGCCTTAGGTCGAAATTTCAACTCAAACCGAAAAACTCACTGACAGGAGGTGTCGATTGTCACCTTGGTGGTGTCAATCGATACCCCTTCAGATTGGCAGAGAAATCGAGGAGAAGTGTCGATCGCCACCCCATGGTTGTCGATCGACACCCTCCTCGACCATACCCAACTTTCAGTTTTCCCAAGCCGATTCTCGACCTGATTTAACTCGGGTCGATTTCCGACCACCGGGAATGATTCGGTGCACCAAGTGCACCAATATCAAGCCAAAACATCCGAAAACAAATAAAAATCCCGCTTGTATCTGTAGAACGTTCAAGAACGGATATTTATCTTGTCATATGACCAAATCAAGAGAAAAATAGGCTCTGATACCATCGTTAGGGATTCTCGGGTTCTAGGCGCAGTAGAAAAACAATCTAACCAAGAATCCCTTGCAAGAATCTATTGCATGCTCAAGATGAATCATTAGGAGAGATAGATCGAAGTATCTACCTCTTGAAACGTGAATCGATTCGAATCGAAGACGCGTCCTCGGACCAGTCCTCTACAAGCACAAACACGCGAGAGCTTAAAAGCGAAGATTGAATCCTCTCGATGGCTACTAGATCGCCGAAGAACCCTTCCTCTCGATTTATCTAGCCCTCAATGGAAGAACTAGAGAGAGTATAGTGAATAGCTAATATTACCTCTTGGCTTGCCTAACTCTCACCCAAAGCCTTGTATTTATAGGCTTCCGGTAGTGCCTAGGGTTGTGAGCCCGTCAGACGTAGGTGTCGATCGACACCACCAAGTCTGCGTGTCTATTGACACCACCAAGGTGCTGATCGACACCCCACATGTGACGTGTGTCGATTGACACTCCACACGTGGACAACATTCCTATTCCACCTTTAACCCATCTTCGACCTCTTGGCGTGTGACCCTGTATGCCCGTGACACATTGGCAAATTGGCGTGAAATATCATTTCACCCGATCCATCAAAAGTGGTCTCTAGTAAGACGTAGTGATTATCCAATGTCCACGAGGTATTGATCGGTTCGATATCTTCTCTCTGCCATAAGTGTCACTAACCCTTTGTTTGCTTTAAGGTGTATACGATCGAGATGAGGCATAGAGCCATCATCCTCATCGACTCGATCGAGTTCCTTGATTTAAAAATGGCTGAGTGCGGCCGTACACTTCCTCAGTCATGCTAATCAAGGGGTCCAGATCTATACCCTTTACCACGTCTCACCGTGGGGAACCAAATCCCTTCGAACGCAACGTGCGCTCCCACTACAGCCCGTCCAAGAGCTAACGATGTCCGTTATGACTACATTGTTACAAGTAGCATTAGGACATGTCAAACTCATGGAATGACGTGCATGTGAGCCACTCGCTCCAAGGTTTTAAGGCAGTGATTACACGACGATAGAGTATGCGTTGGTGACTTAATCTATGCGCCATACTCCAAGTCGGGTCATCCAATACCATCTTCCAAATGATATTCGTGATATGACTTTGGTAATCCCATTACCTTCGATCAGCAGAACTTGATCGTATGTCATCCTCACGCTAGTCACTTATGGATAAATATTCGACTACAGATTCGTCAAGCATAATTTCATAGTATCTAAAGGTTCTACTATTAGTGATGACACACTCAATAACTTTAGATGAAATTATCACTTGACTTATTATAACACAATAATAATGAAAATGTCTTTCATTGCCCAAGAGAAGAAGATTACATAGAAAAAAACTTGGACTAGGGCACTAATTCTTAACAAATATCAAAATAGTTTTCAAGTCAAGTTTTTGCTTAGTGGGGTGTAGGTGCAAATATGATTTAGTTAAGGGGAAAAACAATTAGATGTGCTTATATGTAAAATATATAAATAAAATTTTTGGAGGATATGAAAACTAAAAAAAGTTGACTACACTTGTGTGCAAAACATGTTTCATTTAGTGTACGGAGTTGCAATCGGCCCTTGGGTTTATGGAAAGTGTAAGAAGCACTGCAGAATTGTCGGGTGGAGGCTTGATGTACAAGAGTTGAGAAATAGACGTGTGAACAAGAGGAAATTCTGATTGCAAGAGTTGGGATATCATGAAAGTGGCTCTGGGGATTCTCTCTTCTCCAACCTAACCCTTTCTCTAAGCAAAACCCTTTATAGATATTGGGTTTTGTCGTATATCCTCCTCCAATACCTCCAAATGGGGTGGCTTCAATCCCTCTTCTCTCCACTGAGGAAGCTCTGGGTTCACGTTCACTTGCTGCCCAGAAAGAGTAGGTTCCTTGATCACTTTCTACTCTGCTCTGCTCTGCTTCGGATAAACAAATATGTTGTTTATCTTAAACACATGCTGTTTTGTTATGTCAGGAAGAGGGATATACATCCTGTACGAGGATGTGAAA
Organism: Geranium rotundifolium; assembly: GCA_963920655.1. Classification (NCBI taxonomy): domain Eukaryota; kingdom Viridiplantae; phylum Streptophyta; class Magnoliopsida; order Geraniales; family Geraniaceae; genus Geranium; species Geranium rotundifolium. The sequence goes on from OY987312.1 coordinate 22,355,691, forward strand.
TCATGCCCGAGTGAAGATGTTCAAGTCCTGTGGTCAATCCTTGTGGAGTCCCATACATCCTCCAAACACTCATATCCCTAACCATACACAGGATGTGAGTGAGTCATAATTTCCCATGTCATGTACATAAATATTTATCATCTGTATGTTTTCCAGTTTTCAGTAACATTGAATAGAAGCATATCATATAATCAAACTGGCTTGGCTTTGATTGATTGTATACAGACAACAGTTGAAAGAAGCGTCATTAATGCTCTTCAGCTCCTATTTGGCTTCATATTGTTGTACTGTCTGTTTTCGGCAGTTGAAATGGCAGTTAGTATCTTAATCTCTTTGTTGAAAATAGATACCTCAACCTACCTGATATTCATATCTTCTCTAACTCCAAATTATCCCTGATAAATAAAGAATAATCAACTTTAAGCAACCTCACGTCACTCTTGGCGCTCATTATATAAAATATTAGAGTAAATCCACGGCACGACTTACACCTTGTGTATCTCTCTCTCATACGAAATAGTAAAAGGAAAAACACTTAATACATTTAAGTATCCACTCTGAAGTCTTAACGCTTTGCAATTCCAGCTAAAAACCTATATATATTCGGACCCCAACTTTAGTTTAGCTCACGAAGTTATAAAAATTGCTGCTAATTTCAACTAAATATAAAATTGGAGTATATCTGAAGATAGATTTGCAGTTTAGTGTTGTTAAATGTCAAAATTGGTACTTTTAGTTTAACTCAAGAAGTTATAAATATTGCTGCTAATTTGAACTAAATATATAGTTGGAGTATATCTGAAGATAGATTTGTAGTTTAGTACTGTTATTAAATGTCAAACTTGATACTTATTTATTCAAATACCATTTTTCCAATAATATATAAAATGTTAATTAATACAGATATGCAAAAAAGTAAAACAAAGATAAAGAAATAGAAAGAGGGAAGTTTCACTCCACTATCTCGCGTTATAAAAAAATTAAATTGTATAAAAAATAGAAACAAAGCAAAAATAAAATGGTGTTGGTCTTCAAAGTCTTAGACATGGTTGGGATGGACGATAGACACGACTTAGTTCGGGATGGTGGCAGAATGGCTTGGTATTCTTCTCTTAGCATCACTCGTCGGAATGCATCTCCTTGATGCTGGTTACATCTCCTATATTCTCTGTGTTTTGACTTCGTTCACTTCACTTAGTTGTCACTTTTTTTACTTTCTCTAACACTGTAAGATTTTGGACCAAAAAATTTAATTTCTTAAAAAAAAAACAAAAATGCCCTTGAATAATACATTTTAATGATAAAATATATATTTTCAAATGCATCCCATCTTCTTCGCGGGACCTAAACCAGAGCCTACAAGGCTTGTCGGAGTTTTGGTGTCATATTTGGAAGTTCGATCTCCCCACGAACTCCAAGCCTTGCAACTGATATAATTTTTAAAACCAAAACTAACTTAGATTAGAAACAATAAATTTAGAAAAAAAGAAAAACCTAAATGTTCTCGTCCTTACAATTCTTCTCCATTGCCTTCGACTAGATCTGGCACGACTACGCTCAAGCTTGGCCCAATTTCATCAATGTCGAGTTTTTCTAAACTTTCACCAACATCATGTACGCTCTCATCGATTCCATGCCCGTCATGAACCATCAAAAAATCTGTTAGCCCTTTATCGAATAAGTGGAGACCCAAAACCCATGTGATTAGTATCGCACATGACAGAGAAACTCTAATTGTTTTTTTATAAAATGGAGGCGATAGAGAGGATAAGAAGATGAAGAAATTTGCCTAACTCAAAAGAGTACGAGAGAGAAAAATGAGCAGATTTTTGCCAAATCCAATAATATATAACAATGTTAATTAATACATGTATGCAAAAAAGTAAAACAAAGATAAAGAAATAAAAAGAGGGAAATTTCACTCCATTATCTCGTGTTATAAAAAATTTAAATTGTATATAAAATAGAAAAAAAGGAAAAACAAAATGGTGCTTGGTCTTCAAAGTCTACGACATGGTTGTGATGGACAATACACACTGTTGAGTTTTAATGCCATAGCACAATGTATTTTCAATCTAATCATGTAATAAGATTATTAGTTGAAATAAAATCGGCATTCATATTACTAAGTGTTGTAGTAATATCTTAAGTATGATTTGATTTGTATCATTGATGTGTCAACACATAATAGTAAATCTACAGATCAGATAAAATCTTACTTAAACAGTCCCCGATCAAAATAGCTTCATAAGAAGCGATCGGTATGAGGCTAACTCTAAATGATCACGCTCTACTGATCATGGCCAAAAGTGGGCCAGAATTAGGTCATAGTATCACCAGACAGGGATGATATAGGAAGACCCAATCATGAGTATGTTACATAGACACGGTCATGAACATACTCATATGTCGGCACATGAAATCACATCCTCAGACAGAAGGATCATTGAGGTCACTATGTAATGAGTGACGAGTTTGACTCAGTCTAACGTCTCCTGTAAAAGAGTTACAATAACGACTGTGATTGGCTCGATCACGAGTTACATGAGTTGACTCAATAGATCGCTGAGGGATTTATCCCTCATACGAACGTGTGAGAAGATATCAGTTTAGGCCACTTGATGAGTACAGCTGAATTACAATAGCATGGCCATGCAGTCGATACGTAGTATCAGTTACAATTCAGTTCACTCAGAATCAAGAAACATGACAATTGAACGAGGATGACTTGTCTATGCCTCGTGGTTGTCAAAGATATCAAGAGGATAAAATGATAGATTCATGTACGACAAGGTTAAGTCGAAATCTCGATAATCACAAGCGTTGGGCAATCATGATGTCTTGCTAGAGGCCACTCTTGATGGAAAGGGTAAAATGGTAATTTTACCAGTCTGCCGACATGTCGTGAGCCTAGAGGGTCACACACTAAAGGTTAAGTAAAACGGATGGAATCATATGAAGGAATCATGAGAGAGACAAAATTTGGTTTTGGATTAAACCGGATTAGACCGATTTCGGTTTAGGACTAAACTAGAAATCTAGAACGGTTTAGCTGGACCAATTAATTATAATCTAATTAAATAGATTTAATTAATTTAGCTAAACTAGGCTTAGCCAGAATGGGCTAAGCCAGAATGGGCAAAGCTAGAATGGGCTAAGCTAGAATGAGCTTCTCTACATAATTAATTAAAAGATTTGGGCTTTAAGCTCATTAAGGCCTTTAATTAATTATTGTCTAAAAAGGGTTATAAAAGGGAAATTTTCAGATCTGAAAAATTAGAAATTTATTTTTCCAAAACCCTAGCTACTTTCCTCTCTCTCTCTCTCTAGCCGACCGGCCTCTCCCTCCTTCTCTCCGTCCGATTTACTTGCTTCGATCTTCTAGTAAGGATCGTTGTGTGTATCCCCGGATTGCTCTTACTGTGTGGACGATCCTTAGAGGTTACTAAATCCTATTCAGTAACAAAGAGATTTTAATCAAAGGTAATATTCAAGTTTTATTCTAGCCAAGATCTTATGATCAATTCATGATCATGCAAGATCCTTATTAATTTGGATATTTGAGGTTAATTTCTTGAATGGGCATGAAATTAATTGATTGGAACCCTCAAATAATTCCTTTAGTGGTATCAAAGGCTTGGTTACGCATGATTTTGTATTCGAGCATGATAGGCTAGATTTGATTTTGCAATTTAATTCGGTATTGTAAATTTAAAATTGCAATTTCTATATTTTTGATTGATGAATTAATTGCTGAAATTTTTTTATTGTTGCTGAAAAATTAAGATTGATCGATCAAGATCGGGATCGAGACTCGCGGGAGGCCGAGAGGCTAACCCCGGCCGCGCCACGGGCCGATCGGCCGGAACGAGAAAGCCGACCAGATATGCCCGTGGCAGATCTGGCCGAGCCCCTCGACTCCGGCCAAGGGACGGCCACGGCCTAACCGCCTAGGCGGCCCGCCACGGCCAGCACTCACGGGCTGGTCGGTCACGGCCAGCACTCACGGGCTGGTCGGTCACGGCGCGGCCAGCCCTGGCGGCTAGGGTTTGGCCGAACCCAAAATTGGCCCTCGGGTCAATTTTGATTCAGTCAAACCGGAAGGGATTCGGGTCAGTACCGACCTAGAAAAATTCAGAATTTTCAGCAATAATTAATTAAATTTTCAGACTGGTTTGGTTTCGATAAACCAGAGCGTGAACTGATTTAATTCAGAAATTAACCGGTTCAAGAAAACAGTTACGATAAACTGTATTTTATGATTTAAATCAAAATAAAATTGGAATTCATATGCTTGCTTTATAACATGCTTGTTTGAAAACATGATTGTTTGACAACACAGTGTTTGCAACATGATTGCTAAGTCAGCCAAAATTTAGAATTTAATTTCGGTTTGCAACCTGCGAGTTGCTTTTGGATTGTAATTTAATTGTGACCTGCGTGTCACATCATTTATTTTATTTAAATTAAATGTAATTACAAAGTCCCAAGACGAGAAGAACCGAAGAGAAGGACGATAATCCTGAGGAGGCTTGGAGCCAGTAGGAGTCTAGGAGAATGAGGAAAGACAAGACCTAATATAGGATCTAGTTTATTCCAGTACGGTTAGTGGGCTAGCTAAAACAAATTTACATTTATGTTTATGAATGTATGGTTGAATGTATGATTTAATTCTCATAAGTTCATGTTAATTAGATCATCACCCACATGTGTAAAGATTAATGATAATAAGTTAATCACGCATATGAAAACCGGAATTGAAAGTATCTGATACCATGCGTTGAAAGATGGTTGACTTGGCTACGATTCTAAGATGATCTGAGCCAGGGTATCAGATATAGGGTAATGTTGTATACATATCATGTATAAGCCCTAGCCAAGAATCACATGAAATTGTGAAAGGACTGGACTGTCCTACTCCAATCTCCAAAACTGGGGCGATGAGATTAACTCACTTCAGTTTTGGGTATGCGGAGATCTTGGTTTAGATTCAGACACAAGAATCAGAAATGTTCATAATCAAGTATCTCTCACTTCAACTTAAATTAAGAGTCCGATTGGATTTATTTTCATGTGTAGATTAAATGGCACCGTCGCAACCAAAATTAACACGTTCTGGCAGTGAAGCCTTAAAGTCTCTTCTGCCGAGTGACAGGCTGTCAGGGACCAACTTCCTGGTTTGGGAGAGGAACATGAAGTTTGCCCTTCAGTATGACAGACAGGAGTATATCCTTACGGATAAGCCTATAAAAGTGCATGCGAATGATGCCAGTAAGGCCGATTAGAATGCTTATGACAAGTACATAACTGATCGACAAGATGTTGGCATCCTGATGGTCGGGTCCATGGAAAATGACACCCAGGACCAGTTCATGCATCTCATGGACAATCCACAAGAGATGATGGAGAAAATAAAAGTATACTACCAGAAGAATGCTCGTGTTGAAAGATACGACACTCTCAGGGAGTTGTTCTACAGCAGGCTAAATGCTGGTGAGTCAGTGAGCTGACATGTCCTCAAGATGAAGCGGCTCTTTGATCACTTGGCCAGTCTAGGTCACAGCTTCATAGAGCAACTGAAATCAGACATAGTCCTGATGTGGCTTCCAAAGGTTTATGGAGATGTGATCACAAGTTACAATCTCTATAATATGGAAAAGACTATCAAGGAACTGCATGGGATGTTGGTGACAGCAGAGAAAAATCTCAAGGGCAAGACCCCTGAGGTTTTGATGGTCAACAAGAGTGTCAGCTTCAAAAGAGCTGGCAAACCTACTGGCAATTCACCAGGACATTCCAACAAGGGCAAGGCAGCAGCAGTGGCGGGTAAGGGTAAGGCGCCAATGCACCTAGCTGGGCAGATAAGGGCACCTAGAGGTCCGAGGATCCAAGCGATTCCTAGAACTGAAGGGAGCACTTCGACCTCAGAGGTAGTTTGTTACTACGTCCAGCAGCCAGGTCATTGGAAGAAGGATTGCATGCAGCACAAGGAATATGTGAAGAGCTTGCAGAAGGGAGGACTTTCTTCAGGACCTGGATCAGGTATTTATGTTGTTGAGTATAATCTCAACGTTACTTTCTCAGATACGTGGGTAGTTGATACCGGAGCAGAAACTCATATTTGTGTTAATCTGCAGGATCTGGAAAGTAAGAAGCTTCTTGGGAAAGACGAGCGGGATCTGAGAGTCGGAGACAACAGTTCGGTGTCAACGAGGTTGTCAGTTCTGTTAGTCTTAGGATGCCCACAAGGCTTATTTTAGTTTTTGATGATGTATTATGTGTACCTACAATTAGTAGGAATATTATTTCAGTCTAGTTTGGACAAACTTGGTTTTGTGTTTGCCATAGACAATGGCTTATTTACTTTATCAAGAAATAATATTATTTATGGCACTGCATCTATGGTTGGTGGATTATACATTTTAAACATTGATAACCCTAACTACAGTTCAAACTATAACGTAAATAAGAGGTTGAATTCGGATGACTTAAACCAGACAATGATGTGGCACTGTCGTCTAGGCCACATAGGCGAGAAACGTGTCTCAACACTTCACAAGTGTGGGCTGTTAAGCCCGTTTGAATTCACACCAATCGAGAGATGCGAATCTTGCATTATGAGAAAGATGACAAAAGCGCCTTTTGGCGGCTTAGGTGAAAGGGCGAGTGATCTCCTAGGCCTAATACATTTAGACGTATGTGGGCCCATGAGTACACAAGCCAGGAGAGGTTTCAGATACTTCATAACCTTTACCGACGATTTTAGTAGGTATGGGTATATCTATTTAATGAGACATAAGTCGGAATCCTTTGATAAATTCAAAAATTCCATAATGAAGTACAGAACCAGTGGGTAAAAGTATAAAGGCACTTCGTTCCGATCGAGGTGGCGAGTACTTAGATCAGGAATTTCTCAGTCACCTAAAGGGATAACGGTATATTCTCAGAATTAACTCCGCCAGGAACCCCTCAGCTGAATGGTGTTACCGAATGGAGGAACAGAACCCTGCTAGACATGGTTCTTTCCATGATGAGTCACGCCGACCTTCAAGTATCTTTCTGGGGCCATACCCTAGAAACGGCCGCATTCATTTTGAATCGGGCACCTACAAAGGCAGTGGAGACCACTCCATTTGAGTTTTGGCAAGGGAAAGCTCCCAAGCTGTCTTTCCTCAAGATCTAGGGGTGCGATGTTTACATCAAGCGGTTGCTTGGTGATAAACTCGAACCCAAGGCAGATAAGTGTGTCTTTGTGGGGTACCCCAAAAGAACCATGGGGTACTACTTGTACAAACCCGAAGAGAACAAAGTCTTTGTTGCTCGAGGTGGGATTTTCTTGGAAAGAGAATTCTTATCCAAGAATCCTAGTGGGAGTCCTGTGCTTCTTGAAGAAATTCGAGAAGACACGGAAAAACCTACAGAGGATATAGAGGTACCCGATGAAGTAAATGATCCAAGTCATATTCCAACAGAAACTTATGTAGGACCAAGGATGTCTGAAAGATCTCGTCAAAACCAAGTCAGATATGGCTTCTTAGCCACAGATGGTAATGACTTGATAGTTATGGATCAAGATGATCCCGCAACAGTTCAGCAAACCTTGGCCAGTCCCAACTCAAAAGAATAGCAGAATGCTATGGATGAGGAAATGAAGTCCATGAAAGACAATCAGGTCTGGAACTTAGTAGACAGCACACCTGGGATAAAACCCATAGGGTGCAAGTGGATATTTAAGTTAAAGACAGATATGGACGGAAAGCCTCAAACTTACAAAGCAAGACTGGTTGCAAAAGGTTATCGTCAAGTCCAAGGCATGGACTATGATAAGACCTTTTCGCCAATAGCTATGATTAAGTCAATTCGGATGATGTTAGCCATTGCAGCATATTTCGATTACGAGATATGGCAAATGGACGTCAAAACTGGATTCCTTAACGGGAATTTGTAGGAGGATGACTATATGACCCAGCCAGAAGGTTTTGTCGATCTAGAACATCCGGAAAAGGTATGTAAGCTGCAACGATCTATTTATGAATTGAAGCAAGCTTCCAAGAGTTGGAACTTACGGTTCGATGAAGCCGTAAAAGAGTTCGGGTTTATCAAGAATCCAGATGAACTCTGTATCTACTAGAAGAGCAGTGGGAGTAACATAGTGTTCCTGGTGCTGTATGTCGACGACATACTGGTCATGGGAAATAACATCCCAACCTTGCTTGAGACCAAAGCTTGGTTAGGGAAGTGTTTCTCCATGAAGGACTTAGGAGAGGCCGCTTACATTCTAGCGATCAGGATATACAGAGATCGATCCAATAGAATTTTAGGCCTAAGTCAGAGCACCTACATAGATAAAGTGTTGAGAAGATTCTCAATGCTTGACTCTAAGAAAGGGAAACTCCCAGTAAGACATGGCATCAAGCTCAGCAAGAATCAGTGTCCTAAAATACCTAATGAGCTTAAGAAGATGGAGGGAATCCCATATGCTTCGGCAGTGGGATCCATTATGTATGCCATGATCTATACGAGGCCTGACGTATCGTTTGCCCTAAGCTGTGCCAGCAGATTTCAGTCTAACCCAGGCCAAGATCACTGGACTACCGTCAAGTGTATCCTCAAATATCTAAGGAGAACAAAAGACACCTTCTTAGTGTATGGCAGGATAGAAGGAGAACTAATCGTCACTGGATATGTTGATGCTAGTCGGTGTAGGTCAGAAACTTCTTGAGGGGATTAGATGTACTGCCGCGAACGTCTTATCCCGTGAGCTTGTGTTGTGACAACACGAGTGCCGTAGCACTTGCTAAAAAGGCCAGATTTCACAACAGGACCAAGCACGTCGAGAGAAAGTATCACATCATTAGAGAGATGGTTGATAAAGGTGAAGTAGAGATAAGCTACGTTTCAACACATGATAATCTAGCTGACCCCTCAATTAAGGAACCTCCGCAGCCTAAGCATGAGGAGCATGTCAGGGGAATGGGTTTAGATTGGAATACCAATAGGGTCTAGGGCAAGTGGGAGACTGTTGGGTTTTAGTGCCTAGCCAATGTATTTTCAATCTAATCATGTAATAAGATTATTAGTTGAAATAAAATCGGCATTCATATTACTAAGTGTTGTAGTAATATCTTAAGTATGATTTGATTTGTATCATTGATGTGTGAACACATAATAGCAGATCTAAAGATCAGATAAAATCTTTCTTAAAATTTCCCCGATCAGAATAGCTTCATAAGAAGCGATCGGTATGAGGCTAAATCTAAATGATCACGCTCTACTGATCATGGCCAGAAGGGGGCCAGAGTTAGGTCATAGTATCACCAGACAGGGGTGATATAGGACGACCTGATCATAAGTATGTTACATAGACATAGTCATGAACATACTCATATGTCGGCACATAAAATCACATCCTCAGACAGAAAGATCATTAAGGTCACTATGTAATGAGTGACGAGTTTGATTCATTCTAACGTCTCCTGTAAAAGTGTTACAATAACGACTGTGATTGGCTCGATCACGAGTTACATGAGTTGACTCAATAGATCGCTAAAGGATTTATCCCTCATACGGACGTGTGAGAAGATATCAGTTTAGGCCACTTGATGAGTACAACTGAATTACAATAGCATGGCCATGCAGTCGATACATAGTATTAGTTACAATTTAGTTAACTTAGAATCAAGAAACCGGACAATTGAACGAGGATGACTTGTCTATGCCTCGTGGTTGTCAAAGATATCAAGGGGATAAAAGGATAGATTCATGTATGACAAGGTTAAGTCGAAATCTCGATAATCACAAGCGTTGGGTAATCATGATGTCTTGCTAAAGGCCACTCATGATGGAAAGGGTAAAATGGTAATTTTACCAGTCTGCCGACGTGTCGTGAGCCTAGAGGGTCACACAATAAAGGTTGAGTAAAACTGATGGAATCATATGGAGGATTCATGAGAGAGACACAATCCGGTTTTGGATTAAACCAGATTAGACCGATTTAAGTTTAGGACTAAACTGGAAATCTAGAACGGTTTAGCTGGACCAATTAATTATAATCTAATTAAATAGATTTAATTAATTTAGCTAAACTGAGCCTAGCCAGAATGGGTTAAGCCAGAATGAGCTTCTCTACATAATTAATTAAAAGCTTTGGGCTTTAAGCCAATTAAGGCCTTTAATTAATTATTGCCTAAAAAAGGTTATAAAAGGGAAATTTTCAGATCTGAAAAATAAGGAATTTATTTTTCCAAAACCCTAGCTACTCTTCTCTCTCTAGCCGACCGGCCCCTCCCTCCTTCTCTAGGTTCGATCTTCTAGTAAGGATCGTTGTGAGTATCCTCGAATTGCTCTTCCTGTGTGGACCATCTTTAGATGTTACTAAATCCTATTTAGTAACAAATAGCTTTTAATCGAATGTAATATTCAAGATTTATTCTGTTGGGATTTGTGCCCTAGCACAATGTATTTTCAATATAATCTTGTAATAAAGATTATTCGTTGAATAAAAATCGGCATTAATATTACTAAGTGTTGTAGTAATATCTTAAGTATGATTTGATTTGTATCATTGATGTGTCAACACATAATAGTAGATCTACAGATCAGATAAAATCTTACTTAAGCAGTCCCCGATCAGAACAGCTTCATGAGAAGCGATCGGTATGAGGCTAACTCTAAATGATCACGCTCTACTGATCATGGCCAGTAGGGGGCCAGAGTTAGGTCATAGTATCACCAGTCAGGGGTGATATAGGACGACCCGAATAATGAGTATGTTACATAGACACAGTCATGAACATACTCATATGTCGGATCATGAAATCACATCCTCAGACCGAAGGACCATTAAGGTCAATATGTAATGAGTGACGAGTTTGACTCAGTCTAACGTCTCCTGTAAAAGGGTTACAATAACGGCTATATTTGGCTCGATCACAAGTTACATAAGTTGACTAGATGGATCGCTGAAGGATTTATCCCTCATACGGACGTGTGAGCAGATATCAGTTTAGGCCACTTGATGAGTACAACTGAAATACAATAGCATGGCCATGCAGACGATACGCAGTATCAGTTATAATTAAGTTAACTCAGAATCAAGAAACAGGACAATAGAACGAGGATGACTTGTCTATGCCTCGTGGTTGTCAAAGATATCAAGAGGATAAAAGGATAGATTCATGAACGACAAGGTTAAGTCGAAATATCGATAATCACAAGCGTTGGGTAATCATGATGTCTTGCTAGAGGCCATTTATGATGGAAAGGGTAAAATGGTAATTTTACCAGTCCGCCGACGTGTCGTGAGCCTAGAGGGTCACACACTTTAGGTTGAGTAAAACGGATGGAATCATATGGAGGAATTATGAGAGAGACAAAATCCGGTTCTGGATTAAACCAGTTTAGACCGATTTCGGTTTAGGATTAAACCGGAATCAAGAACGGTTTAGCAAGACTAATTAATTATAATCTAATTAAATAGATTTAATTAATTTAGCTAAACTGGGCCTAGCCAGAATGGGCTAAGCCAGAATGGGCTTCTCTACACAATTAATTAAAAGCTTTGGGCTTTAAGCCCATTAAGGCCTTTAATTAATTAAAAGCCCAATTAAGGTCTATAAAAGGGAAATTTTCAGATCTGAAAATTAAGCAATTTATTTTGACAAACCCTAGCCGTCTTCTCTCTCTCTCTCTGCCAAGTTTCGGCTGGCCCCCTCCCCTCCCCGTTCTCCGTCCGTTTTGCTTCCTTCGATCTTCTAGCAAGGTTCGTTTCAAGTATCCTTTGGATTGCTCTTCCTGTGTGGACGATCTTTAGAGGTTAATAAATCCTATTTAGTAACAAGGAGATTTTGATTCAAGGTAATTTATTGAATTTAATCTAGTCTAGATCTCATGATCAATTCATGATCATGCAAGATCCGTATTAAAACATGGAACTTTGAGGTTAATTTCTTGTATGGGCATGAGATTAATTGTCTGGAACCCTCAAATGATTTCTTCAGTGGTATCAGAGCCTTGGTTATGCATGATTTTGTATTCGAGCATGATAGGCTAGATTTAATTTTTGCAATTTAATTCGGTATTGTGAATTGGAAAATTGCAAACTTTATGATTTTGGTTGATGAATTAATTGCTGGAATTTTTTTTAATGTTGCTGGAAAAATTAATTGATCGAGCTAGATCGGGATCGAGACCCGTGGAAGGCCGAGGCTAGCCGAAAGGCCAACCCTGGCCGAACCACGGGCCGATCGGCCGGAACAGGAAGGCCGACCAGATCTGCCCGTGGCAGATCTGGCCGAGCCTCTCGGCTTCGGCCAGGGAAGGGCCTCGGCCCGGCCGGTTCTGGCCAGGCAGCCCGCCACGGCCAGCCCTCACGGGCTGGTCGGCCACGGTGCGGCTAGCCTGGCGTCCAGGGTTTCGGCCAAACCAAAATTGGCCCTCGGGTCAATTTTGGTTCGGCCAAACCCGGTGGATTTGGGTCAGATCCGACCCAGAAAAATCCAGAATTTTTTCAGCAAATATTAATTAAAATTTCAGACCGGTTCGGTTTCGATAAACCAGCGCGTGAACCGATTTAATTCAGAAATTAACCGGTTTAAGAAACGGTTTAAATAAATCGTATTTTATGATTTAAATCAAGATAAAATTGGAATTAATATGCTTGCTTGATAACATGCTTGTTTGATAACATGATTGTTTGATAACACGGTGTTTGCAACATGATTGCTAAGTTAGCCCGAATTTAGGATTCAATTTCGGTTTGCAACCTGCGAGTTGCTTATGGGTTGTAATTTATTAGTGACCTGCGTGTCACATCATTTATTTTATTTAAATTAAATGTAATTAAGAAGACCCAAGATAAGAAGAACCGAAGAGAAGGACGGTAATCCCGAGGAGGCGTGGAGCCAGTGGGAGTCCATGAGAATGAGGAAAGACGAGACCTAGTATAGGTTCTAGTTTATTCCAGTAGGGTTAGCGGGCTAGCTAAAGCAAATTTACATTTATGTTTATGAATGTATGGATGGATGTGTGATTTAATTTTCATAGGTTTATGTTAATTAGATCATCACCCACATGTGTAAAGATTAATAATCAGTCATTCACGCACATGTAAACCGGAATTGAAATTATCTCTACATGGATTTGTAGATGATAAATTCAAATTAAGATCAAATTATGATCAGTGATAATGAATATTTAAAAGGCAATTAATTTCAAGTCAAGCCAGATACCGCCCACTTTTCATCACTTCGATTAATTCTCGGACTCATAGGTAGACACGATTAACGTGGATCCATGAGAAAGGGTTCTAATAGAAGATGGACCAGTTTGCATGGGTGCGTGCGCATTAGCGTAGTAGCCATGCAGATTGGACCATGCGTTGAAAATTGGTTGACTTGGCTGCGATTTTCAGATGATCTGAGCCAGGGTATTAGATATAGGGCAATGCCGTATACACACAATGTCCAAAACTGTGAAAGGACTGGATTGTCCTACTCCAATGTCCAAAACTGGGCGATGAGATTAACTCACTTTAGTTTTGGGTATGCGGGGATCTTGGTTTAGATTCAGACACAAGAATCAGAAATATTCATAGTCAAGTGTCTCTTACTTCAACTTAATTAAGAATCCGATCGAGTTTTTTTTCATGTATAGATTAGATGGAAACCTCGCTACCCAAAGCAACACGTTCTGGAAGTGAAGCCTTAAAGTCTCTTCTGTCGAATAACAGGCTGACTGGGACCAACTTCCTGCAATGGGAGAGGAACCTGAAGCTTGCACTTCAGTATGACAGACAGGAGTATATCCTTACAGACAAGCCTTTAGTAGAGCCTGCTGATGATGCCAGCGATGCCGATAAGAGTGCTTTTGAGAAATACAAAAGCGATCGACAAGATGTTGGCATCCTCATGGTCGGGTCCATGGAAAATGAGACCCAGGACCAGTTCATGCATCTCATGGGAGAACCCCAGGAGATGATGGAGAAAATCAAAATTTACTACCAGAAGAATGCCCGTGTCGAAAGATATGACACTCTTAGGGAGGTATTTTAATGCAGACTCAATGCTGGTGAGGCAGTAAGCCCACATGTCCTTAAGATGAAGCGGCTCTTTGATCGCTTGGCCAGTCTAGGTCATAAGTTCACAGAGCAGCTGAAATCAGACATAGTCCTGATGTCGCTTCCAAAGGCTTATGGAGATGTGATCACAAATTACACTCTCCATAATATGGAAAAGACCATCAAGGAACTTCATGGAATGTTGGTGACAGCAGAGAAAGACCTCAAGGGCAAAACCCCTGAGGTTCTGATGGTCAATAAGGCTGTCAACTTCAAAAGAGCTGGCTAACCTAATACCAAGTCACCAGGACAACCCAACAAGGGCAAGGCACCGGCAGTGTCAGGTAAGGGTAAGGCGCCAATGCACCTAGCTGGGCAAATAAGGGCACCTAGAGGTCCGAGAATCCAAGCGGTTCATAGAACCGAAGGGAGCTCTTCGGCCTCAGAGGTAGTCTGTTACTACTGCCAGCAGCCAGGTCATTGGAAGAAGGATTGCAGGCAGCACAAGGATTATGTGAGAAGCTTGCCGAAGGGAGGACACCCTTCAGGACTTGGATAAGGTATTTACGTTGTTGAGTATAATCTCAACGCTACTTTCTCAGACACATGGGTAGTTGATACCGGAGCAGAATCTCACATTTGTGTTAATCTGCAGGTTCTGGAAAGTAGAAAGCTCCTTGGGAAAGGCGAGCAGGATCTGAGAGTCGGAGACAACAGTTCGGTGTCAACGACGGCTGTCGGTTCTGTTAGTCTTAGGATGCCCACAGGGCTTGTATTAGTTATGGACGATGTCTTATGTGTACCTACGTTTTGTAGGAATATTATTTCAGTGTCCAGTTTGGACAAACTTGGTTTTGTATTTGCCATAGACAATGGCTTATTTACTTTATCAAGAAATAATATCGTTTACGGCACTGCATCTATGGTTGGTGGATTATATATTTTAAATATTGATAACACTAACTACAGTTCAAACTATAACGTAAATAAGAGGTTAAAGTCGGATGACTCAAACCAGACAGTTATGTGGCACTGTCGTCTTGGCCACATAGGCGAGAAACGCGTCTTGAGACTTTATAAGTGTGGGCTCTTGAGCCCGTTTGAATTCACACCAATCGAGAGATGCGAATCTTGCATTATGGGCAAGATGACAAAGGCGCCTTTTGGCGGCTTAGGTGAAAGGGCAAGTGATCTCTTGGGCCTAATACATTCAGACGTATGTGGGCCCATGAGTACACAAGCTAGGAGAGGTTTCAGATACTTCATAACCTTTACCGACGATTTCAGTAGGTTTGGGTATGTCTATTTAATGAGACATAAGTCGGAGTCCTTTGATAAATTCAAAGAATTCCAGAATGAAGTACAGAACCAGCTTGGTATAAGTATAAAGGCACTTCGTTCCGATCGAGGTGGCGAGTACTTAGATCAAGAGTTTCTCAGTCACCTAAAGGATAACGGTATACTCTCAGAATTAACCCCGCCAGGAACCCCTCAGATGAATGGTGTTTCCGAACGGAGGAACAAAACCCTGCTAGACATGGTTCGTTCCATGATGAGTCACGCCGACCTTTCAGTATCTTTCTGGGGCCATTCCCTAGAAACAGCCGCATTCATATTAAATCGAGTACCTAGAAAGGCAGTGGAGACCACTCCATTTGAGGCTTGGCAAGGGAAAGCTCCCAAGTTGTCTTTCCTCAAGATCTGGGGGTGCGACGTTTACGTCAAGCGGTTGCTTGGTGATAAACTCGAACCCAAGGCAGATAAGTGTGTCTTTGTAGGGTACCCCAAAGGAACTATGGGGTACTACTTCTACAAACCCGAGGAAAACAAAATCTTTGTTGCTCGAGGTGGGGTTTTCTTGGAAAGAGAATTCTTATCCAAGAAACCCAGTGGGAGTCCTGTGCTTCTTGAAGAAATTCGAGAAAACACAGAAAAGCCAGCAGATATTGTAGAGGTACCCGATGAGGTAAATGATCCAAGTCCTATTCCAACAGAAACTCCTGTAGGACCAAGGAGGTCTGAAAAATCTCATCAAAACCCAGTCAGATATGGCTTCTTAGCCACAGAGGGTAATGACTTGATAGTTGTAGATCAGGATGATCCCGCAATAGTTCAGCAAGCCTTGGCCAGTCCCAACTCAAAAGAATGGCAGAATGCCATGGATGAGGAAATGAAGTCCATGAAAGACAATTAGGTCTGGAACTTAGTAGACAGCACACCTGGGATAAAACCCATAGGTTGCAAGTGGATATTTAAGTTAAAGACAAATATGGACGGAAAGCCTCAAACTTACAAAGCAAGATTGGTTGCTAAAGGTTATCGTCAAATCCAAGGTATGGACTATGATGAGACTTTTTCGCCAGTAGCTATGATTAAGTCAATTCGGATGATGTTAGCCATTGCAGCATATTTCGATTACGAGATATGGCAAATGGACGTCAAAACCGCATTCCTTAACGGGAATTTGCAGGAGGATGTCTATATGACCCAGCCAGAAGGTTTTGTTGACCCTAAACATCCCGAAAAGGTGTGTAAGCTGCAACGATCCATTTATGGATTGAAGCAAGCTTCCAGGAGTTGGAACTTACGCTTCGATGAAGCCGTAAAAGAGTTCGGGTTCATCAGAAATCCAGATGAACCTTGTATCTACAAGAAGAGCAGTGGGAGTAACATAGTGTTCCTGGTGCTATATGTCGATGATATACTAATCATGGGAAATAACGTCCTAACCTTGCTTGAGACCAAAGCTTGGTTAGGGAAGTGTTTTTCCATAAAGGACTTAGGAGAGGCCGCTTACATTCTGGGGATCAGGATCTACAGAGATCGATCCAAGAGAATATTAGGTCTAAGTCAGAGCAACTATATAGATAAGGTGTTGAGAAGATTCTCGATGCTTGACTCTAAGAAAGGGAACCTCCCGGTAAGACATGGCATTAAGCTAAGCAAGAAACAGTGTCCTAAAACACCTGTTGAGCTTAAGAGAATGAATGGAATCCCGTATGCCTCGGCAGTGGGATCCATCATGTATGCCATGATCTGTACGAGGCCTGACGTATCGTTTGCCCTCAGCTGTGCCAGCAGATTTCAGTCTAACCCAAGCCAAGATCACTGGACTGCCGTCAAGTGTATCCTCAAGTATCTGAGGAGAGCAAAGGACGCCTTCTTAGTGTATGGTGGGATAGAAGGAGAGCTAAGCGTCACTGGATATGTTGATGCTAGTTTTCAGACAGACCCAGATGACTTTAAGTCTCAAGGTGGGTATGTGTTTATGTTGAACGGGGGAGCTTTCAGTTGGAAAAGCTTTAAGGAAGCGACAATAGCCGATTCCACCACGGAGGCGGAATACATAGCTGCGTCGGAAGCAGCCAAAGAAGCGGTGTGGGTAAGGAGCTTCTTGAGAGGATTAGATGTACTGCCGCGAACGTCTGATCCCATGAGCTTAAGGTGTGACAACACGGGGGCCGTAGCACTAGCTAGAGAGCCCAGATTTCACAACCGGACCAAGCACGTCGAGAGAAAGTATCACATCATCAGGGAGATGGTTGATAAAGGCGAAGTAGAGATAAGCTACATTTCAACGCATGATAATCTAGCTGACCCCTTAACCAAGGCGCTACCGCAGCCTAAGCATGAGGGACATGTTAGGGGAATGGGTTTAGATTGGAATACAAATTGGGTCTAGGGCAAGTGGGAGACTGTTGGGATTTGTGCCCTAGCACAATGTATTTTCAATCTATTCTTGTAATAAAGATTATTCGTTGAATAAAAATCGGCATTAATATGACTAAGTGTTGTAGTAATATCTTAAGTATGATTTGATTTGTATCATTGATGTGTCAACATATAATAGTAGATCTACAGATCAGATAAAATCTTACTTAAGCAGTCCCCGATCAGAACAGCTTCATGAGAAGCGATCGGTATGAGGCTAACTCTAAATGATCACGCTCTACTGATCATGGCCAGTAGGGGGCCAGAGTTAGGTCATAGTATCACCAGTCAAGGGTTATATAGGACGACCCGAATCATGAGTATGTTACATAGACACAGTCATGAACATACTCATATGTCGGATCATGAAATCACATCCTCAGACCGAAGGACCATTGAGGTCAATATGTAATGAGTGACGAGTTTAACTCAGTCTAACGTCTCCTGTAAAAGGGTTACAATAACGGCTGTTATTGGCTCGATCACAAGTTACATAAGTTGACTAGATGGATCGCTGAAGGATTTATCCCTCATACGGACGTGTGAGCAGATATCAGTTTAGGCCACTTGATGAGTACAACTGAAATACAATAGCATGGCCATGCAGACGATACGTAGTATCAGTTATAATTCAGTTAACTCAGAATCAAGAAACAGGACAATAGAACGAGGATGACTTGTTTATGCCTCGTGGTTGTCAAAGATATCAAGAGGATAAAAGGATAGATTCATGAACGACAAGGTTAAGTCGAAATATCGATAATCACAAGCGTTGGGTAATCATGATGTCTTGCTAGAGGCCACTCATGATGGAAAGGGTAAAATGGTAATTTTACCAGTCCGCCGACGTGTCGTGAGCCTAGAGGGTCACACACTTTAGGTTGAGTAAAACGAATGGAATCATATGGAGGAATCATGAGAGAGACAAAATCCGGTTTTGGATTAAACCAGTTTAGACCGATTTCGGTTTAGCAAGACTAATTAATTATAATCTAATTAAATAGATTTAATTAATTTAGCTAAACTGGGCCTAGCCAGAATGGGCTAAGCTAGAATGGGCTTCTCTACACAATTAATTAAAAGCTTTGGGCTTTAAGCCCATTAAGGCCTTTAATTAATTAAAAGCCCAATTAAGGTCTATAAAAGGGAAATTTTCAGATCTGAAAATTAAGCAATTTATTTTGACAAACCCTAGCCGTCTTCTCTTTCTCTCTCTTTCAAGTTTCGGCCGGCCCCCTCCCCTCCCCGTTCTCCGTCCGTTTTGCTTGCTTCGATCTTCTAGCAAGGTTCGTTGCAAGTATCCTTTGGATTGCTCTTCCTGTTTGGACGATCTTTAGAGGTTACTAAATCCTATTTAGTAACAAGGAGATTTTGATTCAAGGTAATTTATTGAATTTAATCTAGTCTAGATCTCATGATCAATTCATGATCATGCAAGATCCGTATTAAAACATGGAACTTTGAGGTTAATTTCTTATATGGGCATGAAATTAATTGTCTGGAACCCTCAAATGATTCCTTCATATTCTAGCCTTGCTCTTATGATCAATTCATGATCATGGAAGATCCTTATTAATTTGGATATTTTAGGTTAATTTCTTGTATGGGTATGAAATTAATTGATTGGAACCCTTAAATAATTATTTCAGACACGACTTAGTTCGTGATGGTGGCGAAATGGCTTGGTATTCTTCTCTTGCCTTCATTCGTCAGAATGCATCTCCTTGACGTTGGTTACGTCTCCTATATTCTCTAGGTTTTCACCTCGTTCACCTCACTTAACTGTTATTTATTAGTTTTCTCTAACACCGTAAGATTTTGGACGAAAACTTTTATTTTTTCTAAAAAAGAACAAAGAAAAAGTGCCCCTGAATAATACATTTTAATAATTAAAAATATATTTTTAAATGCATCCCATCTTCTTCGCATAACCAAAACCAGAGCCTACAAGACTCGTCGGAGTTTTGGTGTCATATTTGGAAGTTCGATCTCCCCTCGAACTGCAAGCCTTGCAATTGATATGATTTTTTATAAACCAAAATTAATTTAGATTAGAAAACATAAATTTGGAAAAATGAAAAAACTAAACGTTCTCGTCCTTACAATTCTTCTTCTACACTGCCTTCGACCAGATTTGGTACGACTACGCTCAAGCTTGGCCTAATTTCATCAACGTCGAGTTTTTCTAAACTGTCACCACCATCATGTACGCTCTCATCGATCCAAGCCCGTCATGAACCATCAAAAAATATGTTAGCCCTTTATCTAATAAGTGGAGGCCTAAAACCCATGTGATTAGTAGCCCACATGAAAGAGAAACTCTAATTGTTCTTTTATAAAATGGAGACGATAGAGAGGATAAGAAGATGAAGAAATTTTCTTAATTAAAGAGGGTAAGAGAGAGAAAAGTGAGCAGAAATTTCTGCCGTTTTTTAGTCCGTCCAATCATGTTTAAGAGTCCGATTGGAGGTTGATCCACTGTTTGATCGTGCTGATTTTCAGACAACATGTTCTGGGGATGTAGTTGTACATTCTGATCGTTGGAATTTGCATTTAGAGGCTTCACTGATTTGATACGATTTTCTGATCGCATGCCACCAATTCAATGAGGTTTCTCTAGTCGTTCTTGTAATCAGAGATTGATCCAAGGTTGTTTAAATTTGAGATAGTGTGTGCCTCTAATTCCACTTAGAGAAATATCAGTGTACCCACTATATTGATGGTGGATATTAAGTGGTCTTTAGGGTCTCGTGGTTTTTCTCCTCTATCGCGTTGATAAGGTTTTCACGCTAAAATTATGTGTGTTAATTGTGTTCTTGTTTGCTATATTTATTAGCTTGCTGGATTTTCTTTAGTTGATAGATTACTGTAAGATTTGCACAAGAGGGGAGAATTATTTTATTTTGATACATCTAATTATTAAATTAGATCCGTTTTTCACCCAGCAAATGGTATTAGAGGCATGCTATTTAATTTGCACAGAAGCTAATACAAGTAGATCTGTTAGTCTGAATGGTTCCAATTATCGTGTTTGGAAAGGGAAGATGGATGATATTCTTCATGTGAGATTATTATATGCGGACTTTCAGTGATAACAAATCTGATGATGAATAGAGTAAATTACATCATTAAGTGTGTGGCTACATTGGACAATGGATGGATGATAATGTTTTGAGTCATGGTAATGGAGAGACACATGGACACTGAAATTCTGATCAGTTAAATCGAAAGATGTCTCCCACAATGTTGGAGCTTTGTGACAGACAACTTGCTAGTATACAGATTATGGATTTAAACACGCACAATACAGAAATAAATGACACGCAATATGGTTACCCAGTTCGGTGCAACGTCACCTACGTCTGGAGGCACTCTTTCAATGGAATGGTTTCACTATGAAGTAGTCAATATTACATACAAGCCCTTATGATTATCATACAAATCAACGACCTATGCTATTACTACAAGCGAACACCAAGACCAGGAACTCCCCGTGAATTCGAGATCCTCTCCCGATTCCACTCTTCGAGCAATCTCCTCTGCTCGGTGCGTCGTCTGTTCTTCAAGCAAGAAGGTTCGTGAACCTTCAATCACGCAAGCACAACCTGATTACTCAAGCACGCATTCTTTCTAATAGTGAATGATTACAAGTATGTCGTTCTTGTCAAAACATCCAGCCTCCCAATAAGCTAGTCTAACACGTTTAGGAGCTCTGAACCTTTTGTAGAAAGACCGAACTACAATAAAAAAAGGAAGAACCAGCCTGCTAAAGGAACGCGCTCAAGATTTTATGGCAACTGCTTTGTCTACATGATCTCAAGGGTTTCCTTAACCCTTTAGAACATATCCCCAATGATTCTGAATTTTTCATATGCTTCTACACGTCTTAATCTTACAGAATGAAGTACATAATATCTCTTAAACCTGGAAACGTACGAAATTATCGTCTCGGAAGATGTGTTGCCAAGATGTTGCAACATGCGAACTTACATCTTTCTGTTCGCTAAAACTGTAGACAATCATTTTGTCCACTAAAAATATAGTCGATCTAAACGTAACAACAATCTCCCCCTTTGTCTATTTTTTAGGCAAGGATTTCTATGTTTCTATGATCGCTATCAACCAAATATTAGGACACAGAAAGATGTCCAAACATGTCTTCAAACATGTCACTCTTCTTCTCCCCATGTTTGCCTCAAAAACATGCCAAAGGTACCAACCATTCAAACAGACAACAAAGAGTAAACGAGCATACCAGCTTAATCATCAGGAGCCTTGCATCAGCGAGCAGCTCCATGATTGTTTTTTGTAGGCCTCATTAGACAGTTCTCTCTCGGTGAAGATGACCCTTTGGTACACATATCTCAAGTATAGAGGTGCGGCTGCTTCTCTACTCTTCCTCTTCTTCTTCTTCGTCTTTTCTGACCAAAGTTTTGCTAATCAAATCTTCATCCGTTTGGAGAACATCTTCTCCACTAGCTTCACTTTCGCCAACAAGCACCTGAAAGGAAGATGTTGGAACGTCTTTTTCAACATTCTCTTGTACGTCTTAATCGACATCTTTGTCGACACTCTCTTAGCCAACTTCCTTAACATCTTCTTCATCCTCCCCTTATACAACTTGGTCCGGATCAGGATGTTCTTACAATATTTCCTCTGTCCTGGGTAATGATCACATGTTAGAGATTTCAAGAATAAAATCATTACCTCATCAGTAGTTGGGCCTCGAATCAGTTCAGGCCCACATTGTTCTTCTTGGTTTAGTGAAGGGGCCAAAAGAAAACACACACTCCCCTTTCAAAGTTCGCAGGTCCTTTATTGTTCAATAGAGCGGAGTCCTAACGAGGAACTGAGATTCTCGAATCTGGTAGCATCCAATGGTTTTGTAGAGATATCAACTAGTTATTTCTCGGTGGGGATATACTCAAGCTGAATTTTCTTGTCATCCACCAGATCTCGTATAAAATGACGCTTAATGTCGATGTGCTTTGTCTTACTGTGTTGCACTGGATTTTTCAAGATGTTGATTGCACTTATATGGTCACTATACAATGTCATGACATCTTGATTGACAGATATCAACTAGTTATTTCTCAGTGGGGATATACTCAAGCTAAATTTTCTTGTCATCCACCAGATCTCGTATAAAATGACGCCTGATGTCGAGGTACTTTTTCTTACTGTGTTGCACTGGATTTTTCGAGATGTTCATTGCACTTATATTGTCACAGAACAATGTCATGACATCTTGACTGACATAATACTCAGTAAGCATTTGTTTCGTCCACAAGAGTTGAGTGCAGCTGCTTCCGGGAGCGACATATTCTGACTTAATCATGGACAAAGCTATACAGTTTTGCTTCTTGCTGAACCACGAGATGAGGTAATTCCCAAGATAAAAACAACCTCCCGCAGTGCTTCTTCTATTTTTTGTGATCCCAGCCCAATTAGCATCCCAATATCCAACCAAAGTAGATGATGTATCAAATGAATATAAGAGGTCATGGGCAAAATAACAAAGGCACCTTTCACGGGTTCTTAGATTTTAAATTAGCCTTTGTCTTGTGAACCATGGGTGACTCTCAAATTCTTTCAATCTAATTAATGGTCCTGCCCTTGTTAACACTAGCTTTCGAAAAAGCTTATCCCTTTTTTGACCATCAAAACATCCTTAGTTTAACTATTGATGTTCATTTCATCAGTGCGACGCATCCCGCGCAACTCTTAAATCGTCCTATACATGTTGTGTATGTTACAGTTCGCTATAAACTCATCATACACATCTGTTGCCTTTTGAAGATTATGTCTTCTTGCAACCCAGCATCTATCTAACCCACATCAGTAGAGTGTTAGAGTGTTTTATGAATGCATCTCTAAGAGCTCTAGTGGCATTAGTGTTGGGTTCCGGGGCATCCTAATTACGTTCATGGCAGTGGAAGCAACCTATAAACCGCCCCTAACCTGCGCAAGATCGACTACCAAGTTAGATCCTTAGGAAATCGAGTTTTCGGGTTTTACCAGAATTTGCCCGGCAGAAAACCGAGACTTTGAAGCTCTATATCTCGAGCTACAGATCTCCAATTGCTTCGGTTCTTTTTGTAGATTAAACCTCAGCCAAATCCCTACATCGTTTGTGTTTTGCTCCGAACCCAGTTCGGACGAGAAGACCTCCGTCTGGAGCAAAACATTTTTCCCGTCTCGCTGGACAGACTCTGCGGACCAGTCTGTTTCTCGGCCTTGTATCTCCCAAACCAGCGCTCTTTTGGAAAATCAGTATTTCACAAAAGTTGTAGCCCTTGGTGTATCTTTCCAACGCCGCTTATTTCAAGTCAATCGGAGCTCGGACAAAGCGACTATGGCTCACACATTCTTGGTCGCCGGAACTGGACAATCTGGACAGTTTCTCCATCTTGCATTTAGTCTTCGTTGAATCGATAAAGAAGAACTTTTGGATCTTCTTCTCTAGAGCAAGTCCACACCAAGGGGATGATCTTGAAGATCCTTCACTTAATTGCCTACTAGAACAATTAAATAAAGAACAAGAGAGCAAAGAGAGGAGAGAGAGAGTTGTGAGAGTTGTAGGATTGATGGGAGTGTGTTGTGTCTTGAATCCCATTTGATATTTCTCTACTTCATCAATCTCATGAGCATGGGTCAAAAGGTGATTGGTATGGGCTTAAAGGTGCTTTAACCCATACCCCTTAAATTACTCACCTCTTAATCCACAATCACCAACTAAGCATGGTGTTGTGTGGCCCCCACACATGGACCCACCATGTGGGCCGGCCAAGAGGGCTTATTGGGCCCTTAATGGGCCCTTGTTTGGGCCGGCAATGAGACCTCATGGGCCGAGCCCAATGGGCTCGCCCGTGTGGTCTCGTGCCGTGTCCAAAAGTTGCTCGACCCTTTTTTTTCGTTACTTATCAAACAAAATCCGACGCGACATCGACGAAAAAACTCAATTTTCTCGATTCGCTAATTATTCTCTCAAACTGAACCCATGGCACAAAACCTCCAGTTTTGTCCATGTATTGCTCCTCAAGAAAGGTTAAGGTTTCCTTGTCTCAAGTTATTCGTCTTGAATGTGTGTGACCCTCTAGGCTCATGCCACCGTTGGCAGATCGGCGCAAAAGATCGCTCTTGCCCGATCCATCATAAGTTGTCTCTAGTAAGACGTTATGATTACCCAAGGTGCATGATGATCGATGGTTCGACTTAACCTTGTGCATACAAGTCACTATCCTATTATCTCTAGATATCCCGATTGATCACAAGGCATAGAGTCGTTACCCTTCTTTAATCAATCATTGTTACTTGATATGCGAGATGGCTGAGAACTGATAACCCGTATAATCGGCATGGCCATGCTCTTAGTCTCAGTCAGTCTCCATCAAGAGGCCCTTTTAACGGATATCTTTCCCATACCGTAGTATGAGGGATAAATCCCTTAGCCGTCTTTCGTGTCACTCATGCAACCCGTTCCGCCACCCAATCATGCTCTTTATAGTAATCCTGTCACAGAAAGCGTTAGGCGCAAGTTAAAGCCGCACGTTCATTGCATAGTGATCACAAAGACTCCTTGGTCTAAGGATGTCGTGACAAGCTATCGCATTTGAATATGTTCATGGCTTAATCTATGAAAACACTATTCAAAGCGGGTCGTCCGATATCAATCACCTCATGATATCTATGATATGATTCCGGGATCCCTCATCCCTATGACAAGTAGAACTACATCATTAAGAACCATCTTTATACTGGTCGCTTCTAAGGAAGCATATTTTGACCAGGGACTCGTTAAGTGTGATCCGTACAAATTTATGGTTCACTACTTTAGTGGTCATAAATCAGATCATGCTTAACATATTACTTCAACACATAAGTAATACAAAGCCGTTTTATATATATGTTACAAACGATGATAATGTACATAGACGTTTACAGGCTAATAGCAATTGGACTAGGGCAGAAATGCTATCAATCTCCCACTTGCCCCTAGTTCCAATCGAAGTCCCAGTCTATACCCATTGACCTAACATGTTTATCATGTTTTTCTTGTGGAAGAGCCTTGGTCAAGGGGTCGGGTGTGTTATCATCAGTTGCAACGTAGTAGATCTTCACGTCATCTCTAGCAACAATGTCGCGGATGATGTGATACTTTCTGAGTACATGTTTGGATCTGTCATGTGCCCTGGGTTCCTTTGCTTGCGCAATAGCCCCGGTGTTGTCACAATATAAGTCTACTGGGTTAGATGGGTTTTTAATTACACCTAACCCAGCCATGAAACTCCTGATCCCTACAACCTCTTTTGCCGCTTCAGATGCGGCAATGTACTCAGCTTCTGTCGTAGAGTCGGCAATGGTATCCTGCTTCTTGCTTTTCAGCTGAAAGCTCTACCGTTCAACATAAACATATAACCCAACTGACTTTTAAAGTCATTGGGTCTGTCTGGAAAAACTAGCGTCGACATATCCTTTGACGACTAGATCATCATTTCTTCCCCCGTATACAAGAAAAGCGTCTTTGGTTTTTCTCAAAAATTGAGAATCGCCTCGACGGCAATCCAATGTTCCTTACCGGGTTTGGACTGATGTCTACTGGTACAGCTTAGGGCAAACGAGACATCCGGTCTCGTATATATCATGGCATACATTATGGACCCTATAGCCGAAGCATATGGGATCTCAATCATTCTTGCTAGCTCTGCAGGTGTCTCAGCACACTACTTCTTGCTTAGCTTCATGCCATGACGCATGGGAAGCAGTCCTTTCTTTGAATCTTGCATCGAGAATCTTCTCAACACTTTGTCTATTTAAGTGCTTTGTCTTAAGCCCAAGACCCGCTTGGCACGGTCTCTATATATCTTGATCCCCAAGATGCAAGAGGCCTCGCC
This sequence comes from Geranium rotundifolium, assembly GCA_963920655.1. Lineage (NCBI taxonomy): Eukaryota > Viridiplantae > Streptophyta > Magnoliopsida > Geraniales > Geraniaceae > Geranium > Geranium rotundifolium. The sequence goes on from OY987312.1 coordinate 22,382,352, forward strand.
TAAGTTCTTCATTGCGAAACACTCACCTAACCAAGTCTTTGTCAAGAGCAAGGTAGGGACGTTGTTTCTAATGAGCAGTATGTCATCAACATAAAGCACCAAGAAGACTACTTTGCTCCCATCTGCCTTTTTATATATGCAAGGTTCATCATCGTTCTTGATGAAGCCAAACTGTTTCACAACTTCATCAAAACATTGATTCCAACTCCGAGATGCTTGCTACAAACCATAAGATTTGAGCAACTTGCAAATCTTTCCTTTATTCTTAGGATCCTCAAAACCCTCAGGCTGGGACATTTAAACGTCCTCAGCTAACCTCCCGTTGAAGAAGGCGGTTTTGACGTCCATTTGCCATATCGCATAGTTGCTACGGCAAGTAGAATGCGGATAGATTTGACCATAGCTACTAGAGAAAAAGGTCTCTTCATAGTCAATTCCGTGTACTTGCCTATAACCTTTTGCTACCAGTCTTGCTTTATTGGTCTGAGGTTTTCCATCCATGTCCTTCTTTATTTTAAAGATCCATTTACACCCGATGACTTTTACGTCAGGGGTTTGATCCACCAAGTCCCACACTTGATTATCTGACATGGATTGCATTTCTTCCCTCATGGCTTCTAGCCATTTCTCAGAGTCGGTTCCGTCCTTATTAACTGTATCTATTGGTTCTTGCTCAACGACTACTTCTGGTGGGTAGTCCAGTGGTTCCCGAGTTACCATCTCATCTAGAACTCCATAAGATGAACAGCCCTCCCACTGACTGTCTTGGAAATAAATTACTTCTCCAAGATTGTCCCACCTCTATTATGAATGCGGCCGTTTGCAGAGCGTAACCCCAGAAGGAGATCGGGAGATCAGTGAGACTTAACATCGATCGAACCATATCCAACAATGTCCGATTCCTTTGCTCGGACACACCATTGAGTTGCGGTGTTCCTGGCGGAGTCCACTGAGATAGTATTCCACTTTTTGTAAGATGACTAATAAACTCTTAGGATAAGTATTCTCCACCCCAATCAGAACGGAGTGCCTTGATACTTTTTCCGAGTTGATTTTCTACTTCAGTCCTAGACTCCTTGAATTTATCAAAGGCTTCGAACTTATGTCTTATGAGATAGACATAACCATATCTACTGAAATCATCAGTAAACGTGATAAAGTAACCTAAACCACCTCTGGCTGGTGTCTTATTTGGTCCACATACGTTTGAATGTATTAGACCCAATAGGTCACCTGCCCTCTCACCTAAACCAGTGAAGGGCGCTTTAGTCATCTTGCCCATTAAACAAGCTTTGCATCTATCAATCGTTTGGTATTCGAACTGACTTAGAAGTCTGCGCTTGTGAAGCGCTGAGATGCGTTTCTTATTTATATGACCTAGACGATAATGCAAGATTAGAGTTTGGTCTAAATCATTAGCTTTAAACCTCTTAGCATTTATATTATAGAGCATGTTGGATCTCGAGTTTTGCATATTCAGTATGTATAAACCTCCGACAGTGTGAGCATTGCCATAAAACATGTTGTTGCGCATAATATTAAAAAACCCGTTCTTAATATTAAAATAATAACCTTCCTTTTCAAGAAGAGATATTGAAATAATATTCTTGATGAAAACAGGTACGCAAAACACATCAAAAGGTTCAATTACAAGCTCACTGGGCAAAACAAGGTTAACAGAACCCACGGCAGTTGCGGTAACTCTCATGTTGTTCCCAACTCTTAGGTCCACCTCGCTTTTCCCATTATCTCTTCTACTATTCCACACCTGTATATCCGCACAGACATGAGACTCAGCTCCAGTGTCTAGTACCCAAGCATTTATAGTAGAAAGATTTAGCTCTAATGGAATACCTAACGAAGTAGCGGCCCCACCGCCCTTCCTCTGATCATCGTTTAGCTGCTGACAGTCTTTCTTCTAGTGACCAGGCTTTTGGCAGTAGAAACAGACCGACTCCTTTGACTTCCCCTTGCCTTTTACGGGCATGGAAGGTTTAGGAACAAATGGTCTGATCTTTCTTGCCAGGTGCATTGGGCTTTTACCCTGGCCATCACCAGCTTTGAAGTTGGATCCCGTGCTGACCATAAGAACACTTTTGGGCGAACTGCCCCTCATGCTCTTCTCGGCAGTTACCAACATGCTGTGCAACTCCGATGCGGTCTTGTCCATGTCATGCATATGATAGTTCATGACGAATCCACCATATGCATGAGGAAGGGATTGCAGAATAAAATCCGCAGCCATTTCCTTTTCCATAGACATACCGATACTAGTCATATGGTCAAAATGTCCCTTCATACGTAGGACGTGTGGACCTACGGAGCTGCCTGCTGACATCTTGCAGGCAATGAGTTCTCGGAGAACAGTGTATTTTTCAATACGTACTTTCTCTTTGAACATATCCTTGATCTGTGCAAACATTGCAAACGGATCATGGGATAGCTCCATAAACTGGTTCTGGAGGTCCGCCTCCATACAGCCCAGCATGACACACGCAACGTCGATAGAGTCGCTAAGGTGTTTCTGGTACGCATCCTTAACGACCCTCGTTGCGTTGGCAGCTGGCTCCACCGGGATAGCCTTATCAAGGACGTACTCCCTGCGTTCCAACTTTAACACAAGTCGTAAATTTCTGTCCCAGTCCAGATAATTTGTCCCGTTGAGTTTACACTTTTCGAGTATAGTCCTCAACGACAAATTAGACGAGTTTGTTGAATTACTAGCCATTTCTACACGAAGAAAGTAAATTTAATCAGAAAAGTTAAATAAATTTACGAAGATCTGAATTAAACACCAACCATACGATTCTAAGGTTTAGAATCTTAAACCAAGATCCCTTATTCATCATTTGAAGTACGCTAAGGCGCACCGCTCCAATTGACTTATTTAGGTAGGACGTCCGTCCAATTACAACCCGTGTAACTCTTGGTCAGGGTGTGTATAAAACACACGGCTTACCCTTCCGATGCCCCAGCTCGACCTCAGGCCAAGAATCGTGGTCGAGTCAACCAACCTTCACTAACGAGTTAACTTTGTGCAGATGCTCCGCTAAGGCGCACGACATCCCACAAAGTTTACCATTCCCATCTAGAACCCATTCGATCGATGCTTCGCTAAGGCGCACGACACCGATAAAATGTTTCTACATGGGAGTGAATTTGGGTGGCATCTCACTTGACTCAAATTAGCTTGTAAATTGGTTGTGCTTAATAATTCGAAAGTATTTGGCACAATTACGAATCCGTCATCAACAACCTGTGTTGTGACGTTTCTAATTGTATCACATACTATCTTCATTTGAAACCGTCATTTATAACCCGTGCAAACACGTTTCAAATTTGAACTCATCCATCACAACCCGTGCGATGATAGTTCACAACGCTTTAAACATGCAAACAATTAAAGTCGATTTTAATCTTTGCATGTGAGGTGATGGCTTATAAACTTATAAGCTAATCATGCAAGCATGTTATTAATTAAATAATTCAAGCAAGCATTCATAAAGCGTTAAATATGCATTTTATAGCCCATCCTAATCTTAGGATTCTACGAGTCTTCATATCTTCTCGTCTTTCTCATTCGGGCTCCCATTAGCTCTTGGACTCCCTCCAAGACCGTCATTGTGCTCAATTTTTCATCCTTCTCGTCTTTGATTAATAATTACAATTAATACTCGGTTCGTAAACTGGATAAAAAATAATTACACTTTATGGGCTCGAATAAAAGAATAATTACACGCTAACACTAACGGTATGCAAACTGTGAAAGCGATAAAATCTAATGGGCTACTAATGCATCATACGTCTCATCACATCATTCAACATGTTATCACACAAACATGTTATCAAATAATATGCAATTGTTTTAGCTCCCAAACCAGGGTTGTAATGCGAAACTGTCATTTGACAATACTTGTAGAAATTTGACTCTTCTTTAATATGCCGCTTGTTTTAGGTCAAATGGACTTCGGACTAGAGAGCTAAACCTCACGCAATATCTGTCGCCGGAACTGGATAGAGCTGGACAATTTCTTCGGTTGATCGAATCAAACAAGAACACGTTTGGATCTTCTCTTTAACGGTATCCACACTGATAGGATGATCAAATATCCATACACACACAACCTACTAGAGTTGTGTGTGAAGATTAAGAGAAATAGAAGGAGGGGGAGTGTTGGTCTCGGCAAAGAGCTAGCCAAGAGGGAGAGAGAGCTACCTTTTTCTTTTTGTGTTGTGTGTTATCTCATTATGGTCTTCCCTCTTGGTCTTAGATAGATGAGTTGGTGATTGGTGCATGGCTTAAAGTGTCCTTGCAAACCAACTCCCGCTTTCCCATGCCTAGCCATTGCCTTGGCAAATAACCATCTGATCAAGCATGTTGGATATAAGTGTGGGCCCACTTGTAGGCCACTAATTGGGTCAGACACCTTGGGCCTCATGGGTCGAAGCCCAATTGCTTCGGCCAAGTGGTCCCGTTCCAGGTCCAATTATTATTCGACCTTTCTTGTCTCGCGTCAAACGAATTCCCCACCTTTCGTTGTTTCTCTCAAAATCCATATCTTATGTGTGTGACCCTTTAGGCTCATGCCATCGTTTGCGGATCGGCGTAAAATTGCATTTTACGGATCCATCATAAGTGGGCTCTTGTAAAACGTTATGATTACTCGACGTGCATGATGATCGATGATTCGATTTAACCTCATGTAGTACATGTCGCTATCCCTTTATCGTCCGGTATCTTGATTGATCATAAGGCATAGAGACGTCACCCTTATTTAATCAATCTCTATTTCTCAATCTGTGAGATTGCTGAATACTGATAACCCGTATCGTTGGCATGACCATGCTCTCCCTTCAGTCAATCTCTATCGAGTGGCCTAAAAAGATACCTATCTCATACCGTAGTATAAGGGATAAATCACTTAGCCGCCTTTCGTATCATTCATACTGTTCGTCCCCGTGCCAATCATGTCCGTTATGGTTGTCTTGTTACGGACAACGTTAGGAACAAGTCAAACGCGGTTCTTTACTGTATAGCGATCACAAAGACTCCTTGGTCTTAGGATACGACGACAAGTTACCAGAATTGAATGTGTTCATGACTGTATTTATGCAACACTATTCAGTGCGGGTCGTCCAATATCACTTCCCAAGTGATATCTATGATCTGATTCCGGGATCCCATCCCATTGGCAAATAGAACTATACCATAAAGAATCATCCTCATACTTGGTCGCTTCATTGAAGCATATTTGACCAGGGACCCATTAAGTGTGATCCGTACAAATATACGGTTCAACTACTTTGGTGAACATATATCAAATCATACTTAACCTATTACTTCAACACATAAGTAATATAATGCCGATTTTATATATTGCAAACGATGATTTATATATACAGATATTTACAGACTAATACAATTGGACTAGGGCACAAAAATGCTTACAATACTCTATGTCTTATGATCAATCAGGATATCAAGCGAAAAAAGAATAATGACATAGACGACATATGGTTAAGTCGAATCAATCGAAATTCATGCTCGTTGGGTACTCATAACGTCTTGGTAGAGGCCACTTATGATGGATAGGTTGAAATGGGATTTCATGCCTATCTGCCAACCGAGACATGCGCCTACAGGGTCACACACAAAAGGCACGACCCGAAGCGTGTGGGTGCATATGGGTGAAAGGAGAGAAAATGCAAGAGCCAAGGATCGTGGCCATTGGCCACGGGTCTGTGGCGAAACCATGGATAGTCCGTGGTGGTTGATAGCATCTGCGTGGCTAGGTTGACCACGGGACCGTGTCCAAGAAATTAGCCACGAACTTGTGGACGAACCAAGGAATTGGCCACAGACCGTGGTGCCTTGAAAAGGACCACGGTGTGGCTAAGATTAGCCATGGCCCCGTGGTGGGGTCAGTGGCGAGTCGGAATGCTATAGTTGCACAGATCGTGGAACCGCCATTTCAGCGATCTTGCCACCGAATCTGATCTAGTATTAAGACTCCTTTGTTTTTGGGAGAGGCAACAATTGATGACAATCAGTTTTTCTCCATACCCGAAACTCACAGAAAGAGGATCAGAGTTCTAGCAGGCTTAATTCTTTAGTGCTTCGAAACAAGGCGTGTCTGTGTGGATACCAGTAGAGGGTAGGTAACGCCTTCAACAGGCTTATTTCGAAATCCCATGTTACGTTAGTTTCTAGTAAATTGCATGATCTAGGACGGAATTATGGTTTTGGTTTAATTGGTATTTGCTTCCGCTGCATGTTTTTGGACCCCATAATTCCCAACAGTGGTTGCATGCTAGATTAAAGTAGAAATAATTATTGCATGATTTTCTGATTCAAAAACGCATCTGTGAATTTTCTGAAAAACGGAGAAGACGATCGCCATGGACCGTGGCCAATGGCCACGGGCGTGACCACTAGGTGGTTGCAGAACACGGGGCATGACCATTAATGGACATGGCCCCGTGGCCAACCCGTGGCGCCGGGGCGTGGCCAGTTTCTGCTCATAGGCCACGGAGCGTGACCACTTTTTGGCCACGGCCCCGTGGCGCACCCCGTGGCGAGCTCTCTGTTGAAAATTACAGATTGTACGGTTTCAATAACCCGGATAAATAATTAGGCAAGATAATACTGGTCAATGCATGATTGAATGATAACATATTGATTGATAACATGCATGAGTGTTTTAATTGCTTTGTTTGGCACAAAATAAGAGCCCTGAACCGTTTAATTGCATTATTTGCAGTCTGCGAACCGCTGGTTGGATTGTAATTAATTTTGCGGTCTGCGTAGCCCCTGTATAAATTTCATACTTGTAATTTATTTTAATTCCGGTCTGAAAACCGTGTATGCTTTGTAATGGGACCTAGCAGAGGAAGGTGGACCAGAAGGCGGCTAAGGCGAATGGTGAACCAATTGGAATTGGAGGAATCCAGGAGCCAGTGGGAGTACCCAAGATGTGAAGCAAAAAGAAGTGGAAATAGTCTCTAGGTTAATTCTTATAGAACCACATAGGGTGACCAAACGGTTCTCATTTCATGGAAACTGGACTAAGAAAAGGGCTATTATTTTGTGCAAATAATTTATTTATGTGTATTAGATATGCGCGCTAATGTCATATGCTTAAGAAGTATATGAATGGATGTTTTATTTATGACCAGAATGCATGATAATTCACTACCTCACATCTAAAGATTAAAATTGGAATTTTCACCTTTGCATGTAATATGGTTGATGAAACATCGTTCCACTAATGTAAATGATGGTTTCAAAAGATTATTGAATTTGAAACGATCAAGGAATATAACCACAACAACTTCACTAATAATTTTGAGTCATGTGAGATGCCACCCAAGTGTTTGTAGGAACTTTGGGCTATCAAGAACTCATATGGCAGCGGAAGCAACATATATAAAACCCAAGAACTGTCCAAGAACATCAAACCATTAAATCCCAAGGCAAAACCAAAATCACAAATTTAACTTCGTTTTGTTCGAACCGGTTTAAGGAACCCTTCAGATCTTCAACTCTAGCCAAGTCCACACGGATAGGATGATCTCTTAAGGATCCATCACTCCTCTACTTTACTAGAAAAGAAGAATGAGCAAGAGAGAGGGGAGGAAGAGGTCTTGGCCGAAATTTGAGGGAAGAAGGAGAGAAAACACAAAAAATATTGTCTTGATATTTTTGGTGTGTGTTGGTGTTGGGATTATGCCCTAGTCCAATGTAATTCCTTAATCTATATTGTAACGGACATCATTCTTCTACATAATAAAAGACATAATATTACTAGTGTGTCGTAGTAATATATCTAATGTGATTTGATCTATGTCATAATGTGTGCAACCACTTATAGTAGAACTATAGATCAGAAAGAATTGCATTCGATAAGTCCCTGATCAGCTAAGCTTCTTTTGAAGCGATAAGTATGAGACTAACTCCTTGTGATCATGCTCTACTGATCATGGAAAAATGCGTGCTGGAGTTATGTCATAGATACCATCAGGTCGATGATATCGGACAACCCGATTGTGAGTATGCTGCATAGATCCAGGCATGAGATACTCACAGATCGTAGCTTGTCATTATATCCTAAGACCAAGGAGTCTTTGTGTACACTATGTAACGAATACCTAAGTTTCACCTAGTCTAACGTTATCTGTCAAAGGGTAACTATAACGGCTTCGATTAGCTTGGATATTTATTGCATTAGTGAACTCAAAAGGCGTATGAGGGATTTATCACTCATACTTCGGTATGAGAAAGATATCTGTTTAGGCCACTTGATGAGTATGACTGAAGGAATAGCACGGCCGTGCAGGTGATACCTTAGTATCAGTTTTCAGTCATCTCAGATATCAAGAAACAATGATTGATAAATTAGGATAACGATTCTATGCCTATTGATCAATCTGGATATCAGTCTGATAAAATTACAGTGACATGTACGATAACAGGTTAAGTCGAATAATCGATAATCACGAACATTGGGTAATCATAATGTCTTGCTAGAGACCACATATGATAGAAAGGGTAAAATAGTAATTTTACCAGTCTGCCAACTGTTCGTGAGCCTAGAGGGTCACACACATTAAGCACGATGCATGAAAAATAATTATGGATGGAAATTGGGAGAATCAGGTTTTCAATATAGTCAAATTGAAAATGATTCGGTAGTTTTCTAGCCTAAGGTCTTAACCAGACGGTTGAAGAAATCAATTCGAGGAAATTAAACCGTTTTGTCTAAACCGAAATTAGAACTCAATTTAATGGGTTTAATTTAGGTTTTACTTAAACGGGCTTAAAGCTCATGTAGGGTTTTGAGTGATGAATGGGGAATAATGCAAATAAGAGTTTAAGATGGTAAGATATGCAATTAATTGATTTTGAAATTCAAATAAGATTTTTTAGTTTTATTTTCAAATTAATAGCGAATTATATCCCCTTATTTTTCTCTAACTATTTCGGCAACTTCCCCAACTAATTCCTCTTGACTTGGCCGAACCTCTCTTCTGAACTCCTCCATAGTTTTTGTCAAAATTCTTCTCAAAACATTCATAGCAAATGTGTGAGAGAAAACCGCTTTTGGTTGTTGTGCTTGTGTGGACTCAATAGAGCAACACTACATTGTGTTTTCATTGACTGACAAAGGTAATTTTCAGATTTGAAAAGGTTGAGAACATGCTGAATTTTTCATTAAGGTTTTCATCTATTTCGATAACCATGGTTACATAAGGCTCCGCTGCATGAAATTAACGTTTGGAACCCATGGTGATCTCTTTCAGTGGTATCAGAGCATGGTTGTTATGAATTTTATTCAACATGTTTAATTATGTAATTTTTATTTTGTTTATGTGTTCATCACTTGAGTATGTATGTAATTGAAAAAATATTCAGATTTAATTGATCTTGAAAAATTGGAAAAATATTTTTTTTGGGCTGTTTCGGGTTAGCCATGGCTGACCCATGGCTAACCATGGTCGAGACCCTTGGTGGACCATGGAATGCCCTAGGGCAGACCATGGTCGCTGCCGCGGGCGACCATGGGAGCTTTCGCGGGCGACCATGGCAGCCCTCGCGGGCCACCATGGTTGCTCCCGTGGGTGACCACGGTCAGCCCCGCGGGCGACCATGGCAGCCCCGCGGGCGACCATGGCAGCCCTCGCGGGCTACCGTGGTGGCCTCCGCGGGCGACCTCGGTTGGGCCAGTTCGGCTCGACCAAATTCGAGCTGAACCGGCCAATTCCCGAGAATAATTTGAAGCCCTTAAAATTTAATTTTCAGATTTGATTCGGTTTCGATAAACTAGCAAGAACCGTTCAAAATTCAACTATTAAGGTAAACCGTCCGGTTTTGATAAACCGGATTTTTTCCACACTTAAGAAATATAAAATTTGGAAAATTTTGTTGTTTGATAAGCATGTTGAGTGTTCACATGATCTTTGATAACATGATGTTTTCCACATGATGCATAGCTAAGTCCTCTAGACTTGCATTTTAATTTCGGTTTTGCAACCTGCGTGTTGCTTGATTTTGGGTTGTAGTAAATATGGCCTGCGTGTCGTGATTTGTATTTATTTATTTTATTTAAATTTTTAATCACGAAGACCGACGCAAGAAGCAAGTCAAGAGGAGGACTTGATTTTGGAGGAGGCTGGAAGCCAGTGGGAGTTCACAAGAATGGAGCATGTCTGGATCTTGAAGACCAAGTCTTTAGGATTAGTATTGCTAGATTCTTAGGAACTTAAGATGGGCTTAGTTATGCATATATTTACCGTTAGATTTGTATGATTGAATGTATGAATGTATGATAGTTTAAATATACAAGTACATGTATGATTTGCTATCACCCACATGCAATGATTAAAAACCGGTATTTAATCAGAATTGCATGTAACTTGCTAAGGGATCATCTTTGCATGAATTTGAAATTGATGATTCCAGATTAAGATTTTATCGATATGCAATCCGACTTTTATAATTCACTTAAACGCAAATAATTACAAGTCAAGCGTGATACCATCCAAGTTTGGGCACTCAAAAGGGCTTTAACCCAATTGATATCGATAAGCCTCCGCGTAACATTCATAGAGAAAAGGTCTGGATGAGATGGGTAGTTCTATGTGGGTGCGTGCTCCTACGGGTAGTAGCCACATTAGTTCTATCCATAGTTCAAGCTTGGTAGACTTGTCTACGATTGTCAGCTAGAGCTGATCTAGGGTATCAGTATAGGGATGTCACGTACTTACAAGTACAGACCCTAGCCAGGAACTACATGGTCTTGTAGATGGATGTATTCCTACCTTGATACTCTCAATTGGAGCAGTGAGCCTCCGTTTACTTCAATTGAGAGTATGATAGGATCCAGGTTCAGATTCTAAAGTTAGAATCAGAAAGTGTTTTATAACTAAATCTCCAACTTCAATTTTAATTAATACTGATTAAAATTTGTTTACTGTGTAGATATAAAATGGCAAACACGAATCATTCTGGTAACAGCGCGCTTAGGTCACTAATCGAGCATGATAAGCTTAACAGCGTAAACTTTCTCGATTGGGACCGGAACTTGAGACTCGTTCTCAAGCATGAACGTAAGGATCATATCCTTACCCAGGAACATCCTACTGAGCCAGCACTGAACGCCGAAAGGGCGCTAAGGGATGCCTACCAGAAATTCCTTAGCGACCGGATCGACGTGCAGTGTATCATGATGGGCAGTATGGTGCCTGACTTGCAAAAGCAGTTCTTGGACATTTCCGATGATCCCAAAGCCTGTGTGGCAGAGATCGAGAAAATGTTCAAAGAGAAAGTGCGTGTCGAAAGATACGACACTTTCAGTGAACTGATGTCTTGCAAGCTGAAGGCTGGAGCTCCAGCCAGTCCCCATGTCCTTAGGATGAAACGTCTTTTGGAACACTTGACCAGACTCGGCCATCCAGTTGATAAGGAAATGTCTGCAGACTTTGTGCTCCATTCACTTCCATAGACATATCATGATTTCGTTGGAAATTACAATATGCATGACATGGATAAGACTGTGACAGAGCTTCATGTTATGCTCGTGACTGCTGAAAAGAATCTCAAGGGCAAGACCAAGGAGGTTCTTATGGTCAACAAGCAAGTGAGCTTCAAGAAAGCCAGCCTAGGCAATGATAAGGCCCCTATGCATCTAACAGGGAAGATTCGACAACCTAATAGTCCAGCAGCTCCAAAGACTGTTGAGAATCCTAAGAAGGATGTCATCTACTTCTATTGCCAAGGACAGGGACACTAGAAAAAGGATTGTAAGAAACACAAGCTGTTTTCTAGGAATAGTGGAGCTTCAACATCTTCCAGGTCAGGTATTTTTGTTATTGAGCTCAATCTCAGTTTATCTACTTCCGATTCTTGGGTACTTGATACCCTAGCAAAATCTCACATTTATGTTAATGTGCAGGCTCTGGGAAGTAGAAGAGAAGTGGGCAGGGGCGAGGCGGACCTACGAGTTGGTGATGGCAATCAAGTCTTGACAACTGCAGTAGGACATATTAGTCTCAGTTTGCCCAGTGGTCTAGTTTTGTTATTAAACAAAGTTCATTGTGTACCTGCGTTTCGCAGGAATATTATTTCTATTTCCTTGCTAGACAAGGAAGGATATTGTTTTTCTATTGACAATGGAATTTTCAATATTTTCAAGAATAATATGTTTTATTGCAATGCTTCATTAGTTGGTGGTTTATATATTCTTAATATTCAAAACACTGACATTAGCTCGATTTTTAATATAAGTAAGAAAAGGGTTAAATCCGATGATTTAAACCAGACTGTGATATGGCACTGCCGCTTAGGCCATATAGGCCAGAAACGCATCTCAACACTTCAAAAGTGTGGACTTCTAAGTCCGTTTGAATTCTCTTCAATTGAGAGATGCGAGTTATGCCTTATGGGCAAAATGACAAAGGCACCTTTTTCTAGTTTAGGTGAAAGGGCAAGTTACTTATTGGGTCTCATACATTCCGATGTGTGTGGGCCTATGAGCACTCAAGCCAGAAGAGGTTTTCATTACTTCGTTACATTTACTGATGACTTCAGTAGATACGGGTATGTTTATCTTATGAGACATAAATCGGAAACCTTTGACAAGTTCAAAGAGTTCCAGAACGAAGCACAAAACCAGCTTGGTAAAAGTATAAAGGCGCTTCGATCTGACCGAGGCGGTGAGTACTTGGACCATGAATTTCATAGTCATTTAAAGGAGTGTGGGATCCTCTCTGAATTGACTCCGCCTGGAACACCTCAAATGAATGGTGTATCCGAATGGAGAAATCGGACCCTGCTTGACATGGTTCGATCAATGATGAGTCAGGCTGACCTCCCTATCTCCTTCTGGGACTATTCCCTAGAGACGGCCGCATTCATATTGAATCGGGCTCCTACAAAGGCAGTGGAAAGCACTCCGTACGAAGTATGGAACGGGAAGAAACCCTTATTAGCTTTCCTTAAGATTTGGGGATGTGAAGCTTACGTCAAGCGTCTGCTAGGCGATAAGCTCGAACCCAAATCAGATAAATGTGTCTTTATGGAGTACCCCAAAGAAACAAGGGGGTACTATTTATACAAACCCAGTGAGAACAAAGTTTTTGTTGCTCGAGGAGGGGTATTTTTGGAAAAGAAATTTATTTCCAAAACTGCTAGTGGGAGTGCTGTGCATCTTGAAGAAATTCAAGAAGATACGGAACAACCCACTATGCCGGATGTAGAAATACAGGAGCCAGAAGAGGTTATTGATCAAGAACCAATCCCTATACCTATTCCATATGATCCAGGAAGGTCTGAGAGATCTCGTCAAGCTCCTATGAGATATGGCTTTCTAGCCACTAAAGGAAATGACTTTATGTTGGTGGATCAGGATGATCTAGAAACCTACAGACAAGCTTTGGCCAGTCCAGACTCTGAAAAATGGCAGAACGCCTGGGACAAAACCAATATCCGACAACCAAGTCTGGCGCTTGGTTGATCAAACCCCTGGGACAAAACCCATCGGTTGCAAATGGGTCTATAAACTTAAGACCGACATGGATGGAAAACCTTAGACCTATAAAGCTAAACTAGTTGCGAAAGGTTATCGCCAGATCGAATGTATCGATTATGATGAGACATTTTCACCTGTGGCTATGGTCAAATCTATCCGGATCATTCTAGCCATAGCAGCATACTATGACTATGAGATATGGCAGATGGATGTCAAAACCGCCTTCCTTAACGGGAACTTAAAAGAGGATGTGTATATGACACAGCCCGTGGGTTTTGTTGATCCAGAGAATCCTGGAAAGATTTGTAAGCTGCTTAGATCCATTTATGGATTAAAGCAAGCTTCACGGAGTTGGAACCTTTGTTTTGATGAAGCCGTAAGGGAATTTGGTTTTATTAAAAACAAAAGTTAACCTTGCGTATATAAGAAAGCGAGTGGGAGTAAAATTGTATTCCTAGTGCTATATGTCGATGACATACTGATCGTCGGGAATGACATCCCAACCTTGCTTGAGGTTAAAGCTTGGTTAGGGAAATGTTTCTCGATGAAGGACTTAGGTGACGCTACTTTCATTCTGGGCATCAAGATCTACATAGATCGACCCAAAAGAATATTGGGCCTAAGTCAGAGCACTTACATAGACTAGGTGTTGAGAAGATTCTCAATGCTTGATTCTAAGAAGGGATACATACCCATGTGGCATGGCCTTAAGCTCAGCAAACAACAGAGTCCTAAGACTCCTAATGAGCTAAGCAAAATGAGTAAGATCCCATATGCTTCGGCTGTGGGATCCATCATGCATGCCATGATTTGCACGAGACCAGACATCTCGTTCGCATTAAGCTGTACCAGTAGATATCAATCTAACCCAGGCAAGGAGCACTGGATTGCTGTCAAGAGTATCCTTAAATATCTAAGGAGAACTGAAATTCTGAATCGTAGCCGAGTCAAGAAGTTCAACACAAAGTCGTAACTTGTGTATCGACTACTTGCCTAAAACGTAAACCGTAAGCTAAACAATAAACAGATAATAATAACGACACCAGAGATGATTACCCAGTTCGGTGACTCCGCACCTACGTCTGGGGGCACTTTGCCAGTGGAAAGGTTTTCACTATAAGGTAGTCAATAGTATAACTTCAAGCACCAACTAGCTATCACACAAGCTATTGTCCTAAGCTACTATAGATCTCACCGTGAACAACCTCGACCAAGAGCCTTTCCCCTTGTCTTTGAGATCCTCTCAATTCCACCCTTCGAGCAAACGCATATGCTCGGTGTCGTAGTCTTCTTTGAATGAGTTGTGAATCTTCAATCACAAAAAAAAACCCTAACTGATCCAAACACTCAATCTTCACGACTTGATGTTTCATCGGAGTAAAGCCGTTCTAGCAAATCTAATCAGCCTCTCAACACGCCAATGGTGCACGGTTAAGAGCTCTAAGAAATCTTGCAATTATTAGAACAAGAACGGATAATCTACTAATGGGAAGCCCAAGGCTTTTTATAGCAGCTACACATTCATAATCCTTCCCGGATTAGGAATAGGAAGTTTCAGACTTCCTGAATAAATGAAGCAAGTTGTTGCCATGACAGCTGGAAGTCGTCTGCCTTGTTTCAGACTTCCTGAATTAATCAGGCAAGTCGAGTTGCCGCCTTTTGCTGACGTGTTCATGACAGTTGGAAGTCGCCTGGCTTGTCGACGTGATTCTCTTGCCCTCCAAGTCTTTCTTGTTTTCGCTCCAGGCAATGCTAAATAAATGCTAAATAGTCGCTTCAGACTTTCCTCATCTCCAGCGTAATCAGTCGCTCCACATGTCGTGTAACATGTTGCATTGACTTCTTACTTTTGCGCTAAAAAATTATGCCAACACTTAAACGTAGCAACAATCTCCCCCTTTGGCAATTTTTTAGGCAAACACCTTATTAAGCACAACGTCTCCTTGTGGCAGTTACGCACAACAAGTGATGTGACTTAAAACACATTTTAGGCACATCGGCACCTTGAGGCAGTTACGCACACATCAAGTATGTGACTTCTGATGCGACTTCTTGTGCGGCTTCTGGTTTATCTTCTGGAGCGGTGACTTCTTCTGGTGCGACTTCTGGCGCAACTTCTAGTGCGACTTCTGTGTGCAACGTCTGAGCTTATATCTCCCCCTGTTTGTCTAATAAGATTGCCAAAGGCAACCATACAACAATATTCGAATAATGGCACGGTATAAACCAGCTCCAATCATGAGCAAATGCAAACCCCAACAGGGGGGCAAACATAACCTCACAATCTTCACAGTAAACTTCCGGCAATCAGCGTCTCTGGCTAACACGATCATCTTCAGCCATCTTCATGTCTCTTCTTCAGACATGTCGCACAAATCAGCGTATCATATTGACTAGTTGAATCTTCTCGTCTTTCAACAGCAAGGCACATAACATGTTGCAAGAGGCTTTTACACATGCTGCAACATGTTTGTACACCATGTCACCAAGATTCTGATGATTTACACATGACCCGAACAAGTTTCTTCAGAAGTCTTCATCACCAGTTTTTGCACAAATCAGCGGTCGTCACCTGACTTCACAACATCATCTACCGGATTGGGAGCGGAAGCCACTTCTTCAGTGAGCTCTTGCACTTATATCTGTCATCAATTGATCCCTTAACATAACTCCATAGACTTGCATTAATACCTTGGTCTAACTCAAGCCCGGATTCGTTTTAGAGACCCTCTTGGTCCAGAGAGAATGAAACGAATCAACAAAACTCCCCTCTCTTACTTGACGATTATTGATCAAGGAGCGAGTCCAAGGGAGGACCTAAGACTCTTAAAACAGTTAGTATCCAAAGCCTTCGTGAAGATATCAGCAAGTTGTTTTGTCTTGCTATGTTGGACTGTATTCTTCGAGATACTGATATCACTGATGTTGTTGCAGAACAAAGTCATGTCATCTTGATCGACACCATATTTATCATTCATAGCCTCTTGCACATTCTTGGGTTCGATCTTGGAGACAAAACAAAGATTGCTTATCATATCTAGATAGTTCACCGGAGCCTTTCCACGAGTTCGAACTCCTTCATTGATATCGCCAATCACATCTTGGGCTGGGTGATTTTTCTGAACTCGTCTAGAGGGGATTCTTTGTTCCACAGTAGGGGAAGACCTTTTATCAGGAACATTGTCATGCCCTTCGTTACCATCATCTGTCCTGGTATTAGTACTCTTAGGGGAAGAAATGTTTGTATCTGTCCTAGAACCCCTGATACTTGGAAACACTTCATCTTCATCATCATCTCTGTTGCTACGTTTAATAGTTGGCATGATTTTTTAGCACAAATGTAAGAAGTCGTGTAAAATGTTACATGACATGTGGAGCGACTTGTTACAAGCCGAAGATTAGGAAAGTCTGAAGCTTTCCTATTTCGACGAAGCTTGGAGCGAAAGAAGAAAGGCGCCATGAAGACTTGGAGCGCAAGAGAGTGACGTCGACAAGTCAAGCGACTTCCAGCTGGCAGTTACACGTTAGCAAGAGGCGGCAACTCGACTTGCCTGATTTCATCAGGAAGTCAGAACAGGCAAGACGACTTCCAGCTGTCGTGGAAGGGGGCAACAACTTGCCTGACTTTCCTGTTCCTAATCCGAGAAGGATTAGGATTGTGAGCTGCTATAAAAAGCCCTTGGCTTCCCATTAGCAGATCATCCGTTCTTGTTCTTAATTGCAAGATTTCTCAGAGCTCTTAACCGTGCACCATCGGCGTGTTGAGAGGCTGATTAAGATTCGATAGAACGGATCTTTGCTCCGATCAAACCTTGAGTCGCGAAGACTAAGTATTTCGATCGGTTAGGGTTTTTTCTTGTGATTGAAGATTCACAACTCCGTCCAAGAAGACAACGACACCGAGCATAGGCTTGCTCGAACGGTGGAATTAAGGGAATCTCAAAGACAAGGGGAGAGGCTCCTGGTCGAGGTGATTCACGGTGATATCTATAGTAGCTTAGGACAATAGCTTGTGTGATAGCTAGTTGGTGCTTGAAGTTGTACTATTGACTACCTATAGTGAAAAACCTTTCCACTGGCAAAGTGCCCCCAGACATAGGTGCGGAGTCACCGAACTAGGTAATCATCTCTGGTGTCGTTATTATTATCTGTCTATTACTTTGCTTACGGTTTCCACAAGAAGTCGATACACAAGTTAAAGACTTTGTGTTCGACTTCCTGACTCGGCTACGATTCAGAATTTCAATTGGTATCAGAAGAGGCCCCTTAATCTCTTAGGTGATTTTCCTGCAAAATTCTGAGTAGCTAATATGGATTCGAAGGAAGGAGGATCTGTCAATCGTCCACCAGTGCTCGACGGAACAAACTATGGATATTGGAAAGCACGGATGTGTGCCTTTTTAAAGTCCCTCGACAGCAAAACCTGGAAGTCTATCATCAATGGATGGGAGGAACCTTACTATGTTGATGCTCATGGAAATCAAACTAGCATCAAACCAGAAAAGGAGTGGAGCGCGGAAGAAGATGATGCCGCCCTAGGTAATCCTCGTGCACTCAATGCTATTTTTAATGGAGTAGACAAGAATGTGTTTCGACTCATCAACACATGTACAAGTGCCAAAATTGCATGGGACACGCTTGTTGTTGCTTACGAGGGTACTTCCAAAGTCAAAGAGCAGAAGTTACAGTACCTCACGACTAACTTTGAGGCTCTGACCATGAATGACGACGAGACTATTGCGGAGTTTAATGTGCGCATCAAGGATCTGGCCAATGAATCATATTCACTTGGCAAGCCTATGACCGATGAAGATTTGGTCAGAAAAACGCTGAAAGCTCTAAGTCCCAAATTCAAAATGAAGATCACCGCCATCGAAGAAGTCCATGACTTGAAGACACTGAAGTTTGATGAGCTCATGGGCTCACTAATGACTTTCGAGCTCTCCCTACCTCCTATCGAGAAGAAACATAAAGGTGTGGCTTTCAAAAGTTCTAATCAAAAGCAGAAGAACTCAACGCACTCTGAGTCGGATAGTGACATTGAGGAAACTATCGCCATGTTGGCCAAAAACTACAACAAAGTCATGAAAAGATTTGGTCAGATGACAGGAAGAAAAGTCACCCGAGAAGTCAGAGACAAGCCACTACACAAGTTTCAGAAGCTCGAAAACACAGCTAACGATGGAGGACGAGGAGAACGATCAGGTAAAGGAGCTCAGTGCTTTGAATGTGAGGGGTATGGACACATGCAGAGAGAATGTCCCAACTTCTTAAAGAAACAGAAGAAGGGATTCAATGCCTCTCTAACTGACGATGAAGATGAGGAAGACAGTGACCTTGAGCATACAAGTAACTATGTTGCTTTCACTTCCTCCACAATAGATCAACCAGCTGAAAGCTCAAAGAAGTATGACTCTGATGATGAGCTATCCGATGAGACTCTCAACAACGCTTACAACGAATGGTATGTCAAATGGCTTGAAGACTCTCAGGTAATCGAAAAACAGAATGCTCTCATTCTTACTCTTAATGAAGTCAAGTCAAGACTTCTCGAGACGACTGTTGATCTCAAAAAGGATGTTGCTCGACTAAAAGGCGAGTTAGAGCAGGTCACGAAGTCAGTAAAAATGATGAATCCAAGCACTGACACTCTAGATCAAATCCTTTCAATCGGGAAACCAGCCAGGAATATGGAAGGACTTGGATATTCAAAAGACGCCTCATCATCACACATCATCTACGTCCCTCAGAAGTCTGTCGCCCAGAAGCCCCATCAGAAGTCACCTAACTTCACGGCTGACCAAGCGACCAAAAAGCTTCTTACTTTGGCCGCTTCAAAAACCCAGACCAAAAGACACAACTGGGTTTGTCATCACTGTGGACGAAGAGGACATATTCGACCCTTCTGCTATCAGCTATATGGGAAAAGCCTGGTCAAGAAAAGGACCACCGTCAAGAACAGCCAACCACGGAAGGAATGGCGAGTCAAAGAGGTCAACTATCGAGCTAACATCGCGTACACCGCTTTAAAGGCCTCAACCAGCAACGATTGGTACTTCGATAGTGGATCCTCTCGACATATGACGGGTAATAGCTCTTTCTTGGTCACTTTAATACCATGCACAAATAGCTTCGTCACTTTTGGAGATGGAGTAAAAGCTAGAGTGCTCGAGAAAGGAAAACTCAATCTTCCCAACTCTCCATGTCTGAAAGAAGCTCTGCTAGTAGAAGGCCTCACAGCAAATCTCATCAGCATAAGCCAAATATGTGATTTAAATTTGGATGTCCACTTCACTCGTGACAAGTGCTCGGTCAAAGACAAACAACAGAAGGAAGTCATGACAGGCCACAGGTCCCTTGACAACTGTTATCTATGGTCTCCAACAGTTAGTACCTTGCCAACCAAGTGCCTTTTATCCAAAGCTCAAGAGACAAAACTATGGCATCAAAAACTTGGTCACATCAATTTGAGGAGTATGCAAAAGATTCTCTCTGAAGAAGCAATCATTGGAGTACCCAACCTCAAGATCATTGAAGGAAAAATCTGTGGAGAATGCCAGATTGGAAAACAAGTCAAGACGTCACACAAGAAGGTACAACATCTTACTACTTCTCGTGTTCTAGAACTGCTTCATGTCGACCTTATGGGACCGATGCAAGTGGAAAGTTTAGGAGGGAAGAAGTACATATTTGTATGTGTAGACGACTTCTCAAGGTACACTTGGGTAGACTTTATTCGAGAAAAGTCAGACACCTTCTCAGTCTTTGAAGCCTTATGTTGAAGAGTTCAACGAGAAAAAGGAGAAGACATTGGGAAAGTCATCCGACTTCGGAGCGATCATGGAAAGGAGTTTGAGAACATCAGCTTCGCAAACTTTTGTGATGCTGAAGGAATTGCACACGAATTTTCTGCTCCCATCACTCCTCAGCAAAACGGGATCTTTGAAAGGAAGAATCGCACTCTTCAAGAAATGGCAAGAGTCATGATGTTAGCCAAAGACATCCCGCAGCACTTCTGGGCTGAAGCTTTGAATACGGCATGCCATATTCATAATAGAGTGACCCTCCGCCCTAGAACTTCGCTCACTCTTTATGAAATATGGAGGGGGAGAAAGCCGAATGTCAAATACTTCCATGTCTTTGGATCAGTCTGCTACATACTCGCAGATAGGGAACCTCGACGCAAATTGGATCCTAAAAGCGACGAAGGCATCTTCCTCGGATACTCCAGAAATAGTCGGGTTTTTCGTGTATTCAACAAACGTACCCGGACTATCATGAAATCCATCAATGTCGTGATTGATGACAATAACGAGCAACCAAGTGACGAGGACGAAGAAGTCCTAAATCTCTCAGGAGAAGTCAGACCAGAAGTCAGAGGAGAAGTCAGACCAGAAGTCAAAGACGATGAGCGCAACAAAGAGTCGGAAGACGAAAGCCCAATCATCCCTGATAAAGAGGCATCTCCTATAAGGCAAAAAGCTCCGTCAAGAAGAATTCAGAAGGATCATCCACCCCAGGATGTGATTGGAGACATTAATGAGGGAGTACGGACTCGACAAAAGGCGTCTCTTGACTACAATGAGATGATAGGTAACGTTTGCTTTATTTCCAAAATTGAGCCAAAGAATATACAAGAGGCCATCAATGATGAGTACTGGGTCTGCGCGATGCAAGAAGAATTGGTTCAGTTTGCAAGGAATGAAGTCTGGGAACTTGTACCTAAACCTGACAATGTCAATGTCATCGGGACAAAATGGATATTCAAAAACAAGTCTGACGAGCAAGGAAACATCACTCGAACCAAAGCGAGACTGGTGGCTCAAGGGTACACACAAGTCGAAGGAGTCGACTTTGAAGAAACCTTTGCTCCGGTAGCCAGACTAGAAGCCATACGACTTCTTCTCGGCATCGCATGTCATCTGCGTTTCAAACTCTATCAGATGGATGTAAAGAGTGCCTTTCTCAATGGAAATCTGAACGAAGAAGTCTATGTACCCCAACCAAAGGGATTCGAAGACCATGACTCTCCGCACCATGTCTACAAGCTAAAGAAAGCTCTCTACGGACTCAAACAAGCTCCACGAGCATGGTATGAACGTCTTACCCAATTCCTTGTACAGAATGGCTATATTCGAGGGGGAGTAGACAAAACTCTCTTTGTGAAGAAGGAAGGAAGGGACATCATGATTGCTCAAATATATGTCGACGACATTGTATTTGGAGGGAAGTCAGACAAGATAGTGGAACGTTTCGTCCAACATATGCAGTCTTAATTTGAGATGAGTATGGTCGGTGAGCTCACATACTTCCTAGGCTTCCAGATCAAGCAGATGTCAGATGGAATATTTATCTCCCAAAGCAAATATGCAAAGAACATTGTCAAGAAGTTCGGGTTAGAAAAGGCTTCGCATAAGAGGACTCCTATTGCCACACATGACAAGTGCACAAAGGACGAGATGGGAGAATCAGTTGATCAAAGTCTTTATCGAAGCATAATAGGAAGTCTCCTCTATCTAACAACAAGTCGACCCGACATTGCTTACTCTGTGGGAGTCTGTGCTCGATACCAAGCCAATCCAAAAGTCAGTCACTTGGCCCATGCAAAGAGGATCATAAGGTACATCTCGGGAACCTCTGAATTGGGTTTACTATATTCCTTTGATACCTCTCCTACTCTGGTTGGATATTGTGATGCTGACTGGGGGAGAAGCACACCAGATCGAAGAAGCACATCTGGAGGTTGTTTCTACCTAGGGAACAATCTTGTATCGTGGTTCAGCAAAAAGAAAAATTGTATTGCTTTGTCTATTGCTGAGTCTGAATATATTGCAGCCGGAAGTAGCTGTACTCAGCTTCTTTGGATGAAACAAATGTTGGCAGAATATGGAGTCAAGCAAGAAGTCATGACTTTGTTCTGTGACAACATCAGTGCAATCAACATCTCGAAGAACCTAGTGCAACATAGCAAGACAAAGCATATTGACATCAGGCACCACTTTATTCGAGAGCTTGTAGAAGACAAGAAAATAAAGCTCGAATACCTACCCACCGAGAAACAAGTCGCAGACATCTTTACAAAGGCGTTAGATGCCAAAAGGTTTGAAAGTCAGAGGTCAACCCTCGGACTTTGCTGTCTAGAATAGTCAGAAGTCAAGCAAGAAGAGGAAGAGCTTTTAGTTGATTTTACTCTTTCTCTCGATCAGGACCAAACAGGGTCCACAAAATCAAACCGGGCCCAAACTCTTTTATCAAAAGCCCGTTAGTCTTATTTGAATTTTAAGAATGATTACACTTTGACAATCCACCTATCAGAAATCATTCTATTCTACTCCCACGCAGAAAAGACTCTGCACCTCCTCCACCATTTGAAATCGCTAGGGTTCCACAAATCAAAATTTCAGCAAAGAATCTGCTCACTCCTCTCAAAGAAACATTCCTAGCTAAATGGTTAGTACTCGAAGCGGACGAATACCATCTGCCTCAAAAGCGCTACGAGAAAAAATGAGGGCAAAAGTTATTGCCAAGAAATTATCAGCCTCCAAATCGACGAGAAACAAGCATGGAGTGAGGATCCGAGGAGGAAAAGTCTTAGGGGAAAGTTAGGCAGCACCTCAGGAAGTAACAAGTTCACCCCCAACGATCACACCTGAAGACACAATTCCCGTCGTTGAGAAGGACGACACTCTAGCCGGTTCTGCGAACATAGAAGAAGAAGCTTCTCTCTCTACTCCGACTACAACACCAGGTAAATCTGCTATCCTCCCTAACGAAAACACCGAAGATAAAAGTCTGACTGTAGAGGGTTTAGAAACCCTTGTTCCTGAAGTCCACGGCACTAGCACCGAGGACCAATCCAGCCCCTCTAAGTCGACACCCGCACCAGAGAAATCTCCTCTAAACGAGGACTTGCAGAAAGAAGGAAGTTCCCATGTCGCCCCGAACAGTGATTCAGGGCTTAATGAAAATCCTGAAGCCATTCCAGAAGTCACTCAATCTTTAGAGGAACCTGTCAACATCGAAGAAAGTGTCGACATTGAAACCATGGAAAAGGAAGAAGCTGTGCCCAAAAGGGCTGAGAGAAGGAAGCTACCAACACGAAGGTTGGTTGATGAAGAAGAAGAACCTCAAACTCAGAGGAGATTGACCCCAAAGAAGAAAGCCACAGAGAAAGGAGGAGCATCGGCGTCCAAACAGCCGAAGAAGTCAAGAAGGAAGTCACTGACTACTGCAGTAACCTCTTTCCCTGAAGAAGAAGAATCTGAAGAAGAAGACACCCAGATTGTGCTACCACGGGTCAAGAAGACATTAGGAGGGCAGAAACTCCCCAAGTATGTGCCTAAAGCGCCTACAGACAATGTCTCTTTCCACTATGTAGACAATGCCGTTAAGTGGCAGTATGTCTATCAACGCAAGATCTATCCAGAAAGAGAACTCTCCACAGAAGCACATGAGATAAACTCGATTGTAGAACTTATCCGAAGAGCAGGCCTGACCAACACCGTCATAAATATTGGGCCATTCTACCCAGCTTTGGTCAAGGAGTTTATTGTCAACCTGTCAAGCGAGTTTGATGAACTTGAAGACGCTGAATACAGAAAGGTGTTTGTTCAGGGAGAATGCTTCGAAATCTCTGCCTCAACCATCAACGCCTACCTTGGCAGAGAAGACCCAGAAGTCACTCCAGAAGTCCCGCACTTGAACAAAGTAGCGGTCGAGATCACTGGAGGACGGAAGAAGGTCTGGCCAGTCAAAGACACCATTGCGGCTACCGAGCTTACAGCAAAATACTCAATCCTCTACCGCATCGGTCTGGCTAATTGGGCACCTTCTATGCATGGGTCAAGCATCAAAACCGAGCTGGCTAAACTCATTTAACAAATAGGTACGTAGTCTTCTCTTGATTTTGGCGCCTATGTAATTGAACACCTAGTCAAGCACGCTAAATCATGTGCTATCAAACTTCCTATCGGGTTTCCTTCCTTGGTCACCGGTATCCTTCTCCAACAATGTCCTCACATTGTTCGAGAATCGGATATTCCGGGCAAGAAGCCACTGCCCCTTGCTATCAACCTCAAGAACTTCGAAGGGAAGCAGTTGAAGGACCTCGGACTTCCTATGGCCAAAGCATCAGGAGCTGGTTCAAGCTCTCGACCCTTAGGACCAATTGGCTCTAGGATGGAGGAAGAATTGGTGGAGATGATCGCTGATCTGGAGAATTCAATTGCAATGCTCTCGACTCGCAAAGTCGCTTGTGAAGCCCTTCTCGAAGACCTCCGCTCTACTGCTGCTGCTGAAGAAGAAGATGTTGATGACTCCACGTCGTTTTAGTAATTCTCTTAATTTGCTATTATAACTCTGTTCCACACACACTTTTAAATTCTCGGGGTTTGTCCGAGTTATTTTCCGCACATTATGACTGTTTTTTGGGATATTTGCTCATGTTTTGAGTTGAATTTTGCTCATGTCTGAGCTGTTTATTTTGCTCATGGTGTGAGCTGGCTTTTTACCCTGCTGTTTAGTCGAATTTCATTGTAAGATTTCCTTTGGCAATATTGTTAGACAAACAGGAGGAGATAAATGTGATACGACAGAAATTACGCCACAAACCACGCCAGGAGTTACGCCAGAAGTCGCGCCGAAAGTTAAGTTAAGCATAAAAGTCGCCGCTCCAGAAGCCGCACCCAGAAGTTACGCCAGAAGTCGCGCCGAAAGTTAAGTTAAGCATAAATGTAAGAAGTCGTGTAAAATGTTACATGACATGTGGAGCGACTTGTTACAAGCCGAATATTAGGAAAGTCTGAAGCTTTCCTATTTCGACGAAGCTTGGAGCGAAAGAAGAAAGGCGCCACGAAGACTTGGAGCGCAAGAGAGTGACGTCGACAAGTCAGGCGACTTCCAGCTGGCAGTTACACGTCAGCAAGAGGCGGCAACTCGACTTGCCTGATTTCATCAGGAAGTCAGAACAGGCAAGACGACTTCCAACTGTCGTGGAAGGCGGCAACAACTTGCCTGACTTTCCTGTTCCTGATCCGAGAAGGATTAGGATTGTGAGCTGCTATAAAAAGCCCTTGGCTTCCCATTAGCAGATCATCCATTCTTGTTCTAAATTGCAAGATTTCTCAGAGCTCTTAACCGTGCACCATCGGCGTGTTGAGAGGCTGATTAAGATTCGATAGAACGGATCTTTGCTCCGATCAAACCTTGAGTCGCGAAGACTAAGTGTTTGGATCGGTTAGGGTTTTTGCTTGTGATTGAAGATTCACAACTCCGTCCAAGAAGACAACGACACCGAGCATAGGCTTGCTCGAAGGGTGGAATTGAGGGAATCTCAAAGACAGGGGGAGAGGCTCCTGGTCGAGGTGATTCACGGTGAGATCTATAGTAGCTTAGGACAATAGCTTGTGTGATAGCTAGTTGGTGCTTGAAGTTGTACTATTGACTACCTATAGTGAAAAACCTTTCCACTGGCAAAGTGCCCCTAGACGTAGGTGCGGAGTCACCGAACTGGGTAATCATCTCTGGTGTCGTTATTATTATCTGTCTATTACTTTGCTTACGGTTTCCATAAGAAGTCGATACACAAGTGAAAGACTTTGTGTTCGACTTCCTGACTCGGCTACGATTCAGAATTTCAATCTCTTTTGGAATCCTCATAGACATCATTAACAACCACATTTATGGATTCCATCACAGACCTAGTGTGTTTATTAAAGACACGAAAGGCTCGACTGTTACTAGAGTACCCAAGAAAGATACCTTCATTGCTTTTGGAATCAGACTTGCGTCGTGGGTCTCTATCAGCCAGTATATAACTCACTGAACCGAAGACATGGAAATACTTGGCATTTGTCTTTCTCCCTCTCCATATTTCATATATAGTAGTAGTAGTACCTGGGCGAAGGGTAACTCTATTATGAATATGGCACGTCGTGTTCAGAGCTTCAGCCCAAAAGTGGGTAGGTAAGTCTTTGGCGCGTATCATCACTCTAGCCATCTCCTGGAGATTTCGATTCTTCCTTTCTATGATCCCATTTTGTTGTGATGTTGCAGAGAATTCATGAGTTATACCTTCTTCATCACAGAAATTTGCAAAGCTAATGTTTTCAAATTCTCTCCCGTGGTCACTTCGACGTGTCATCACCTTGCCAATGACATCTCCTTTTTCTCTTCGGATTTCTTTGCATAGAGCCTTAAAGATAACAAATGTGTCAGATTTTTTTCGAATAAAATCTACCCAAGTGTACCCGGAGAAGTCGTCCACGTATACAAACACGTATCGTTTCCTTCCAAGACTTTCGACTCGCATTGGTCCTATCAGATCAACATGAAGAAGTTCCAACGTTCTCGAAGTGGTAGGATGTTGCACCATCTTGTGTGACATCATAACTTGTTTACCGATCTGACATTCATCACAGATTTTTCCTTCAACAATCTTTAGATCAGGGACACCCACTATGGCCTTTCCAGAGATACTTTCTGCATACTCCTGAGGTTCTAATGACCAAATCTTTGGTGCCAGAGCTTGGTCTCGTCAGTCTTGGACAGGAAGCATTTGGTGGATAGGGGAGCTGTGGCAGGAGACCATATATAACAGTTATCAAGAGACCTGTGACTAGTCATGACTTTCTTCTGGTGATCGTCTTTGACAGTGCACTTGTCATGAGTGAAGTTGACATCCAGATTCAGATCGCATATCTGACTGATGTTGATGAGGTTGGCTGTAAGACCTTCTACCAGTAGAGCCTCTTTCAGGCATGGTGAGTTAGGAAGTTTGAGTTTTCCCTTCCCGAGTACTCTAGCTTTTACTCCGTCACCAAAAGTGACAAAGCTATTAGTGCAAGGTATTAAAGTGACCAAGAATGAGCTATTACCAGTCATATGTCGTGAGGATCCACTATCAAAGTACCAATCATTGCTTGTTGAAGCTTTTAGAGCGGTGTAAGCAATATTTGCTCGATAGTTTACCTCCTTGACTCGCCATTCCGTACGTGGTTAGGCTTTTTTGATGGTGGTCCTTTGCTTGACGAAGCTCCTTCCATATAGACGATAGCAGAAAGGTTGAATATGACCTCTTCGTCCATAATGATGACACGCCCAATCATGTCTCTTCTTCTTTGAGCTGCCATGATGGTGTTTCTTCCGCGGCTCGCTGTTGCCAGATGTTTGTGACATCTACTGGGACATGTTGTTCGCAGTCTTGTGAGGGACGGATGTCTGTGACTTCTGATGAGACATGTTGTTCGCCGTCATTTGAGGGACAAAGGTGGTATGGGATGAGGAACCTTTTTGAGAATAGTCGAGCCCCTGCATGTTCTTTGCTGGTTTTCCAATAGACAGAATTTTGTCCAGGGTGTTGGAGCTGGAGTTCATCATTCGAATTGTTTTAGTCATCTGGTCTAGTTCCCCATTCAAACGGCTGACTTCTCGGTTTAGATCAACAACGGTTTCGAGAAGTCTTGTTTTGTCTTCAGTAATAGAGAGAATGAGAACATTCTGCTTTTCAAGGACCTGAGACTCTTCAATCCATTTGGCATACAATTCATCGTAAGCTTTGTTCATGGTATTGTTAGATAGCTCATCATCAGAGGCAGGTTTCTCAGCAGATTCGTCAGCATGTTCGAGGTTATGACAAGGAGTAGTGCCCGAAAAAGCAACAAGGTTACTTATCTGTTCGGAGTCGTTGTCCTGTTCTTGTTCATCAGATAGTGGGGCATTGAGTTCTCTTTTCAGGAAGTTGGGACACTCCTCATGGAAATGCCCATAGCCTTCACACTCATGGCACTGAATCCTTTTCCCTTTTTCAAATCGCTCACCCCTTCTGCCATCTCTGTTAGTACTTTCATACTTCTGAAACTTTTGCTGAGGGTTGTCTTTGACATCTCGAGAGACGTTCTTTCCTGTCATCTGGTTAAATCTCCTTATGACTTTATTGTAGTTTTTGGCCAGCATAGCGATAGTCTCATCAATTTCACTATCCCAATCAGAGTAAGCCAATTTTTTCAGCTTTTGGGTAGAACTTTTGAATGCTACACCTTTATGCTTCTTCTTGATAAGTTGTAGAGAGAGCTCGAAGGTCATAAGGGATCCCATGAGTTCATCAAACTTCAGCGTCTTCAAGTCATGAACTTCTTCTATGGCCGTGATCTTCATCTTGAATCTGGGACTTAGAGCTCTCAACGTTTTTCTGACTAAATCTTCATCGGTCATAGGCTTACCGAGTGAATATGATTCATTGGCTAGATCCTTGATACGAATATTAAACTCAGCTATAGTTTCGTCTTCATTCATGGTAAGGGCCTCAAAGTTGGTCGTGAGGTACTGTAACTTTTTCTCTCTGACTTTGGATGTACCCTCATAAGCCACAGCAAGAGTGTCCCAAGCAATTTTGGCACTTGTGCACGTGTTGATAAGTCGAAAAACATTCTTGTCTACTCCATTAAATATGGCATTGAGTGCACGAGAATTACCTAGGGCGGCTTCATCATCCTCCGCGCTCCACTCTTTTTTTGGTTTAATGCTACTTTGACTTCCTTGAGTATCAGCATAGTGAGGTTCCTCCCATCTAATGATGACAGCCTTCCAGGTTTTGCTGTCGAGAGACTTCAAAAAGGCACACATCCGTGCTTTCCAGTACCCATAGTTAGTTCCGTCGAGCACCGGTGGTCGATTGACAGATCCTCTTTCCTTTGAATCCATATTAACTATTCAGAATTTTGCAGAAAAATCACCTAAGAGATAAGGTGCCTCCTCTGATACCAATTGAAATTCTAAATCGTAGCCGAGTAAAGAAGCCGAACACAAAGTCGTAACTTGTGTATCGACTACTTGCCTAAAACGTAAACCGTAAGCTAAACAATAAACAGATAATAATAACGACACCGGAGATGATTACCCAGTTCGGTGACTCCGCACCTACGTCTAGGGGCACTTTGCCAGTGGACAGGTTTTCACTATAAGGTAGTCAATAGTACAACTTCAAGCACCAACTAGCTATCACACAAGCTATTCTCCTCAGCTACTATAGATCTCACTGTGAACAACCTCGACCAAGGGCCTCTCCCCTTGTCTTTGAGATCCTCTCAATTCCACCCTTTGAGCAAACGCCTATGCTCGGTGTCGTAGTCTTCTTTGAAGGAGTTGTGAATCTTCAATCACAAACAAAAACCCTAACCGATCCAAACACTCAATCTTCACGACTTGATGTTTGATCGGAGTAGAGCCGTTCTACCAAATCTAATCAGCCTCTCAACACGCCAATGGTGCACGGTTAAGAACTCTGAGAAATCTTGCAATTATTAGAACAAGAACGGATCATCTACTAATGGGAAGCCCAAGGCTTTTTATAGTAGCTACACATTCCTAATCCTTCCCGGATTAGGAATAGGAAGTTTCAGACTTCCTGAATAAATTAGGCAAGTCGTTGCCATGTCAGCTGGAAGTCGTCTGCCTTGTTTCAGACTTCCTGAATTAATCAGGCAAGTCGAGTTGCCGCCTTTTGCTGACGTGTTCATGACAGCTGGAAGTCGCCTGGCTTGTCGACGTGATTCTCTTGCGCTTCAAGTCTTTCTTCTTTTCGCTCCAGGCAATGCTAAATAGGAAAGCTTTAGACTTTTCTAATCTCCAGCGTAATCAGTCGCTCCACATGTCGTGTAACATGTTGCACTGAGTTCTTACTTTTGCGCTAAAAAATTATGCCAACACTTAAACGTAGAAACAAGAACTAAAGACGCATTCCTAGTGTATGGTGGGAAGGATGGAGAACTAGCACTCAAAGGATATGTTGATGCTAGTTTTCAAACAATTCCTGATGATTTCAAATCACAGGCAGGATTTGTATTCGTGTTAAATGGCAGAGCATTCAGCTAGAAGAGCTTCAAGGAAGCCACAACTGCCGATTCTACAACAGAGGCTGAATACATAGTTGTATCAGAAGTAGCTAAGGAAGCCGTATGGGTTAGAAGCTTTCTAACCGGATTAGATGTAATGCCGCGAGCGTCTGATCCGGTAAGCTTGTTGTGTGACAACACGGGGGCCATAGCATTAGCTCAAAAGCCCAGATTCCACAACAGAACTAAAGACATACAGAGGAAGTATCACATTATTAAAGAATATATCCATAACTGTGATATGGAGATTACTTATGTACCGACTGATGACAACGTTCCTAATCCCTTGACAACGGCTTTACCGCAACCCAAGCATAAGGCGCACGTGAAGTCTATGGGGGTAGATTGGAACTTAGGTTGGAACTAGGGGCAAGTGGGAGATTGTTAGGATTATGCCCTAGTCCAATGTAATTCCTTAATCTATATTGTAACGGACATCATTCTTCTAGATAATAAAAGGCATAATATTACTAGTGTGTTGTAGTAATATATCTAATGTGATTTGATCTATGTCATAATGTGTGTAACCACTTATAGTAGAACTATAGATCAAAAAGAATTGCATTCGATAAAATCCCGGATCAGCTAAGCTTCTTCTGAAGCGATCAGTATGAGATTAACTCCTTGTGATCATGGCAAAGTGCGTGCCGGAGTTATATCATAGATTCCATCAGGTCGATGATATCGGACAACCCGACTGTGAGTATGCTGCATAGATCCAGTCATGAGATACTCACATATCGTAGCTTGTCATTATATTCTAAGACCAAGGAGTCTTTGTCTACATTGTGTAACGAATACCTAATTTTGACCTAGTCTAACGTTATCTGTAAAAGGGTAACTATAACGGCTTCGATTGGCTTGGATAGTTATTGCATTAGTGAACTCGAAAGGCGTCTGAGGTATTTATCACTCATACTTCGGTATGAGAAAGATATCCGTTTAGGCCACTTGATGAGTATGACTGAAGGAATAGCACGACCGTGCAGGTGATACCTTAGTATCAGTTCTCGGTCATCTCAGATATCAAGAAATAGTGATTGATAAATTAGGATGACGATTCTATGCCTATTAATCAATCTGGATATCGGTTTGATAAAAGGACAGTGACATGTACGATAACAGGTTAAGTCGAATAATCGATAATCACGAACATTGGGTAATCATAATGTCTTGGTAGAGACCACTTATGATAGAAAGGGTAAAATAGTAATTTTACCAGTCTGCCAACTGTTCGTGAGCCTAGAGGGTCTCACGCATTAAGCACGATACATGACAAATAATTATGGATGGAATTGGGAGAATCAGGTTTTCAATATAGTCAAATGGAAAACGATTTGGTAGTTTTCTGGCCTAAGGTTTTAACCTGGCGGTTGAAGAAACCATTAAGAGGAAATTAAACCGTTTTGTCTAAACCGAAATTAGAATTCAATTTAATGGGTTTAATTTAGGTTTTATTTAAACGGGCTTAAAGCCCATTTAGGGTTTTAAGTGATGAATGAGGTAAAATGCAAATAAGAGTTTAAGAGGGTAAGATATGCAATTAATTGATTTTGAAATTCAAATAAGATTTCTTACTTTTATTTTCAAATTAATTGCAAAATATCTCCCCTTATTTTTCTCTAACTATTTCGGCAACTTCCCCCACTAATTCCTCTTGACTTGGACGAACCTCTCTTCTGAACTCCTCCATAGTTTTTATAAAAATTCTTCTCAAAACATTCATAGCAAATGTGTCAGAGAAAACCGTTTTTGGTTGTTGTGCTTGTGTGGACTCAATAGAGAAACACTACATTGTGTTTTCATCGATTGACAAAGGTAATTTTTAGATTTGTAAAGGTTAAGAACATGCTGAATTTTTCATTAAGGTCTTCATCTATTTCGATCACCATGGTTACATAAGGCTCCGCTGCATGAAATTAACGTTTGGAACCCATGGTTATCTCCTTAAGTTGGTATATGTGTTGGTGAATTGATGTGTGTTGGGTTAAGAGAAAATGATGATGATCTTTGGTGGCAACCTTTAATCACACATTCCCAACATGGATTAGGTTTAGTATGTATCTATTCATCATCCACTTAACCAAAGTTAGTGGAGAAAGGGACCCACCCTTTGCTCCACTATTGGGCCTTGGTTGGGCCGGCCACTAGGGCCTCGCTGCACGAAGCCCAATGCTTCGGCCTTGAGGTTCCGTGCCGCGTCCAACTTACCAACGAACTTATCGTACAAATTCCGACGCGACATCGATGAAAGACATATTCTTTCTCGATTCGCGTGTCACATCCAATTACACATATCCATGGCCCAAAACGTCTAGTTTTTCCCATGCCTCTTTCTCGAGTGTCTCTGACCTTTCTTTGTCTCTCATAATCCATATCCTATATGTGTGACCCTCTAGGCTCATGCCGACGTCGGCGGATCGGCGTAAAATTCCATTTTACCCGATCCATCATAAGTGGCCTCTAGTATGACGTTATGATTACCTGACGCGCATGATGATCGATTATTCGATTCAAACTCATGTAGTACATGTCGCTATCCCTTTATCGCCCAATATCTAGATTGATCATAAGGTATAGAGACGTCACCCTTATTAATCAATCTCTGTTTCTCGATCTGTGAGATTATTGAATACTTATACCCTGTATTGTTGGCATGGCCATGCTCTCCCTTCAGTTAGTCTCTATCGAGTTGCCTAAACAGATACCTATCTCATACCGTAGTGTGAGGGATAAATCCCTTAGCCGCCTTTTGTATGACTCATAGAATCCGTCCCCGTGCCAATCTTGTCTGTTATGGTAGTCTTGTTACGAACAATGTTAGCGATCACAAAGACTCATTGGTCTAAGGATACTCCGACAAGCTACCACAATTAAATGTGTTCATGACTTTATCTATGCAACACCATTCAGTGCGGGTCGTCCAATATTAGTCACCCGAGTGATATCTATGATCTGATTCCGGGAACCCTCCCAATGGTAAATAGAACTATACCATAAAGAATCATCCTCATACTTGGTCGCTTCATTGAAGCATATTTGACCAGGGACCCGTTAAGTGTGATCCGTACAGATATATGGTTCTACTACTTTGGTGGTCATATATCAGATCAGACTTAACTTATTACTTCAACATATAAGTAATATAGTGCCGATTTTATATATTGCAAACGATGATTAATATATACAGACATTTACAGATTAATACACTTGGACCAGGGCACAAAAAAGCTTACAATCTCCCACTTTCCCCTAGTTCCAATCTAAGCCCCAGTCTATACCCATTGACCTCACATGCTTTTCGTGCGTAGTTGAGGAAGAGCCTTGGTCAAAAGGTCGGCTGTGTTATCATCTGTTGCAACGTAAGTGATCTTCACATCACCACTCTCGATAATTTCTCGAATTAGGTGATATTTCCTAGGTACATGTTTGGATCTGTTATGTGCTCTTGGCTCTTTAGCTTGCGCAATGGCCCCTGTGTTGTCACAAAATAAGCTTACTGGATCAGACGCGTTTGGCATTACGCCTAATCCAGTTACGAAGCTCCTGATCCATACAACCTCCTTTGCTGCTTCTGAGGCAGCGATGTACTTAGATTCAGCGGTGGAGTCGTGCTTCTTGCTCTTCCAGCTAAAAGCTCCTCCATTCCACATGAACACATATCCAGACTGACTTTTATAGTCATCCAGATCTGTCTGGAAACTAGCGTCAACAAAACCTTTGACGACTATTTCATCATCTTCTCTTCCCCCATAAACAAGAAAAGCGTCCTTGGTTCTCCTCAAGTATTTGATGATTGCCTTGACTGCAATCCAATGTTCCTCACCGGGGTTGGATTGATGCCTACTTGTACAGCTTAGTGCAAACGAGATGTCCGATCTCGTACATATCATGGCATACATGATGGATCCAATAGCCGAAACGTATGGAATTCCACTCATTCTTTTCAGCTCATCAGTCGTCACCGGACGCTGAGTCTTGCTTAGTCTTATGCCATGACGGATGGATAAGAATCCTTTCTTGGCATCAAGCATTGAGAATCTTCTCAACACTTTGTCTATACAGGTGCTCTGACTTGGCGCGATCTCTCCATATCTTAATACCCAAGATGTAAGATGCTTTGCCTAAGTCTTTCATTGCGAAACACTCGCCTAACCAAGCCTTTGTTGAGTGCAAGGTTGGGATGTCGTTTCCAATGAGTAATATGTCGTCGAAATATAGCACCAAAAAGACTATCTTACTCCCATCCTCCCATTTTGACTGTCCTGAAGAACTGCAGTGATCGGTTCCTGCTCTACTACCTGTTCTGGCTCCATATCTTCTATTGGGCTTTCATGTGGTTCCTAAGAAGCTACATCCTCTAGAATATCATCCAGATCTATAGTTCTCCCACTATTTTTTTTGGAAATGAACTCATTTCCCAAAAACACCCCACCGCGAGCAACGAAAACTTTGTTCTCGCTCGGTTTTTAGAAGTAGTGTCCCCTTGTTTCTTTGGGATACCCAATGAAGACACATTTTTCTGATTTTGGTTCTAGTTTTTTTGAGAGCATACGCTTCACAAAAGCCTCGCAACCCCAAATCTTGG
This sequence comes from Geranium rotundifolium, assembly GCA_963920655.1. Classification (NCBI taxonomy): domain Eukaryota; kingdom Viridiplantae; phylum Streptophyta; class Magnoliopsida; order Geraniales; family Geraniaceae; genus Geranium; species Geranium rotundifolium. The sequence continues at coordinate 22,417,355 of OY987312.1, forward strand.
GGAAAGACAAAACGAGCTTCTTCCCGTCCCATTGCTCAAAAGGCGTCCCTTCCACTGTCTTCGTTGGAGCCCTATTCCATATGTATGCAGCAGTTTCAAGAGCATAACCCCAGAAGGATATTGGCAAATCAGCGTGACTCATCATGGATCGAACCATATCTAACAATGTTCGATTCCTTCGCTCGGACACACCATTTAATTGAGGTGTTCCTGGCGGAGTCCACTATGATAATATTCCACTTTCCACAAGATGATCGAGAAACTCTTGGGATAAGTATTCTCCACCTCGATCCGAACGAAGTGCTTCTCTACTTTTCCCGAGCTGGTTCTGTACTTCAATCTTGAACTCTCTAAATTTAACAAAAGCATCAGACTTATGTCTCATTAAATAGACATAACCAAATCTACTGAAATTGTCAGTAAAAGTGATGAAGTAACTATAACCGCTCTTGGCAAGTGAACTCATAGGTCCACACACATCTGTGTGTATGAGGGCCAATAGGTCACCCCGCCCTCTCACCTCCTCCGATGAAGGGCGCTCTAGTCATCTTGCCCATCAAACAAGCCTCGCATCTCTCAATCAAATGGAATTCGAATGGACTTAACAGTTCGCACTTGTGAAGTGCTGAGACGCGCCTCTCATTTATGTGGCCTAGACGACAGTGCCATATTAGAGTCTGGTTCAAATCATTGGATTTAAACCTTTTCATATTAACGTTATAGAGCTTATTTGAATTGGGGCTTTCCATATTCAATACATACAAACCACCAATTGTACTTGCACTTCCATAATGTATGTCATTACGTTTTGTATTAAAACTCCCATTTTCGATTACAAAAGTAAATCCTTCCTTATCAAGCAAGGAAATGGATATAATGTTTCTGCTGAAAGTTGGTACAAAATATACATGATGAAGTACAAGAACAAGGGCAATAGTCAAAACAAGTCTAACGGATCCTACAGCAATTGCGGCAACCCGAACTTTGTTCCCAACTCTTAGGTCCACCTCGTTCTTGCCCAAATCTCTTCTATTTTCCAACACCTGCACATTCGTACAGATATGAGATTCAGCCCCGGTATCTAATACCCATGAATCCAAAACAGAGAGATTTAGCTCTAAAAAGAAAATACCTGAGGAAGACGCAGCCCCGCCGCCCTTCTTCTAATCATCCTGGAACTTCCTGCAGTCTCCTTTCTAGTGACCGGGTTGTTGGAAGTAGAAGCAAATTGCTTCCTTTTTCTTCTTCCCCTCCCCGACTTTAGGAGGTCTAGGAAGTAAAGGCAGCTCATCTTTCCCGCCAAGTGGATAGGGGCTTTACCCTTATCACCTCCAACTTTGAAGCTAGTTCCATTATGACCATTAAGACATCCTTGCCACGGGTGACCTTGATGTTCTTCTCGGCCGTTACAAGCATCTGATGCAACTCCGAGACGGTCTTGTCCATATCATGCATATAATAGTTCATAACGAAGCTATCATATGGATGAGGAAGGGATTGCAGAACAAAATCGGCTGCCATCTGCTGTTCCACCCCGAGCTCGAGTAGTGTTAGGCCGTCGAGATGTCCCTTCATTTTCAGGACATGTGGACCTATAGAACTGCATGCTGACATTTTGCAGGCGAGGAGTTCCTTGAAAATATTGAATCTTTCGAGTCAAGCCTTTTCCTTTAACATAATCCCTATCTGCGACATCATCTCTTTAGGGTCCTCAGACAGTTCCATAAACTGCTTCTGGAGCTCCGGCTCCATAGAGCCCAACATCACACACGCCACGTCGCTATTGTCGCTAAGGTGCTTTTGGTATGTATCCTTAACGACCCTCGGGGAGTTGAGGGCTTGCTCCACATGGATAGCCCGGTCCAAGATGTATTCCTTGCGTTCCAACTTGAACACAAGTCGTAGGTTCCTGTCCCAGTCCAAATAGTTTGTCCCGTTGAGCTTACCCTTTTCGAGGATATGCCTCAACGACAAACTGTTCGAGTTCGATGAATTGTTCGCTATTAATCTACACGAGGAAAGTAAATTTAATCTGAAAGTTGAATAAATTTACGAAGATCTTGAATAAACTCCAATCTCTCGATTCTAAGTTAATAGAATCTAAAACGAAGACCCATGATTCATGAATCGAAGTACGCTAAGGCGCACCGCTCCGATTCACTTATTTAGGTAGAACATGCATCCAATAACACCCCGTGCAATTGGGTCCAATTAAACCCGTGTAATTCTTGGTAAGGGTCTATACGATAGTACACGGGATACCCTTTCTGACACCCTAACTCGACCCTGGTCGGGAATCGCAGTTAAGTCAACCAAATCATGTATGCAAAGTCCGATAAAGATGCTCCGCTAAGGAGCACGACATCTAGATAGAACTTTAGCAAACTTGTTTAGAGCGCACTTTCGAAGATGATCCGGTAAGGCGCACGACATCAACAAAGTGGAGAACTATACAAGCTTATGATTTTGGGTTGGTGTCTCACTTGACTTACAATTATTTGTGATTGGTCGAGTTTAAATCAAATATGTTCGATACAATTAGGAAACAGTCATCAACAACCCGTGTTATGACGTTTCTAATTTATCTCACATTATCTTCTTTGAAGTCGTCATTTACAACCCGTGCAAAGACGTTTTCAAATTTGAACACATCCATCACAACCCGTGCGACGATGATTCACAACGCTTTTAACATGCAAACAATTAATTCGCTTTTAATCTTTGCATATTGGTGATAGCTTAAACTAAAATAAGTTAAGCATGCTCGCAATTCAATTTATCATTCGCATAAATTCTAGCATGCATTAAAGCGTTAAATATGCATAAATAGCCCAAGCTAAAGTCCTAAGTATTCTATGAGACGAAGACTCCATGAGCTCTTCTCGTCATCATCACTTAGGGCCACTCCCACTAGCTCGTGGACTTCCTCCAAGATTGTCAACGTTTCCGGTTTCCATCCTTCTCGACTTGAGCAATTAATTACAATTAATACTCGGTTCGTAGATCGGATGAAAGAATAATTACACTTTATCACTAGCGGTTCGCAGCCCGCATAAAAGAATAATTTACACGCTACAATTTAACGGTTCGCAAACCGTTTTAAAAACGATAAATAATTAAACGCTATTTGGGCTATCTATGCACCATGCATATCATCTCATCACACAATATGTTATCACACAAGCATATTGTCAAACAAGATACATTTCCGGTTTTAATTTTCATGTCCAAGTTGCTCGGTCGGGTTTATCGAAACTAAACCTTTTGAAAAATCGGTTTATCGAAACCGTTCAAACTAAAAAATTTCAAAACATTGGATTGTGGGTTTGTGCCACAGATCAAACACCGTGCATTTGATAACTATGTAGATGATTACATTAAGTATATAGGATCTCAAAAGTAGATGATTTCTGACCAAAGGGGAGATGAATCTACGGGTAAGCGACATCACAATGGACGTGGTAGTTGTCGTAGTAATTATCGAATTAACTATGCCCAATCGGTTTAATTTCGACATTTGATAAATGTTAAAGATGTACCTGATTTTAGCAGGAACATGATTTCGGTTTCTTGAGGGACTAGAACAATATCTTGCCATTTCACAATGATATTCGTGATATCTTCCGAAATGACATTTATTATGCAAAGAACTCCAAAAACTAGTAGTCACTATGCATTGGACATAGATGATACTAACGAAAAGGTCGGTTTGTAACATAAATAGAGAATGGTTTGAATCTGGTGGTTCAAATCAAACTCTAATATGGCATTCTCGTTTATGCCACATCAACGAAACGCATATCAGCACTTCCCAAGTGTGGACTTTTAAGTCCGTTCGAATTCAGTTCGATTGAAAAATGCAAAGCTTCTTAGATGGGAAAAATGACAAAGGTGCCCTTCACAGAGTGATTTAAGGGGGGGTGACTTATTAGGTATAATGCACTTCGATGTGTGGGGACCTATGAGCATTTATGCCAGGAGGGGGTTTTAGTACTTCATCATATCTACTGATTATTTTAGTAGATATGATTATGTCCATCTAATGAGATATAAGTCTGAAGCTTTTGACAAGATCAATGAGTTTAAAGAATGAAGCGAAAAACTAACTCGGGAAAAGCATTAAGGCACTTCAGATGAAATGCTTATCCTGAGAGTTTACCTATCATCTTGAAAATTGTGGGATCATTTATGACTGGACTCCCCAATATCTATCTATGGTTACGCTACAGAATCAGCTATATTCGTAGTGAATGAACCTCTAACGAAGACAACGGAAAGAACACCGTATGACACTCATCGCAACTCCCATTATTGTGAATGCGTGCGCCTCCGCGTAGTATTCACTAGGATGCGAGCTGGATGGGATGGTCAATTTTATCTGGGTGCGTGCACCTTCGCGTAGTAACCAGATAAGAACTGGACCATAGTTATATTCGGTGTAGGAAACATCTCAACATAACTTTCCTAATGCGTCTTCGTGAGGTATCCCAAGGAAACTAGGGGATACTACTTATACAAGCCTAGTGAGAACAAGATTTTATTGCTCAAAGTGGGGTATTTTAGAATGGTTTTTATTTCCAAAAGGTCAGTGGGAGTGTTGTGCATCTCAAAGAGATTCGGGAGGGTGCAGTACAACTTGAAGAAATTCAGGATCCACACTTTGACACTATAGAAGTTAAGCTGATTGTAGAGGCAGAACTAGTTCATGTAATTATTCTTGATATTCCAAGACGGTCTGAGAGAACCATTCATTCCCCCTTCATATTAGGTTTGCTAATACTTGAAGGTGATGATATGGTCGTTGTGGATCAGGATGATCCAACAACATTTAAAGAGGCCATGAACAGTCCCAACTCTAAGAGATGGCTGGAAGCCATAAAAGAAGAGACGCAATCCATGTCAAATCACCAAGTTAGCAACTTGGTGGAATCAACCTTGTGTGTAAAAGACATTATTTGATGATGAATCTCTAAGGTCAAGACGGACATGGATGGTGAAATCAACCTAGATTTTTCTTACCAAAGAATACTGGAAAGATTTGTAAGCTGCTAAAATCCATTTATGGATTGAAGTAGATTTTTCAGAGTTGGAGTCTTCGTCTTGACAATGTTTTTTAAGAGTTCGGTATTATTAAGAACGAAGATGAACCTTGTGTATGAAGAAGGCTAGTGGGAGTGTCTTACTAGTTTTGTATGTTGGAAACCTAATGATAATTGGAAATCGTGTCCCAACATGTGAAGGCATGGTTAGAGAATTGTTTCGCAATTTATTACTTAGGGGATGATGTACATGTTATGGGCATCAAGATCTGGAGAGATCGTTTCAAAGGAATTTGGAAGTAAGTCCAAGCACTAAAAGACGGGATGTCTGGATGAAATGGTGACCATATGCTTAGTATAATAGGTCGATCATATATGTTATGACATGAACAAGGCCATATGTCTTTCTTACCTTGGCTTGTACCAGTAAATGATAGTCTCACCCTTGTGAGAGATACTAGAATGCAGTAGAGAAGATCCTCATGTACTTCTGTAGCACTGAGGATATCTCACTGCTGTGTTAAGGTTATAGATAAATAGTAAGTCGTTAGAATACGACGATGCTAGTTTTCAGACTAATGATTTTAGATCATAGTCAGGTTATGTGTTTTGTTATTGAGTGGTGTCATTAACGAGCTGGAACGATTCTAGGCTAGCTACCATTACTAATTTTGCAAACGAAAGCTGATTATTTAGTTGCCTCATAATCAGCTAAGTAGGCTGTATGGATCAGAAGTTCGGAGCTAGGTTAGATGTAATGCCAAACCAATCTAAATCTAGTGAACTTCACTTGTGATAACACCAATGGCCATAGCACAGACTTATGAGCCAGGATCACGAAAGTCCAAATGAATACTCAGCAGACATTTTCTCCATTGAGACATGAGGAAGATCTAGTATGTTGTTACTGATGATAAAACAGCCGACCCCTTGACGGAAGGTTTTCTCACAGCCTAGACATGCAGAACATGTAAAGTATATGGGGACAGACTGGAACTTAGATTGGAACTAGGGGCAAGTGCGAGACTGTAGGATTTGTGCCCTAGTCCAATACGTAGTAAGTCTGTAATAGTTTTATCATCGTATGCAACGAAATAAAATCAACATTCATATTACTAGTAGAACTGTAGATTGTACAAATCACATATAATGAGAACCTAGTCATTAAGCTTCGTAAGAAGTGACCAGTATAAGGATGACTCCATATGATCACGCTCTACTGATCATTGGCGATGGGATTGCCGAAGTCAGATCATAGATATCATTTGGGAAATGATATTGGATGACCTGACTTGAATATGCGACATAGATCAAGTCATGTAGATATTCAGTTGTCGTGGCTTGTCATTGTATCCTTAGACCAAGGGGGTCTTTGTGATCGCTATGTAGTCAACATCAGAGATTTGACATACGCCTAACGTTATCTGTAATAGGATGTCCATAACGGCTATGATTGGCTCGGGGACGGACTGCATGAGTGATACTAAAGACGGCTAAGGAATTTATCCCTCATACTCTCGTATGAGAATGATATCTGTTTAGGCCACTTGATGAGTATGACTGAAAGGAAACGCATGGCAATGCACATGATACGGGGTATCATTTTCAGTCATCTCACACATCAACAAACAGTAATTGATTTAATAAGGGTGACGACTCTATGCCTTATGATCAATCAGGATATCTAGCGATAAAAGGATAATGACATAGACGACATATGGTTAAGTCGAATCAATCAATATTCATGCTCGTTGGGTAATAATAACATCTCGATAGAGGCCACTTATGATGGATAGGTTGAAATGGGATTTCAAGCCCATCTGTCAACCGAGACATGAGCCTACAAGGTCACACACAAAAGGCATGACCCGAAGCGTGTGAGAGCATATGGGTTAAAGGAGAGAAAATGCAAGATAGGTTCTGCGTGGCTAGGTTGATATGTTCGTGGCGAAACCATCGATAGTCCGTGGCAATTGATAGGTTCTGCGTGGCTAGGTTGACTACGGGACCGTGTCCAAGCAATTGACCACAGACCCGTGGCCGAACAAAGGAATTGGCTACGGACCGTGGCACCTTGAAAAGGGCCACGGTGTGGCTAAGATTAGCCACGGCCCTGTGGTGGGGTCCGTGGCGAGTCGGAACGCTACAGTTGCACAGATCGTGGAACCGCCATTTCAGCGATCGTGCAACCGAACCTGATCCAGTATTAAGACTCCTTTCTTTTTGGGAGAGGATGACGATTGATGACAATCAATTTTTCTCCACACCAAGAACTCACAGAGAGAGGAACAGAGTTCTAACAGGCTCAATTCTTCAGTGCTTCGAAGCAAGCCGTGTCTGTGTGGATACTAGTAGAGGGTGTGTAACGCCTTCAACAGGTTGATTTTGAAATCCCACGTTACGTTAGTTTCTTGTTAATTGCTTGATCTAGGACATGAATATCGATGATATGGTTTAATTGGTATTTGCTTCCGCTTTATGTTTTTGGACCCCATAATTCCCAACAGGTTCTATGCCTTTTGATTGATCTAGATATCGGTATGATAAAAGGATAGTGACATGGAAGAGAAGATGTTAAATCGAATCATTGATATTCACGAACGTTGGGTAATCATAATGTCTTGCTAGAGGCCACTTATGATGGAAAGGGCAAAATGGTAGTTTTGCCAGTCTGCCAACGGGTCGTGAGCCTAGAGGGTCACACTCTTTAAGCAAAGTATAGCAAAAGTGGACTTGGAAAAGTCAGTATTTGAAGAATATGAGAATTGAGAAATTCGCAATTTGATTTAATTAAATCAAGTGTGAATTAGCTAAACCAGTAATCGGTTTATAGTAATTGGGGCGGTCTAGCTAAGCCAATAAATTTAACCCAATTGAAATGGGTTTAATTAATGGACTTGGCTAAGTGGGCTTTAAGCCCATTCTTATTACAATCATAATTATAAATTAAATAAGAAATTAATTAGGATTTGGAAAGTGGAAGATATTTGCATAAATCATATATTTGATTTAAGGAATAATCCTACACCAATTTTAACCTAATTTTCGGCCACTTCCCTCCCCATTGCCGAAATCCTTCTCTCTCTCTTGTTCTTCAATTGTTCTTGTTTTTTCTCAAAACTAACTAGTAATTGGTTTTGTAGAAATCTTTGTAAAGGTGCTTTGCTTGTGTGAATACAACTAGAGATCACAAAACAAAGTATTTATGATATTGGATCCGATTTTAAAAGGTAAAATTCCAGATTTTGTTTATATTATGCTTGCTGAAAATTTTCACATGATTATCTGTTCAAAGTTCTAAGAATCCATGGTTAAATTCGCTTCCGCTATGCATGAGTTTAATTGTTTTGGACCCCATGGATTCCTTTAGAAGGAAAACCCATCTACTCTTAGTAACAAAAAGCAGAAGAAATATGTAACAATGTCTAGACATCTTGTAGATGAGCCGATCTCGGCAGACGAAGAAGAAGAAGAAGAAGAAGAAAAAAAAAGAGCCCGATCTGTCACTTGGGCGTGTTAAAAAAAAGTATGCGGATGGTCGGAAGCTCCCAATATATGTTCCTACTGCACCTCTAGATAATGTATCCTTTCACCAGGAGGATGGAGTTCTCAAATGGAGGTATGTATACCAAAGGGTCATTTTCCCCAAGAGGGATCCGTATGATGAGGCCAAGAAAATGGAAACAATCATGGAGGTGCTCGCTGATGCAGGGCTCCTTCAAACCGTCATCAACATAGAATTCAGAAAAGTCTTTGCAAGAGGCCATCATTTTGAGTTCACCGCTGAGATCATTAACAACTTCTTTGAAAGAGAGACGCCTGCTTTTGTTGACCGTGTTCCCTCTCTTCATACCATCTCTAAGGAAACCTCAGGTGAGGTAAGAATGATCTGGATGTCCAAATTAACTTTTTGTGATGTCTCAACTACTCCCTAACTTTATTTTGCTCTGTTGATTAAGCTGGTATGCTTTTTGGCTCATTGTTGCCTGGTTGAATGGTTGGTACCTTTGGCATGTTTGTGAGACAATCAGGGGGAGAAGAAGAGTGACATATTTGAAGAAATGTTTGGACATCTTTCTGTGTCCTGATATTTGGCTGATAACGATCATGGAAGCATAGAAGTGCTTGCCTAAAAAATAGCCAAATGGAGAGATTGTTGTTACATTTAGATTTGCTATATTTTTAGTGGACAGAAAGATGAATATTCACATGTTCATTAGCTATTATTTTAGAGAACAAAAAGATGTTTATTCGCATGTTGCAAAATCTTGGCAGCACATCTTCCGAAACGATAATTTTGGTAAGTTTCCGGGTTTAAGAGATTCTATATTGATCTTGATTATGTATGATTTAGACGAGTAGAAGCATATGAAAACTTCAGATTCATTGGGGATATGTTCTATAGGGTTAAGGAAACCCTATAGATCATGTAGACGAAGCAGCTGCTATAAAAGCTGGAGAGCGTTTCCTTAGCAGTTTGGTTCTTCTTCTTTTTTTATTATAGTTCGTTCTTTGTGCAAAAGGTTCAGAGCTCCTAAGCGTGTTCGACTAGCGTATTAAGAGGCTGGATGTTTTGACAAGAACGACATACTTGTAATCATTCACCATTCGAAAGAATGATTGCTTGAGTAATTGGGTTGTGCTTGTGTTATTGAAGATTCACGAACCTTCTTGTTTGAAGAACAGACGACACACCGAGCAGAGGAGATTGCTCGAATAGTGAAATCGGGAGAGGATCTTGAATTCAGGGGGAGTCCCTAGTCTTATTGTTCTCTTGTAGTAATAGCATAGTCGTTTATTTGTATGATAATCACAAGGACTTGTATGTTCTATTGACTACTTCATAGTGAAACCATTCCACTAGCAGATGTTGGGTCTCGGGTAAGGAAAGAACAAACAAGCATAGCGGAAGCAAAACGAAATTCCCGAGACTACATAAGGAACACTACCACGATTAGATTCACAAGGAAAAACCAAATCCACGATTTCTTACCGTTTAAAGAACGCCGTGATGATATGTATCAGCTTGAGTCTCCTAGACGCGTACGTATCCTCCACTAGGAATCAGAGCCATGTAGTTTATGTAGCGAGGACTCAAGAACAGAAATGAAGGGAGGAAGAGGGGGGTTCGGCCGAAAAGAAGAAGAAGGGAGAGAGAGAGCTCTCTTGCTTTTCTTTCTTGTGTTGTGTTATGAATTTATAAGAATAGAATAACCATATATTAATCCCACTCATTAATATATTAATCTTATCCTTTCATTGAGAATGATGAGTTAATATTAGATTAATTGGATGAGTTGGTGGGATGTGATTGGTGTGGGCCCAATCTTATCACTAACTAACCAACTAATCTAATTTAGTGAACCATCTAGTCATGCCATGACCGGATAGTCTCCTTGGGTCTGTGGGGGCTTGGGTCGGCTATGGACCTTGTGGGCTGTGGCCCTTGGCCACGACCGCGAGGTCCCGTGCCACGCCCTTCGACGCCCACGTCCTCCCATCCCGAGTATGTTCGACATCACCCGACGGAATTGTTCCCAAAACCCTCGGTCTTGTCCCGATCCCTTTACTTCACTTCACTCACGGGCACATGGCCCAAAACCCCGTTTTGGTCATGTCTCCTGTCTTTCTCCCTTGGCCGATCTCCTCCATGTCGTTCTTTTAGATTTTCCTCCTGTGTGACCCTCTTAGGCTCATGCGCGTCAGTAGATCGGCGTAAAATCTCATTTTACCTGGTCCTACATAAGTGGCGACTAGTGAGAATCTTGAATCGCCTAACCTTGCATAATAAATCGACCTTTGTCGATTTAACCTTTATGTCGTTTATGTCACTATCCTTTTAAGGCACAAAGTCGTCATCCTTGCTATTCTCAATCACTATTCCTTGATATATAAGATGACTGAAAATTGATCCCTTAGCCGTCTTTCGCGTCACTCATGCGGTCCGTCCCAAAGCCAATCTTGGCCGTTATGAAAGCCTTGGCACGAACAATGTTTGGCTCATATGAAACTCAGTTGTTTACCACATAGTAATCACAAAGGCTCTTGGTCTAAGGATACATGACAAGCTACGACACTGAATATGCTTATGACTTCATCTATGGCACATATTCAGGTCAGGTCGTCCAATATAATGTCCCACATGATATCTATGATTAGACTCCGGAATCCAATTCCAATGACTAATAAAATGTAGGGTTTTGGAGTGTTCAAGATCATCGAGATAACGGAAGCATAAACAAAAGCAACTCCAAACCTTGTCCAAGAACATGAACCATTAAATCTCAAGGAAAAATCTATTCCACGAGAAATTTACCTTTTAGTCTTTGTTGAATCAAGAAAGAAGAACTATAAGATCTTCTTCTCTAGACAAGTCCACACTAAGAGGATGATCTTCAAGATCCTTCACTAAAAGCCTACTAGAACCATTATGGGAAGAACAAGAGAGCAAGAAGAGAGGGAGAAAAGGGAGTGGCCGGCCAATGAGAGAGAAAGTGAGGTTGAGAGTGAGTGATTAATTGTTTTGATATTTGTCTACTTCATCAACTCATAAGCATGGGTTACTAAAGTGAAATGATTAAAGTATGGGTTAAAGGCAAGTCATTACCCATACCCCTTAAATCACTCACCTCTTAATCAACAATCACCAACTAAGCATGGTGTGTGGGCCCCACCCTTGGACCCACCAAGGTGGCCGGCCACTAGGGCTCACTGAGCTTAATATGGGCCCTTGTTGGGCCGGCTAGGTGACCTCATGGGCCGAGCCCAATGAGCTCGCCCATGTGGTCGCGTGCCGTGTCCAAAAGTTGTCCGACCCTTTTTTTCGTTACTTATCAAATAAAGTCCGACGCGACATTGACGAAAATCTCAGTTTTCTCGATTCGCTAATTATTCTCTCAAACCAAACCCATGGCCCAAAACCTTCAGTTTTGTCCATGTATTGCTCCAAAAGAAACGTTAAGGTTTCCTTGTCTCAAGTTATCCGTCTTGTATGTGTGTGACCCTCCAGGCTCATGCCACCGTTGGCAGATCGGCGCAAGAGATCTCTCTTGCCCGATCCATCATAAGTGGTCTCTAGTAAGACATTATGATTACCCAAGGTGCATGATGATCGATGATTCGATTTAACCTTGTGCGTACAAGTCACTATCCTATTATCTCTAGACATCCCGATTGATCACAAGGCATAGAGTCGTTATCCTTGTTTAATCAATCATTGTTACTTGATATGTGAGATGGCTGAGAACTGATAACCCGTATCACTGGCATGGCCATGCTCTTTCTCTCAGTCACTATCGATCAAGCAGCCTTAACGGATATCTTTCCCATGTCGTAGTACGAGGGATAAATCCCTTAGCCGTCTTTCGTGTCACTCATGCAATCCGTTCCACCACCCAATCATGCTCGTTATTGCAATCCTGTTACGGAAAGTGTTAGGTGCAAGTTAAAGCCGTATGTCGATTGCATAGCGATCACAAAGACTCCTTGGTCTAAGGATATCGTGACAAGTTATCGCATTTGAATATGTTCATGGCTTTAATCTATGAAACACTATTCAAAGCGGGTCGACCGACATCAATCACCTCATGATATCTATGATATGATTCTGGGATCCCAATCCCTATGATAAGCAGAACTACATCATTGAGAACCATCCTCATACTGGTCGCTTCGATTGAAGCATATATTGACCAGGGACTCGTTAAGTGTGATTCGTACAGATTTATGGTTCTACTACTTTACGGGTCATAAATCAGATCATGCTTAACATATTACTTCAACACATAAGTAATACAAAGTCGTTTTATTTATTACAAACGATGATAAATAGACATAGACATTTATAGACTACTAGCAATTGGACTAGGGCACAAAAATGCTATCAATTTCCCACTTGCCCCTAGTTCCAATATAAGTCCCAGTCTATCCCCATTGACCTAACATGTTTATCATGTTTCGCTGGAGGAAGAGCCTTGGTCAAGGGGTCGGCTGTGTTATCATCAGATGCAACGTAGTGGATCTTCACGTCAGCTCTAGCAACTATGTCGCGGATGATGTGATACTTCCTGAGTACATGCTTGGATCTGTCATGTGCCCTGGGTTCCTTAGCTTTTCCAGTTGAATGCTCAAACCAAACCCATGGGTTTTGAATTATACCTAACTCAGCCATGAAACTCCTGATCCATACAACCTCATTTGCTGCTTACGATGCAGCAATATACTCAGCTTCCGTTGTAGAGTCGGCAATGGTGTCCTACTTCTTGCTTTTCCAGTTGAATGCTCCACCGTTCAACGTAAACACATATCTGTCTGGAAACTAGCGTCGACATATCCTTTGACGACTAGATCATCATCATTTCATCCCCCGTATACAAGAAAAGCGTCTTTGGTTTTTCTCAAATATTTGAGAATTGCCTTGACTGCAGTCCAGTATTCCTCACCGGGTTTGGATTGATGTCTACTGGTATAGCTTAGGGCAAACGAGACATCCGGTCTCGTACATATCATGGCATACATTATAGACCCTATAGCCAAAGCATATGGGATCTCATTCATTCTTTTTAGCTCTGCAGGTGTCTCATCACATTGTTTCTTACTAAGCTTTATGCCATGACGCATGGGCAACAGTCCTTTCTTTCAATTATGCATTGAGAATCTTCTCAGCACTTGTTATATAGGTGCTTTGACTCAAGCCCAAGACCCACTTGGCACGATCTCTATATATCTTGATCCCTAAGATGTAAGAAGTCTCGCCTAAGTCCTTCGTTGCGAAACACTCACCTAACCAAGCCTTTGTTAAGAGTAAGGTAGGGACGTCATTTCCAATGAGCAATATGTCATCGACATAGAGCACCAAAAAGACTACTTTACCCCCATCTGCACGCAAGGTTCATCATCGTTCTTGATGAAGCCAAACTGTTTCACTACTTCATCAAAACGCTGATTCCAACTCCGAGATGCTTGCTTCAAACCATAAATCGATTTGAGCAACTTACAAATCTTTCCCTTATTCTTTGGATCCTCAAAACCCTCAGGCTGGGACATATAAACGTCCTCAGCTAACCTCCCATTAAGGAAAGCGGTTTTGACATCCATATGTCATATCTCATAATTATGATAAGCTGCTACGGCAAGTAGAATGTGGATATATTTGACCATAGCTACTGGAGAAAAGGTTTCCTCATAGTGAATTCCATGGACTTGCCTATAACCTTTTGCTACCAATCTCGCTTTGTAGGTCTGAGGTTTGCCATCCATGTCTATCTTTATTTTAAAGATCCATTTACACCCAATGAATTTTACGCCAGGGGTTTGATCCACCAAGTCCCACACTTGATTTTCTGACATGGATTGCATTTCTTCCCTCATGGCTTCCAGCCATTTCTCATAGACGGTTCCGTCCATGACCTCTCGAAAGGTAGCTGGATCATTGTCCACTAACACCAAATCATCACCTCCAGTTACTAGGAAACCATATCTGATAGGTGCATGACTTGTCCTTTCAGACCGCCTTGGACCGTCCTCATTAACTGTAGCTATTGGTACTTTCTCAACGACCACTTCTGGCTCTACTTCTTCTAAGGTGTCTTCCAGTGGTTCCTGAGTGACTATCTCATCTAGAACTTCATCAAGATGAATAGTCCTCCCAATGACTGTCTTGGAAATAAATTTTTTTTCAAAGAATATCCCACCTCGGGCGACAAAAAATTTGTTTTCGCTCGGTTTGTAGAAGTAGTATCCTTTTGTTTCTTTTGGATATCCGACGAAAGTGCACTTATCTGATCCCAGTTCGAGCTTGGTTGCAAGCAACCGCTTTACAAAAGCCTCGCAACCCCATATTTTCAGGAAGGACAAAACGGGTTCCTTCCCGTACCATTTCTCGAATGATGTCCCTTCCAGTGCTTTCGACGGAGGCCTATTTATTATGAACGCAGCCGTTTGTAGAGCGTAACCCCGGAAGGAGATCGGGAGATCAGTGTGACTTAACATCGATCGAACCATATCCAACAATATCTGATTCCTTCGCTCGGACACACCATTGAGTTACGGTGTTCCTGGCGGAGTCCACTGAGATAGTATTCCACTTTTAGTAAGATAACTAAGAAACTCTTCGGATAAGTATTCTCCACCCCGATCAGAACGGAGTGCCTTGATACTCTTTCCGAGTTGATTTTCTACTTCAGTCCTAAACTCCTTGAATTTATCAAAGGCTTCGGACTTATGTCTCATGAGATAGACATAACCATATCTACTGAAATCATCAATAAATGTAATAAAGTAGCCTAAACCACCTCTGGCTGGTGTACTCATTGGTCCACATACGTCTGAATGTATTAGACCCAATAGATCACCTGCCCTCTCACCTATACCGGTGAAGGGCGCTTTAGTCATCTTGCCCATTAAACAAGCCTCGCATCTTTCAATCGTTTGGAATTCGAATTGACTTAGAAGTCCGCGCTTATGAAGCGCTGAGATGCGTTTCTCATTTATGTGACCTAGACGACAATGCCAGATTAGAGTTTGGTCTAAGTCATTAGCTTTAAACCTCTTAGCATTAATATTATAGAGCATGGTGGATCTCGAGTTTTGCATATTGAATATGTTTAAACCTCCAACTGTGTGAGCATTTCCATAAATATGTTATTGCGCATAATATTAAAAAACCCGTTCTTTATATCAAAATAATAACCTTCTTTTTCATGAAGGGATATTGATACAATATTCCTGCTGAAAGCAGGTACGCAAAACACATCAAAAAGTTCTATTACAAGCCCACTGGTCAAAACAAGGTCAACCGAACCCACAACAGTTGCGGTAACTCGCACGTTGTTCCAAACTTTTAGGTCCACCTTGTTTTCCCCCACATCTCTTCTACTACGCAGTACCTGCACATCCGCACAGACATGAGACTCAGCTTCAGTGTCTAGTACCCAAGCATTTATAGTAGAAAGATTTAGCTCTAATGGAATACCTATTGAAGTAGCGGCCCCACCGCCCTTCTTCTGATCTTCCTTCAGCTGCTGACAGTCCTTCTTCCAATGACCAGGCTTTTGGCAGTAGAAACAGACCGACTCCTTTGCCTTCCCCTTTCCCTTCATGTGTATGGAAGGTTTAAAAATAAAAGGTCGTATGTTCTTCCCTGCCAGGTGCATTAGGCCTTTACCCTTATCACCACCAGCTTTGAAGCCGGATCCCTTCATGACCATTAGAACACCTTTGGGCGCACGGCCCCTTATGCTCTTCTCGGCAATCACTAACATGTTGTGCAACTCTGATGCGGTCTTGTCCATGTCATGCATGTGATAGTTCATGACGAACCCACCATATGCATGAGGAAGTGATTGCAGAATAAAATCCGCAGCCATCTCTTTTTCCATAGTCATTCCGAGACTAGTCATATGATCGAGATGTCCCTTCATGCGTAGGACGTGTGGACATACGGAGCTGCCTGCTGACATTTTGCAGGCAATGAGCTCTCGGAGAACAGTGTATTTTTCAATACGTACTTTCTCTTTGAACATATCCTTGATCTTTGCAAAATTGCAAACGGATCATGGGATAGCTCCATAAACTGCTTCTGGAGGTCCGCCTCCATGCAGCCTGGCATGACACACGCAACATCGATAGAGTCGCTAAGGTGTTTCTAGTACGCATCCCTAACGACCCTTGTTGCGTTGGCAGCTGGCTCCACCGGGATAGCCTTATCTAGGACGTACTCCATGCGTTCCAAGTTTAACACAAGTCGTAAATTTCTGTCCCAGTCCAGATAATTTGTCCCGTTGAGTTTACACTTTTCGAGTATAGTCCTCAACGACAAATTAGACGAGTTTGTTGAATTACTAGCCATTTCTACACGAAGAAAGTAAATTTAATCAGAAAAGTTGAATAAATTTACGAAGATCCGAATTAAACACCAACCATACGATTCTAAGGTTTTAGAATCTTAAACCAAGATCCCTTATTCGTCATTTGAAGTACGCTAAGGCGCACCGCTCGAATTGACTTATTTAGGTAGGACGTCTGTCCAATTACAACTCGTGTAACTCTTGGTCAGGGTATGTGCATAAAACACACGGCTTACCCTTCCGATGCCCCAGCTCGACCTCAGGCCAAGAATCGTGGTCGAGTCAACCAACCTTCACATATGCATCAGTTTTGTGCAGATGCTCTCCTAAGGCGCACGACATCCCACAAGGTTGATCATTCCATATAGAACCCATTCTATCGATGCTCTGCTAAGGCGCACGACACCGAGAGAATGTTTCCACATGGGTGTTAATTTGGGTGGCATCTCACTTGACTCAAATTATGTTGTGACTCAAATTTAGTAATTGTATTTTGGTACAATTACGAACCCGTCATCAACAACCCGTGTTGTGACGTTTCTCATTGTATAACATACAATCTTCGTTTGAAGTCGTCATTTGCAACCCGTGCAAACACGTTTCAAAATTGAAGTCATCCATCACAACACGTGCGATGATGGTTCACAACGCTTTAATCATGCAAACAATTAAAATCGATTTTAATTTTTGCATGTGAGGTGATGGCTTATAAAATTATAAGCTAAACATGCAAACATACAATTATTATCTAATAATTCAAACAAGCATCATAAAGCGTTTAAATATGCATCAATAGCCCATCCTATTCTTATGATTCTACGAGACATCACATCTTCTCGTCTTTCTCATTCGGCCTCCCACTAGCTCTTGGACTTCCTCCAAGACCGTCATTGTACTCGATTTTCCATCCTTCTCGACTTCGAGTAGCAATTACAATTAATACTCGGTTCGTAGACCGGACAAAAAATAATTACACTTTAAGGGCTCGAATGAAAGAATAATTACACGCTAATACTAACAGTATGCAAACCGTGAAAGCGATAAAATTCTAATGGGCTACTAATGCATCATACATCTCATCACATCATCCAACATGTTATCGTACAAACATGTTATCAAATAAGATGCAATTATTCCGGTTTTAATTTTGCCAAGTTGCTTGGTCTGGTTTATCGAAACTAGACCTTTGCGAAAAATGGTTTATCGAAACTAGACCTTTGCGAAAAATGGTTTATCGAAACCGATCAAATTTGAAAGTTTTCGAAGTATTGAATTGCGGGTTCATGCCACGGACAAAAAATCAACGTGCACGAACCAAGTCGGGCCCAAGCTCAATGGGCCAAAGCCCATTGGGCCGAGCCCAACACCACGGCTCGGTTTGGGCATAGGAAAGCCCAAACCGAGCTCGCCTCCCTTCTCGGCCTCGGCCAAGAAGGGGGACGGCCCCAGTCATCGCTGCCCTCCCCCGGCCTCCGGTGACCTCCGTCCGGTACCTCCGATCCGGCTCCCCGACAGTCTCTTCTCGGACACTCAAATTATCATAAAACCGAAACAAGTTCAACAAGACGAAGATTAAGAGGGTTAACCAGCCTCTGATACCACTGTAGGGTTTTGGAGCGTTCAAGATCATCGAGATAGCGGAAGCATAAACAAAAGCAACTCCAAACCTTGTCAAAGAACATGAACCATTAAATCTCAAAGAAAAATCTACTCCACAAGAAATTTACCTTTTAGTATTTGTTGAATCAAGAAAGAAGAACTATTTGTTGAATCAAGAAAGTTCACACCAAGAGAATGATCTTCAAGATCCTTCACTAAAAGTCTACTAGAACAATTATGGGAAGAACAAGAGAGCAAGAAGAGAGGGAGCAAAGGGAGTGGCCGGCCAATGAGAGAGAAAGTGAGGTTGAGAGTAAGTGATTAATTGTTTTGATATTTGTCTACTTCATCAACTCATAAGCATGGGTTACTAAAGTGACAAATGATGAAAGCATGGGTTGAAGGCAAGTCATTACCCATACCCCTTAAATCACTCACCTCTTAATCAACAATCACCAACTAAGCATTGTGTGTGGCCCCGACCCTTGGACCCACCAAGGTGGCCGGCCACTAGGGCTTATTAAGCCTAATATGGGCCCTTGTTGGGCCGGCTAGGTGACCTCATGGGCCGAGCCCAATTAGCTCGCCCATGTAGTCGTGTGCCGTGTCCAAAAGTTGTCCGACCCTATTTTCGGTACTTATCAAACAAAGTCCGACGCGACATCGACGAAAATCTCAGTTTTCTCGATTCGCTAATTATTCTCTCAAACCGAACCCATGGCCCAAAACCTTCAGTTTTGTCCATGTATTGCTCCAAAAGAAACGTTAAGGTTTCCTTGTCTCAAGTTATCTGTCATGTATGTGTGTGACTCTCCAGATCGGTGCAAGAGATCTCTCCTGCCCAATCCATCATTAGTGGTCTCTAGTAAGACATTATGATTACCTAAGGTGCATGATGATCGATGATTCGATTTAACCTTGTGCGTACAAGTCACTATCCTATTATCTCTAGATATCCCTATTGATCACAAGGCATAGAGTCGTCATCCTTGTTTAATCAATTATTGTTACTTGATATGTGAGATGGCTGAGAACTGATAACCCGTATCACTGGCATGGCCATGTTCTTTCTCTCAATCACTCTCGATCAAGCGGCCTTAACAGATATCTTTCCCATACTGTAGTACGAGGGATAAATCCCTTAGCCATCTTTCGTGTCACTCATGCAATCCGTTCCGCCACCCAATCATGCCCGTTATTGCAATCATGTTACGGAAAGCGTTTGGCGCAAGTTAAAGCTGTACGTCGACTGCATAGCGATCACAAAGACTGCTTGGTGTAAGGATATCGTGACAAGCTATCGCATTTGATTAGGAAAGATCTGAAGCTTTCCTATTTAGACGACGCTTGGAGCAAAAGAAGAAAGACGCCACGAAGACTTGGAGCGCAAGAGAGTGACGTCGACAAAGTCAGGCGACCTCCAGTTGTCAGCAACACGACAGCAATAGGCGGAAACTCTACTTGCCTGATTTATTCAGGAAGTCCGAACAAGCAAGACGACTTCCAGCATGTCATTAAAGGCGCCAAAGACTTGCCTAATTTATTCAGGAAGTCTGGGAAGGATTAGGAATGTGAGCTGCTATAAAAAGCCTTGGGCTTCCCCATTAGCAGCAATCCGTTCTTGTTCTAAAATTGCTAGATTTCTCAGAGCTCTTAACCGTGCACCATTGGCGTGTTGAGAGGCTGATTAGTTTGCTAAAACGGCTTTGCTCCGATCAAACATCAAGTCGCGAAGATTGAGTGCTTGATCGGTTAGGGTTTTTGTGTTCGTGATTGAAGATTCACAAATCCTTCAAAGAAGACTACGACACCGAGCATAGGCGTTTGCTCGAAGGGTGGAATTGAGAGGATCTCAAAGACAGGGGGAGAGGCCCTTGGTCGAGGTTTTTCACGGTGAGATCTATAGTAGCTTAGGACAATAGCTTGTGTGATAGCTAGTTGGTGCTTGAAGTTGTACTATTGACTACCTTATAGTGAAAACCTTTCCACTGGCAAAGTGCCCCCAGACGTAGGTGCGGAATCACCGAACTGGTTAATCATCTCTGGTGTCGTTATTATTGATTGTTTGTTATTTACCACAATCTGCAATTTAGGCAAGTAGTCGATACACAAGTTACGACTTTGTGTTCGACTTCTTGACTCGGCTACAATTCAGAATTTCAATTGGTATCAGAGGAGGCACCTTATCTCTTAGGTGATTTTCCTGCAAAATTCTGAGTAGCTAATATGGATTCAAAGGAAGGAGGATCTGTCAATCGACCACCAGTGCTCGACGGAACAAACTATGGGTACTGGAAAGCACGAATGTGTGCCTTTTTGAAGTCTCTCGACAGCAAAACCTGGAAGGTTGTCATTAACGGATGGGAAGAACCTCACTATGCTGATGCTCAAGGAAATCGAACCAGCATCAAACCAGAAAAAGAGTGGAGCGCGGAAGAAGATGAAGCCGCCCTAGGTAATTCTCGTGCACTCAACGCTATATTTAATCGAGTAGACAAGAATGTGTTTCGACTTATAAACACGTGCACAAGCGCCAAAATTGCTTGGGACACTCTTGCTGTTGCTTATGAGGGTACATCAAAAGTCAAAGAGCAAAAGTTACAGTACCTCACGACCAACTTTGAGGAACTTACCATGAATGAGGACGAAACTATTGCTGAGTTTAATGTATGGATCAAGGACCTAGCCAATGAATCATATTCACTTGGCAAGCCTATGACCGATGAAGATTTGGTCAGAAAAACGCTGAGAGCCCTAAGTCCCATATTCAAGATGAAGATTACCTTCATCGAAGAAGTTCATGACTTGAAGACGCTGAAGTTTGATGAACTCATGGGATCCCTAATGACTTTCGAGCTCTCCCTACCGCTAATCGAAAAGAAGCACAAAGGTGTTGCTTTCAAAAGTTCAGTCCAAAAGTAGAAGAACTTGGTGTGCTCTGATTCGAACAGTGACATTGACGAAACTATCGCGATGCTGGCCAAAAACTACAATAAAATCATGAAAAGATGCAGCCAGATGACAGGACGGATTGTCACCCGAGAAGTCAAAGACAAGCCGCAGCACAAGTTCCAGAAGCTCGAAAACACAAATAGCGATGGTAGACGAGGAGAACGATCAGGAAAAGGAGTTCAGTGTTTTGAATGTGAGGGGTATGGACACATGCAGAAAGAATGTCCTAACTTCTTAAAGAAACAGAAGAAGGGATTCAATGCCTCTCTAACTGACGATGAAGATGAGGAAGACAGTGACTCTGCGCATACAAGTAACTATGTTGCCTTTACTACCTCCACAATAGATCAACCATCCGAGAGTTCAAAGAAGTATGACTCGAATGACGAGCTATCTGATGAGACACTCAACAACGCTTACAACGACTGGTATGTCAAGTGGCTTGAAGACTCTCAGGTAATCGAAAAACAGAATGCTCTTATTCTTTCACTTAATGAAGACAAGTCACGACTTCTCGAAACTACTGTTGATCTAAAAAGGGAAGTGGCTCGATAAGGAAGCGAGTTAGAACAAGTCACCAAGTCGGTAAAGATGATGAACCCAAGCACCGACACTCTAGACCAAATTCTCTCAATCGGAAAACCAGCTAGAAATATGGAAGGTCTTGGATATTCGAAAGAGGCTTCATCATCACACACCGTCTTCGTTCCTCAGAAGGTCATCACTCACAAGCCCCGTCAGAAGTCTACTAACTTCACGCCTGACCAACCAACCAAAAAGCCTCATACCCTGGTCGCTTCAAAGACACAGAACAAAAGACATAACTGGGTATGTCACCACTGTGGACGAAGAGGTCATATTCGACCTTTCTGCTATCGACTATATGGAAGGAGCTTCGTCAAGCAAAGGACCACCATCAAGAAAGCACAACCACGTAAGGAATGGTGAGTCAAGGAGGTAAACTATCGAGCAAATATCGCGTACACCGCTCTAAAGGCTTCAACCAGCAATGATTGGTACTTTGATAATGGATCCTCTGGACATATGACTGGTAAGAGCTCATTGTTGGTCACTTTAATACCTTGCACAAATAGCTTCTTCACTTTTGGAGATGGAGTAAAAGCTAGAGTACTCGGGAAAGGAAAACTCAACCTTCCTAACTCACCATGTCTGAAAGAGGCTCTACTGGTAGAAGGTCTTACAGCCAATCTCATCAGCATCAGTCAAATATGTGATTTGAACCTAGATGTCAACTTTACTCGTGACAAGTGCACTGTAAAGGACGAACACCAGAAGGAAGTCATGACAGGTCACAGATCTCTTGATAACTGTTATCTATGGTCTCCAACAGTCACAACCTTACCAACCAAGTGCCTTTTATCCAAAGCTCAAGAGACAAAGCTATGGCATCAAAAACTTGGTCACATCAATTTGAGGAGCATGCAAAAGATTCTCTCTGAAAAGGCGATCATTGGAGTTCCCAACCTCAAGATCATTGAAGGAAAAATCTGTGGAGAATGCCAGATTGGGAAACAAGTCAAGACGTCACACAAGAAGGTACAACATCTTACTACTTCTCGTGTTCTAGAACTTCTTCATGTTGACCTTGTAGGGTTTTGGAGCGTTCTAGATCGTCGAGATAGCAGAAGCAATAAAAGATAATCTACTCCAAACCTTGTCCAAGAACATTTAAACCATTAAATCCCAAAGCAAAATCTATTCCACAAGATGTTTACCTTTAAGTCTTGTTTGAATCGATAAAGAAGAACGTTCGGATCTTCTTCTCTAAAGCTAGTCCACACCAAGAGGATGATCTTCAAGATCCTTCACTTAATTGCCTACTAGAACAATTAAATGAAGAACAAGAGAGCAAGATGATGAAGAGGAGAGGGGTGGCCGGCCACAATGAGAGAGAGAGGATTTTTGTGTGTTTTGTGACTTAATGAATTAATGAATTAAAGTCTTGCATTATAATTCATCATCCAACTCACAAGTATGGGTTAAAAGTGATTGGTATGGGCTTAAAGGTGCTTTAACCCATACCCCTTAAATCACTCACCTCTTAATCCACAATCACCAACTAAGCATGGCATTGTGTGGCCCCCACAATGGCCCCACCAAGTGGGCCGGCCATATGGCCTTATTGGGCCCTTATTGGGCTAGCCATGAGGCTTCATGGGCCGAGCCCAATGGGCCCTCCCGTGTTGTCTTATGCCGCGTCCAAAAGTTGCCCGACCTTTTTGTCGTTACTTATCAAACAAAGTCCGACGCGATATCGACGAAAAACTCAATTTTTCTCGATTCGCTAATTATTCTCTCAAACCGAACCTATGGCACAAAAACCTCCAGTTTTGTCCATATACTTCTCCTTAAGAAACATCCATGTTTCCTTGTCTCAAGTTATCCGTCTTGTATGTGTGTGACCCACTTGCCCTTAGCTCCAATCTAAGTCCCAGTCTATACCCATTGACCTAACATGTTTTTCATGTTTATCTTGAGGAAGAGCCTTGGTCAATGGGTCGGCTGTGTTATCATCAGTTGCAACGTAGTGGATCTTCACGTCACCTCTAGCAATTATGTCGCGGATGATGTGATACTTTCTGAGTACATGTTTGGATCTGTTATGTGCCCTGGGTTCCTTAGCTTGCGCAATAGCCCCGGTGTTGTCACAATATAAGTCTACTGGGTTAGACGGGTTTTTAATTACACCTAACCCAGCCATGAAACTCCTGATCCATACAGCCTCTTTTGCCGCCTCACATGCGGCAATGTACTCAGCTTCCGTCGTAGAGTCGGCAATGGTATCCTGCTTCTTGCTTTTCCAGCTGAATGCTCCACCGTTCAACATAAACACATATCCCAACTGACTCTTAAAGTCATCGGGGTCTGTCTGGAAACTAGCGTCGACATATCCTTTGATGACGAGATCATCATTTCTGCCCCGGTATACAAGAAAGGCATCCTTGGTTTTTCTCAAATATTTGAGAATCGCCTTGACAGCCATCCAGTGTGCCTCACCGGGTTTGGATTGATGTCTACTGGTACAGCTTAGGGCAAACGAGACATCCGGTCTCGTGCATATCATGGCATACATTATGGACCCTATAGCCGAAGCATATGGGATCTCATTCATTCTTGCTAGCTCTGCAGGTGTCTCAGCACCCTGCTTCTTGCTAAGCTTCACGCCATGACGCATGGGCAGCAATCCTTTCTTTGAATCTTGCATTGAGAATCGTCTCAACACCTTGTCTATATAAGTGCTTTGACTTAAACCCAAGACCCGCTTGGCACGGTCTCTATATATCTTGATTCCCAAGATGTAAGAGGCCTCGCCTAAGTCCTTCATTGCGAAACACTCACCTAACCAAGTCTTCGTTAAGAGCAAGGTAGGGACGTCGTTTCCAATGAGCAGTATGTCATCAACATAAAGTACTAAAAAGATTATATTGCTCCCACTTGTCTTTTTATACACGCAAGGTTCATCATCGTTCTTGACGAAGCCAAACCGTTTTACTACTTCATCAAAACGTTGATTCCAACTCTGAGATGCTTGCTTCAAACCATAGATTGATTTGAGCAACTTGCAAATCTTTCCTTTATTCTTTGGATCCTCAAAACCCTCAGGCTGAGACATATAAACGTCCTCAGCTAACCTCCCGTTGAGGAAGGCGGTTTTGACATCCATTTGCCATATCTCATAGTTGTGATATGCTGCTATGGCAAGAAGAATGCGGATAGATTTGACCATAGCTACTGGAGAAAAGGTCTCTTCATAGTCAATTCCGTGAATTTGTCTATAACCTTTTGCTACCAGTCTCGCTTTATAGGTCTGAGGTTTGCCATCCATGTCAATCTTTATTTTAAAGATCCATTTACACCCTATGACCTTAACATCAGGGGTATGATCTACCAAGTCCCACACTTGATTATCTGACATGGATTGCATTTCTTCCCTCATGGCTTCCAGCCATTTCTCAGAGTCGGTTCCGTCCAAAGCCTCTCGAATGGTAGCTGGATCATTGTCCAATAGTACTAAACCATCACCTTCAGTTACTAAGAACCCGTATCTGACAGGTGCATGACTTATCCTTTCAGAGCGCCTCGGACCGTCCTCATTAACTGCAGCTATTGGTTCTTGCTCAATGACCACTTCTGGCTCTACCTCTTTTAGTGGGTCCTCTTGTGGTTCCCGAGTGACCATCTAATCTAGAACTTCATCTAGATGAATAGCCCTCCCACTGACTGTCTTGGAAATGAACTCTTTTTCCAAGAACGTCCCACCTCGAGCGACAAAAACTTTATTTTCGCTCGGTTTGTAGAAGTAGTATCCTTTTGTTTCTTTTCGATATCCGACGAAAGTGCATTTATCTGATCTTGGTTCGAGCTTGGTTGCAAGCAACCTTTTAACATAAGCCTCGCCACCCCAGATTTTAAGGAAGGACAAAACGGGTTCCTTCCCGTACCATTTTTCAAATGATGTCCCTTTCACTGCTTTCGACGGAGCCCTGTTTATTATGAAAGCGGCCGTTTGCAGAGCATAACCCCAGAAGGAGATCGGGAGATCAGTGAGACTTAACATTGATCGAACCATATCTAACAATGTTCGATTCCTCCATTTAGTTGCGGCGTTCCTGGCGGAGTCCACTGAGATAGTATTCCACCTTCAGTAAGATAACTAAGAAACTCCTCGGATAAGTATTCTCCACCCCGATCAGAACGGAGTGCCTTGATACTCTTTCCGAGTTGGTTTTCTACTTCAGTCCTAAACTCTTTGAATTTATCAAAAGCTTCGGACTTATGTCTCATGAGATAGACATAACCATATCTACTGAAATCGTCAGTAAATGTGATAAAGTAGCCTAAACCACCTCTGGTATGCGTACTCATTGGTCCACATACGTCTGAATGTATTAGACCCAATAAGTCACCTGCCCTCTCACCTAAACCAGTGAAGGGCGCTTTAGTCATCTTGCCCATCAAACAAGCTTCGCATCTTTCAATCGCTTGGAATTCGAATTGACTTAGAAGTCCGCGCTTATGAAGCACTGAGATGCGTTTCTCATTTACGTGA
Source organism: Geranium rotundifolium (assembly GCA_963920655.1). Classification (NCBI taxonomy): domain Eukaryota; kingdom Viridiplantae; phylum Streptophyta; class Magnoliopsida; order Geraniales; family Geraniaceae; genus Geranium; species Geranium rotundifolium. The sequence goes on from OY987312.1 coordinate 22,443,862, forward strand.
CCTAGACGACAATGCCAGATAAGAGTTTGGTCTAAATCATTAGTTTTAAACCTCTTAGCATTTACATTATAGAGCATGTTGGATTTCGAGTTTTGCATATTTAATATGTATAATCCTCCAACAGTGCGAGCATTGCCATAATATATGTTGTTGCGCATAATACCAAAAAACCCGTTCTTAATATTAAAATAATATCCCTCTATTTCAAGAAGAGAAATTGAGATAATATTCCTGTTGAAAACAGGTACGCAAAACACATCATTAAGTTCAATTACAAGCCCACTGGGCAAAACAAGGTTCACAGAACCTACAGCAGTTGCGGCAACTCTGGTATTGTTCCCAACTCTTAGGTCCACCTCGTTTTCCCTTATATCTCTTCTACTGTGTAACACCTGCACATCAGCACAGACATGAGACTCAGCTCCAGTGTCTAGTACCCAGGTATTAATTGTAGAAAGATATAGCTCTATTGGAATACCTGATGAAGTAGCGGCCCCACCGCTCTTTCAACTGCTGACAGTCTTTCTTCCAATGACCAGGCTTTTGATAGTAGTAACAGACCGACTCCTTTGCCTTCCCTTTGCCTTGTACGGGCATGTGAGGTCTATGAATAAATGGTCGTCTGTTCCTCCCTGCGAGGTGTCTTGGGCCTTTACCCTTGCCACCAACAGCTTTGAAGCTGGGTCCCTTCTTGACCATGAAGACATTTTTGGACGAACTGCCCCTTATGCTCTTCTCGGCAGTTACTAGCATGTTGTGCAACTCCGACACGGTCTTGTCCATATCATGCATGTGATAGTTCATGACGAACCCACCATATGCATGAGGAAGGGATTGCAGAACAAAATCCGCAGCCATTTCCTTTTCCATAGACATACCGATACTAGTCATATGGTCAAAATGCCCCTTCATCTGTAGGACGTGAGGACCTACGGAGCTGCCTGCTGACATCTTGCAGGCTATGAGTTCTCGGAGAACAGTGTATTTTTCAATACGTACTTTCTCCTTGAACATATCCTTGATCTGTGCAAACATTGCAAACGGATCATGGGATTGCTCCATAAACTGCTTTTGGAGGTCTGCCTCCATGCAGCCCAGCATGACACACGCAACGTCGATAGAGTCGCTAAGGTATTTCTGGTACGAATCATTAACGACCCTCGTTGCGTTGGCAGCTGGCTCCTCAGGGATAGCCTTATCTAGGACGTACTCCCTGCGTTCCAATTTCAACACAAGTCGTAAATTTCTGTCCCAGTCTAGATAATTTGTCCCGTTGAGTTTACACTTCTCGAGTATAGTCCTCAATGACAAATTAGACGAGTTTGTTGAATTACTAGTCATTTCTACACGAAGAAAGTAAATTTAATCAGAATAGTTGAATAAATTTACGAAGATCCGAATTAAACACCAACCATTAGATTCTAAGATATAGAATCTTTAAACTAAGATCCCTTATTCGTCATTTGAAGTGCGCTAAGGCGCACCGCTCCAATTGACTTATTTAGGTAGGACGTCCGTCCAATTACAACCCGTGTAACTCTTAGTCAGGGTATGTGTAAAACACACGGCTTACCCTTCCGATGCCCCAGCTCGACCTCAGGTCAAGAATCGTGGTTGAGTCAACCAACTTTCACTAACGAGTTAACTTTGTGCAGATGCTCCGCTAAGGCGCACGACATCCCACAAAGTTTACCATTCCCATCTAGAACCCATTCGATCGATGCTCCGCTAAGGCGCACGACACCGATAAAATGTTTCTACATGGGTGTGAATTTGGGTGGCATCTCACTTGACTCAAATTACCTTGTAATTTGGTTGTGTTTAAAAATTCGAAAGTATTTGGTACAATTACGAACCCGTCACCAACATCCCGTGTTGTGACGTTTCTAATTGTATCACATACTATCTTCATTTGAACCCGTCATTTGCAACCCGTGCAAATACGTTTCAAATTTGAACTCATCCATCACAACCCGTGTGATGATAGTTCGCAACGCTTTAAACATGCAAACAATTAAAGTTGATTTTAATCTTTGCATGTGAGGTGATCGCTTATAAACTTATAAACTAATCATGCAAGCATGCAATTAATTTAAATATTTCAAGCAAGCATCCATAAAGCGTTAAATATGCATTTTATAGCCCATCATAATCTTAGGAATCTACGAGTCTTCACATCTTCTCGTCTTTCTCATTCGGGCTCCCACTAGCTCTTGGACTTCCTCCAAGACCGTCATCGTGCTCGATTTTCCATCCTTCTCGTCTTTGAGTAATAATTACAATTAATACTCGGTTCGTAGACCGGATAAAAAAATAATTACACTTTATGGGCTCGAATATAAGAATAATTACACGCTAACACTAACGGTATGCAAACCGTGAAAGCGATAAATCTAATGGGCTACTAATGCATCATACATTTCATCACATCATCCAACATGTTATCACACAAACATGTTATCAAATAATATGCAATAATTCCGGTTTTAATTTTGCCAAGTTGCTTGGTCGGGTTTATCGAAACTAGACCTTTTCGAAAAACGGTTTATCGAAACCGATTAAATTTTGAAAGTTTTCGAAATATTGGATCGCGGGTTCTTGACACGGATCTAACACCACGCACGAACCAAGTCGGGCCAAGCCAATGGGCCAAAGGCCCATTGGGCCGAGCCCAACATAGCACGGGCCGGTTTTGGCCTTGGAAGGCCGAAACCGCCTTGCCGCCACTCTCGGCCTCGCCCGAGAGTGGGAACGGGCTCGGTCACCGCCGGCCTCCCCGGCCTCCGGTGACCTCCGTTCGGTACCTCCAATCCGGCTCCCCGAGAGTCCCTTCTCGGACCCGACAAATCCAATAATTTCCAAAAAATTCCAAATTTAATATATTTTTTTTCAAAAATAACATATTTCATGCAAATCTTCCAAAAAGCATTAAATTCATGTTATCAACATTTGGCATGCAAATAATCACAAAACCGAAATAAATTCAACAAGACAAAGATTAAGAGGGTAACCAACGCTCTGATACCACTGTAGGGTTTTGGAGCGTTCTAGATCGTCGAGATAGCGCAAGCAATAAAAGATAATCTACCCCAAACCTTGTCCAAGAACATTTAAACCATTAAATCCCAAAGCAAAATCTATTCCACAAGATGTTTACCTTTAAGTCTTGTTTGAATCGATAAAGAAGAACGTTCGGATCTTCTTCTCTAAAGCTAGTCTACACCAAGAGGATGATCTTCAAGATCCTTCACTTAATTGCCTACTAGAACAATTAAATGAAGAACAAGAGAGCAAGATGATGAAGAGGAGAGGGGTGGCCGGCCACAATGAGAGAGAGAGAGAGGATTTTTGTGTGTTTTGTGACTTAATGAATTAATGAATTAAAGTCTTGCATTATAATTCATCATCCAACTCACAAGTATGGGTTAAAAGTGATTGGTATGGGCTTAAAGGTGCTTTAACCCATACCCCTTAAATCACTCACCTCTTAATCCACAATCACCAACTAAGCATGGCATTGTGTGGCCCCCACAATGGCCCCACCAAGTGGGCCGGCCATATGGCCTTATTGGGCCCTTATTGGGCCAGCCATGAGGCTTCATGGGCCGAGCCCAATGGGCCCTCCCGTGTTGTCTCATGCCGCGTCCAAAAGTTGCCCGACCTTTTTGTCGTTACTTATCAAACAAAGTCCGACGCGATATCGACGAAAAACTCAATTTTTCTTGATTCGCTAATTATTCTCTCAAACCGAACCTATGGCACAAAAACCTCCAGTTTTGTCCATATACTTCTCCTTAAGAAACATCCATGTTTCCTTGTCTCAAGTTATCCGTCTTGTATGTGTGTGACCCTCTAGGCTCATGCCACCGTTGGCAGATCAGCGCAAGACTCGCTCTTGCCCGATCCATCATAAGTGGTCTCTAGTAAAACATTATGATTACCCAAGGTGCACGATGATCGATAATTCGACTTAACCTTTGTGCGTACAAGTCACCATCCTTTTATCTCTAGATATCCCGATTGATCTCAAGGCATAGAGTCGTCTCCCTTGTTCAATCAATCATTGTTACTTGATATGCGAGATGACTGAGAAATGATAACCCGTATCATTTGCATGGCCATGCTTTTTCTCTTAGTCAGTCTCCATCAAGAGGCCTTCTAACGGATATCTTTCCCATACCGTAGTATGAGGGATAAATCCCTTAGCCGTCTTTCGTGTCACTCATGCAACCCGTTCCGCCACCCAATCATGCCCTTTATAGCAATCCTTTTACAGAAAGCGTTTGGCGCAAGTTAAAGCCGTACGTTCATTGCATAGTGATCACAAAGACTCCTTGGTCTAAGGACGTCGTGACAAGCTATCGCATCTGAATATGTTTATGGCTTAATCTATGAAAACACTATTCAATGCGGGTCGTCCGATATCAATCACCTCATGATATCTATGATATGGTTCCAGGATCCCACATCCTTATGACAAGTAGAACTACGTCATTAAGAACCATCCTCATACTGGTCGCTTTTAAGGAAGCATAGGTTGACCAGGGACTCGTTAAGTGTGATCCGTACAGATTTATGGTTCTACTACTTTAGTGGTCATAAATCAGATCATGCTTAACATATTACTTCAACACATAAGTAATATAAAGCCCTTTATATTTATACATTACAAACGATGATATTTGTACATAGACGTTTACAGGCTAATACCAATTGGACTAGGGCACAAATGCTATCAGACCTTATGGGACCTATGCAAGTACTTATGGGCTGAAGCTTTGAATACGGCTTGCCATATTCATAATAGAGTGACCCTCCGCCCTGGAACTTCGCTCACTCTTTATGAAATATGGAGGGGGAGGAAACCTAATGTCAAATATTTCCATGTCTTTGGATCGATCTGCTACATACTTGCAGATAGGGAACCTCGACTTAAACTTGATCCTTAAAGCGACGAAGGCATCTTCCTTGGATACTCCAGAAAAAGTCGGGCTTTTCGTGTATTCAACAAACGCACCCGGACAATCATGAAATCCATCAATGTCGTGATCGATGACAGTAATGAGCAACCGAGTGACGAGGACGAAGAAGTCCTAAATCTCTCAGGAGAAGTTAGACCATAAGTCAGAGGAAAAGTCAGACCTGAAGTAAGACCAGAAGTCAGAGGAAAAGTCAGACCTTAAGTAAGACCAGAAGTCAGAGGAAAAGTCAGACCTGAAGTCAGAGGTGAAGAGCGCAGCAAAGGATCTAAAGACGAAAGCCCAATCATCCCGGACAAAGTGGCATCTCCTATAGTAAAGAGAGCTCCGTCAAGAAGAATTCAGAAGAATCATCCACCCCAGGATGTGATAGAAGACATAAATGAGGGAGTGCGGACTCGACAAAAGGCATCTCTAGACTACGAAGAGATGATAGGTAACATTTGCTTTATTTCCAAAATTGAGCCAAAGAATATACAAGAAGCCATCAATGATGAGTACTGGGTCTGCGCCATGCAAGAAGAATTGGTTCAATTTGCAAGGAATGAAGTCTGGGAATTAGTACCCAAGCTAGACAATGTCAATGTCATCGGGATAAAGTGGATATTCAAAAACAAGTCTGACGAGCAAGGAAACATCACTCGAAATAAAGCAAGACTGGTGGCTCAAGGGTACACATAAGTAGAAGGAGTCGACTTCGAAGAAACCTTTGCTCCGGTAGCCAGACTGGAAACCATACGACTTCTTCTCGGCATAGCATGCCATCTGCGTTTCAAACTCTATCAGATGGATGTAAAGAGTGCCTTCCTCAATGGAAATCTCAACAAAGAAGTCTATGTGGCTCAACCAAAGGGATTCGAAGACCATGACTCTCCTCATCATGTCTACAAACTAAAGAAAGCCCTCTACGGTCTCAAACAAGCTCCACGAGCATGGTATGAACGTCTTACTCAATTCCTAGTTCCGAATGGCTATATTCGAGAGGGAGTAGACAAAACTCTCTTTGTGAAGAAGGAATGAAGGGACATCATGATCGCTCAAATATATGTCGACGACATTGTATTTGGAGGAAAGTCAGACAAGATGGTGGAACGTTTCGTCCAACATATGCAGTCTGAATTTGAGATGAGTATGGTCGGTGAGCTCACATACTTCCTAGGCTTCCAGATCAAAGAGATGTCAGATGGAATATTTATCTCCCAAAGCAAATATGCAAAGAGCATTGTCAAGAAGTTCGGGTTAGAAAAGGCCTCACACAAGAGAACTCCTATTGCCACATATGTCAAATGCACAAAGGACGAGATAGGAGAATCAGTTGATCAAAGCCTTTATCGAAGCATAATAGGAAGTCTTCTCTATCTAACAGCAAGTCGACCCGACATCGCTTACGCCGTGGGAGTCTGTGCTCGATATCAAGCCAATCCAAAAGTCAGTCACTTAGCTCATGCCAACAAGATCATAAGGTGCATCTCGGGAACCTCTGAACTGGGTTTGCTATATTCGTTTGATACCTCTCCTACTCTTGTTGGATATTGTGATGCTGACTGGGCGGGAAGCACACCAGATCGAAGAAGTACCTCTGGAGGTTGTTTCTACCTAGGGAACAATCTTGTATCTTGGTTCAGCAAAAAGCAAAATTGTATTGCTTTGTCTACTACTGAGTCCGAATATATTGCAGCCGGAAGTAGCTGTACTCAGCTTCTTTGGATGAAACAAATGTTGGCAGAGTATGGAGTCAAGCAAGAAGTCATGACTTTGTTCTGTGACAACATTAGTGCAATCAATATCTCGAAAAACCCAGTGCAACACAGCAACACAAAGCATATTGATATCAGGCATCACTTTATTCGAGAGCTTGTAGAAGACAAGAAGATAAAGCTCGAGTACCTACCCACTGAGAAACAAGTCGCTGACATCTTTACAAAAGCATTAGATGCTAAGAGATTTGAAAGTCTGAGGTCATCCCTTGGACTTTGCTGTCTGGAATAACCAGAAGTCAAGAAAGAAGAGGGAGAGCTTTTAAGTGATTTTACTCTCTCTCTCTGTCAGGACCAACAAGGGTCCACTAAATCAAGCGGGCCCAAATTCCTTTGTCAAAAAGCCCAGATGAAATTTATTTGAAATTCAAAAAGGAAGAGGAATGATTGCAATCTGATGATCAACCAATCAGCAATCACTCCTTTCAACTTCCACACAGAAAAGGCTCTGCACCTCCTCCACCTTGCGAAACCGCTAGGGCACCACAAATCAAAAATCTGCAATTGTAAGATTTTGTTCTTCTCCTCTCAAGATCAAATCCAATCAAGTTTTCTGTCAAATGGTTGGTACCCATAGTGGACGCATACCATCTACCTCCAAGACGCTACGAGCAAAAATGAGGGCAAAGGTGATTTCCAAGAAGTTGTCGGCCTCCAAATCAACGACAAACAAATATGGAGTGAAGATTCGTGGAAGAAATCTCCCTTGGGAAGGATCCGCGAAACCTCAGGATGGACAAATTAAGGCGATTACCTCCACTGCAGAGAAGGACAAATCTGCCAACCTAGAAGAGGAAGGCTCTCACACTTCGCAGACACCCCCACAATGTACCTCTACTACCCCTTCTGTAGTAAACCTCGTAGACAAAGAGGTGTCTGAAGAGGCTCAAGGAACTCTCGCCCCTGAGATATATGAGGCCGTCTTTGGAGATAAATCTATCCCCCAAAAATCTTCACCTACGCCAGAGAAATCCCCACCAACAGAAGTCTTGCAAAAAGCCGACAGCCCACCTGTAGTCCAGGACAGTGAACCTAGGATAAATGAAGAAACAGAAGTCATCCCAGAAGTTGCTCAACCTGTAGAGAATATTGTCAGTATAGAAGAAGGAGATGCAGCAGAAGCCATTGAAGAAGAAGCTGTGCCCAAAAGACTTGAGAGAAGGAAGCTACCAACAAGAAGGTTGGTCGATGAAGAAGAAGAACCCCAAGTACCAAGGAGATTAACCCCAAAAAGAAAGACAACAGAGAAAGGAGTAGCATCGGCTTCTAAAAAACCAAAGAAGTCTAGAAGGAAGTCACTAACTTCTGTAGCAACCTCTGCTCCAGAAGAAGAGGAATCTGAAGAAGAAGACACCCGTATTATACTACCACGGGTCAAAAAGGCAATGGGAGGGCAGAAACTCCCCAAGAATGTTCCTAAAGCTCCTACGGATAATGTCTCATTCCACTCTGTAGACAATGCGGTTAAATGGCAGTATGTATACCAGCGCAATATCTATCTAGAGAGAGAGAGCTCTCCACAGAAGCGCAGGGAATAAACTCAATCGTGGAACTTCTCCAAAGAGCAGGCCTGACCAATACGGTCATAAACATAGGGCCATTCTACCCAGTGTTGGTCAAAGAGTTTATTGTCAACCTCTTAAGTGAGTTTGATGACCCGGAAGATGCGGAGTACAGGAAAGTATTTGTTCGGGGAGAATGCTTCGAAATATCTGCCTCAACTATCAATGCTTATCTTGGCAGAGAGGACCCAGAAATCACTCCAGAAGTCCCGCACTTGAACAAAGTGGCGGTTGAGATCATTGGAGGACGGAAGAAGGTATGGCCCTTCAAGGACACCATTGCGGCTGCTGAGCTTACTGCCAAATACTCAATTCTGTACCGCATTGGCTTCGCAAATTGGGTGCCTTCTACACACGGGTCGAGCATCAAAACCGAATTGGCTAAACTCATATACCAAATAGGTACGCAATCTTCTCTTGATTTTGGCTCATATGTCATTGAACATCTAGTCAAACATGCCAAATCATGCGCTGTCAAGCTTCCTATCGGGTTTCCTTCATTGATCACCGGTCTTCTTCTCCAACAATGTTCTTACATTGTCCGAGAGACGGATGTTCCGGGTAAGAAGCCACTGCCCCTTGCTATCAGCCTCAAGAACTTCGAAGGCAAGCATATGAGGGATATCGCACCTCCTATAGCCAAAGCATCAGAAGCTGGTTCAAGCTCCCGACCTTCAGGACCACTTGGCACTAGGATGGAGGAAGAGATGGTGGAGATGATCAATGATCTGGAGAAGTCAATTGCTATGATATCAACCCGCAAAGTCGCCTGTGAAGCTCTTCTCAATGACCTCCGCTCTACACCTGCTGATGAAGATGATGTTGATGACTCCAACTCGTTTTAAGTATTTCTCTGATTCACTCTGATAAACTTGTTCCAAACACACTCTTAAATCCTCGGGGTATGTCCGAGTTAATTTTCTGCACACTATGACATTTGTTTTATTTGCTCATGTTTGAGCTGGATATTTTGCTCATGTTTAAGCTGGTTTATTTTGCTCATTGTGTAAGCTGGTTTATACCCTGCTGTTGGTCGAATTTCATTGTATAATTGCCTTTGGCAATATTGTTAGACAAACAGGGGGAGATAGATAGGCTACGCCAGAAGTTACGCCAGAAGTCGCACCAGAATTTGCGCGCAGAAGTCGCGCCAGAAGCCGCTCCAGAAGATAAACCAGAAGCCACACAAGAAGTCGCATCAGAAGTCACATACTTGCTGTGTGCGTAACTGCCTCAAGGTGACGATGTGCCTAAAATGTGTTTTAAGTCACATCACTTGTTGTGCGTAACTGCCACAAGATGACTCGCTTGCTGTGCGTGACTGCCACAAGGTGACGATGTGCTTAAAAATGTGTGTGCCTAAAAAATTGCCAAAGGGGGAGATTGTTGCTACGTTTAAGTGTTGGCATAATTTTTTAGAGCAAATATAAGAAGTCAGTACAACAAGTTACATGACATGTGAAGCGACTAGTTACGATCCAGATTAGGAAAGATCTGAAGCTTTCCTATTTCGACGAAGCTTGGAGCGAAAAAAAGAAAGACGCCATGAAGACTTGGAGCACAAGAGAGTGACGTCGACAAGTCAGGCGACTTCCAGCTGTCAGTAACACGTCAGCAATAGGCGGCAACTCTACTTGCCTAATTTATTCAGGAAGTCCGAACAGGCAAGACGACTTCCAGCCTGTCAGGCGGCAACGACTTGCCTAATTTATTCAGGAAGTCTGAAACTTCCTGTTCCTGATCCGGGAAGGATTAGGAATGTGAGCTGCTATAAAAAGCCTTGGGCTTCCCATTAGCAGATCATCCGTTCTTGTTCTAAAACTGCAAGATTTCTCAGAGCTCTTAACCGTGCACCATTGGCGTGTTGAGAGGCTGATTAAGATTTGCTAGAACGGCTTTGCTCCGATCAAACATCAAGTCGTGAAGATTTAGTGTTTGGATCGGTTAGGGTTTTTGTTTGTGATTGAAGATTCACAACTCCGTCAAAGAAGACAACGACACCGAGCATAGGCTTGCTCGAAGGGTGGAATTGAGAGGATCTCAAAGACAGGGGGAGAGGCCCTTGGTCGAGATTGTTCACGGTGAGATCTATAGTAGCTTAGGACAATAGCTTGTGTGATAGCTAGTTGGTGCTTGAAGTTGTACTATTGACTACCTTATAGTGAAAACCTTTCCACTGGCAAAGTGCCCCCCAGACGTAGGTGCGGAGTCACCGAACTGGGTAATCATCTCTGGTGTCGTTATCATTATCTGTTTATTGTTTAAGCTTACGGTTTACGTTTTAGGCAAGTAGTCGATACACAAGTTACGACTTTGTGTTCGACTTCTTGACTCGGCTACGATTCAGAATTTCAAGGAGTACTAAGACTTTGTAGCTTGTTGAGCTTAATGCCATAACGCATGAGTATGTATCCTCTCTTAGAATCAAGCATTGAGAGTCTTCTCAACACTTTACCTATGTACATGTTCTTACTTAGCAACATGTTCTGACTTAGGCCCAAAATCCTCTAAGAATGATCTTTAGAGATCTTGATGCCTACAATAAATGTAGCATCACCTAAGTCCTTCATCGATAAGCACTTCCCTAACCAAGCTTTGGTGGCTAGGTCGGGATGTCATTCCCGATGAATAAGTACCAAGAATACAATATTACTCCCACTCGCTTTCTTATAAACGCAAGGCTCACTTTCGTTCTTGATGAAGTCGAATTCTCTTACAACTTCATCAAAACGAATGCTACAACTCCGTGAAGCTTTCTTTAATCCATAAATGGATATAAGCAGCTTACAAATCTTTCCGCGATTCTTTGGATCTACAAAACCCACAGGCCTTGTGATATACACACCCTCTAGTAAGTTCCTGCTAAAGAAAGGGTTTTGGCATCTATCTGCCATAGTTATGGTTAAGAATAATCCGGATCGATCTGACCATTGCTACTGGTTAAAAGGTGTAATCATAATCCATGCATTGAATCTGACGATAACCTTTTACAACCATTATAGCCTTATTGGTCTGAGGATTTCCATCCACGTCGGTCTTGATCCTATAGACCCACTCGGAACCGATGGTTTTTGTCCTAGGGGTTTGATCAACCGATCTTTATACTTGGTTGTCATGCATGGATTTCATTTCCTCATTCATGGCATTCTGCCATTTTCGGAGTCTGGACTGGTCAAAGCTTGTCTGACGGTTTCTGGATCATCCTGATCCACCAATATCAAGTCATTTCCCTCAGTGGTTGTGATGTCATATCTGTCTAGAACATGACGAGATCTTTCAGACCTCCTTGGATCATCTGGAATTTATGTAGGGATTGATTCTTCATCTACGACCATCTGAGGCTCTAGTACTTCTACATCTTGCATAGCAGGCTCCTAAATTGCTTCAGGTTGTTCCGTACCCTCTCGAATATCTTCGAGATGCACGGGACTCCCACTAGCTATTTTGGAAATAAATTCTTTCTCCAAAAATACCCCTCCTTGAGTAACAAAGACTTTGTTCTCGCTGGGCATGTAGAAGTTGTATCTCTTAGATAGTTAAGGATACCTTACAAAGACACACTTGTCTGATTTGGATGCCTGCATCTCTACTACCCAAATCTTTAGGAAAAACATATTAGGGTGTTTCCCACACCATATATGACTATGGTCCATTTCTTGTTTGGCTACTACGCGAAGGTGCACGCATCCAAATAGAACTAACCATCTCATCCCGTTCCCATCCTAATGAATATTACACGAAGGCGCACACATCCATTGTAAGGGGAGATGTAATGAGTGTCATGTGGTGTACCTTCTGTGACTCTGGTCCAGCTCTTATTTGGCTACAACGCACAGGCGCACACATTTAAATCAAGCTGGTTAACTCATTCAGCTCGCATCCCAATGAATACTATGCGGAGGCGACACATCCACAGTAATGGGAGGTAGAATGACTATCAAAAGGTTTATTATCGTTTTCTTCATCGGATCCCGATTGAAAATGAATGTGGTCATCAAGTATTAGTTTAACTCTCTTCTGGCCTGAGTACTCATAGGTCTACATACGTCAGAATGTATTAGACTTAGCAAGTCACTCACCCTTTCACCTAAACTGGTGAAAGTTATCTTTGTCATCTTGCCCATAAGGCATGACTCGCATCCATCAATTTGACTGAATTCAATCGGACTTAAAAGTCCACACTTGTGAAGTGTTGAAATGCGTTTCTCGATCATTAGGCAATACTTACATCTTTCAGTTTGAGTGAATTCAAACGGACTTTAAAAGTCCACACTTGTGAAGTGTTGAAATGTGTTTCTCGTTTCTCGCTCATTAGGCAAGCCTTGCATCTTTCAGTTTGAGTGAATTCAAACAGACTTTAAAAGTCCACACTCATGAAGTGTTGAAATGCGTTTCTCGTTTCTCGCTCATTTCGCAAGACTTGCATCTTTTATTATACCCTAAGACCAAGGAGTCTTTGTGTACACTATGTAAAGAATACCTAAGTTTGACCTAGTCTAACGTTATCTATAAAAGGATAGCTATAACGGCTTCGATTGGCTTGGATATTTATTGCATTAGTGAACTCGAAAGGCGTCTGGGGATTTATCACTCATACTCCGGTATGAGAAAGATATCCGTTTAGGCCACTTGATGAGTATGACTGAAGGAATAGCACGGCCGTGCAGGTGATACCTTAGTATGAGTTTTTAGTCATCTCAAATATCAAGAAATAGTGATTGATAAATTAGGATGACGATTATATGCCTATTGATCAATCTGGATATCTGTTTGATAAAAGGACAGTGACATGTACGATAACAGGTTAAGTCGAATAATCGATAATCACGAACGTTGGGTAATCATAATGTCTTGCTAGAGACCACTTATGATGGAAAGGGTAAAATAGTAATTTTACCAGTCTGCCAACTGTTCGTGAGCCTAGAGGGTCACACGCATTAAGCATAATACATGACAAGTAAGCATGGATGAAAATTGGGAGAATCCGGTTTTCGGTTTAGTCAAATTGAAAACGATTCGGTTGATTTCTTGCCTAGGGTTTTAACCAGACGGTTGAAGAAATCAAGTTGAGGAAATTGAACCAGTTTATCTAAACCAAAATTAGAACTCAATTTTATGGGTTTTAATTTGGATTTAGTTAAAGGAGCTTGAAACCCATTTGGGGTTTCAATTCATGAAAGGGCAAGAGTGCAATTATGAATTTAAAGGGGTGATATGTGTAATTATTTTATTTGAATTTAAAATCAGATTTTTTGATAAATAAATCACATAATTACACATTATTTCATTTCCTTTATTTTCCCATAATTTTGGCATCTTCTTCCTCCTTTCCTTCTTCATTTGGCCGACCCTCCTATAGCTCTTCCACCATTGTTTTCTTTGTTCATACTTCTCAAAAACATCATTAGCAAGAGGTTGAGAGAAAATCATTTTCGGTGATTGTTGTGCTTGTGTGGACTCGATAGAGAAACACTATCTTGTGTTTTAATCGATTATACAAAGGTAATTTTTTTCAGATTATAAAGTTCATAAACATGCTAAATTTTTCATTAAGCTCAAGTATTCATTTCGATCATCATGGTTACATAAAGCTCCAATGCATGAAATTATTGATTGGAACCCATGGTGATCCCTTTCAAAACGGACTTAAAAGTCCACACTTTTGATGTGTTGAGATGCGTTTCTGCCCTATGTGGCCTAAATGACAATGTCATATCACAGTCTGGTTTAAATCATCGGATTTAAGCCTTATTGTTTATGTTATATATAGAGCTTGTGCCGGTGCTTTGAGTATTAAGAATATACAAACCACCAACCAATGAAGCATTGCAAAAATAATCATTCTTATAAATATTGAATAATCCATTATCAATAGGAAAAACAATATCCTTCCTTGTCAAGTAAGGAAAGAGAAATAATATTTCAGCAAAATGCAGGTACGCAATGTACATTGTTTAAACATAAAACAAGCCTAGTGGGCTAACTGAGACTACCGCAATTGTTGAGACTCGATTGCCATCACCAACTCGTAGGTCTACTTCGCCCCTGCCCATATCTCTTCTACTTTCCAAAGCCTACACATTAATACAAATGTGAGATTCTGCACCGGTACCAAGTACTCAAGAATCTGAAGTAGATAAACTGAGATTAAGCTCAATAACATATATACATGGTCCTAAAGACGTGGAAGGTCGACTCTTCTTCAGAAACTCCTTATGCTTCTTACAATTCTTCTTCCAGTGCCCCTGCTCTTGGCAATAGAAGCAAATGACCTCCTTCCTAGGATTCACAACAGCCTTGGGAGCTGCTTGATTCTTCGGTCCCTTAGGATGTCTAATCTTCCCTGCCAAATGCATAGGAGCCTTACCCTTGCCCAGCCCAGCTTTCTTGAAGTTTACTTTCTTGTTGACCATAAGAACCTCCTTGGATTTGCCCTTGAGATTCTTCTCTGCGGTCACGAGCATCCCATGGAGCTCTGTCCCTGTCTTATCCATGTCATACATATTGTAATTTCCAAAAAAATCATGATATGTATCTGAAGTGAATGCAGCACAAAGTCTGCAGCCATTTCCTTATCCACAGCATGACCGAGTCAGGTCAAGTGTTCCATAAGACTTTTCATCTTAAGCATATGGGGACTGACAGGAGCTCCAGCCTTGAGCTTGCAGGACATTAGTTCAGTGAAACTGTCATATCTTTCGACACGCGCTTTCTTTTTAGACATTTTCTCGATCTAAAATTTAGAATTTGAACCAGGATCCTCATATACCCTCAATTGAAGTAAACGAATGCTCACCGGTTCAACTGAGAGAACCAAGGTAGGAACACATCCAATTACAAGTCAATGTAGTTCCTGGCTAGGGTTTGTATCCAATTACACGGCATACCCTATATTGATACCATAGGTCAGCCCTAGCTGACAATCGTAAACAAATTTACCAAGTTTCGACTATGGCCGGTACTAATGTGGCTACTACGCAGGTTTCTCTATGAACGTTACGCGGAGGCGTACTGAGATCCATAGGCTCCAAGTCCTTTTGAGTGTCCAAACTTCAGATTTTAATCTTCGCATGTAGGTGATAGCTAAACATATATAAACTAATGCATATAAAAATATCCATACATTCATACATTCACAATATATAAATGTAATTAGAACATGTATAGCTAAGCCCATCCTAAGAATCCTAGGATTCTAGCAAAACTTATCCTGAAGACTAGGTCTTCAAGATCCATGCTTGCTCCATTCTTGCGGACTCCCACTGCTTCAAGTCTCCCCCAACTTCTGAATCTCCCTCTTGACTTATATCTTGCGTCGGTTTTGTAATTACATATAAATAAATAAATAAAAATAACCACGACACACAGGTCGTATTTATTACAACCCAAAATCATAGCAACTCACAGGTTGCAAAACTTAAATTAAAATCATACAAGTTTAGAGGGCTTAGCTATATATCATTTGAAAACAATATGTTGTCAAACATCATGTGATCATACATCATGTTATCAAACAACAAATAAATTCCAATTTTATCCTTCTTAATTGTGGAAAATTTTCTGGTTTATCGAAACTGGACGGTTTAACTTGATTAATTAAAATTGAACCGATTTATCCCCGGTTTATCGAAACCGGACCGGGTATGAAAAATTTGAAATTTTTGGGAAATTCCCCGAGAACCGGTTTGAGCCAAAATCCGGCACATACCCTCGGTCTGATCGGCCAGCCATGGCCCGCCCAAAGTGGCCCGCAGACTACCCTAGGCGCGGCTACGGGCCGCCGATCTGGTCGGCCTAGGGCACGGCCATGGGCGCCCGAGGGCCTCCCATGGTGTGCCGTCGGGCTCGACCTAGTCAGCCATGGGCCACTTCCATGGGCGCCCGAGGGCCACCCATGGTCGTGCCCTTAGCTCGACCTTGGTCGCTCGCGACGCTACCATGGTCGGCCCGAGGGCCACCACGGTCTGCCCTTGGCGACCTGATCGGCCCTTGGTCCCGACCATGGTCAGCCAGAGGGCTTTCCATGGTCCACAAAGGGACTTGATCCCGATTAGCTATGGCTAATCAAAACATCCACCAAAAATTAATTTTCAGCTCGAATTTTATCAACTAAAAATCTTATTTTTATGTTTTTCATGCAAAATTAAAACCCATAATCATACATGAATAATTAGAGATTTAAACTAAACCCTAATCATGCTCAAAATCAATATCACAAATCAACCATACTCTGATACCACTGAAGGAAATCCATGGGTTCCATAGAATCAATTTCATGCAGCGGACATTAAAATAACCATGGATTTCGAACTAAGATTACCATTTGATAAAATTTCCGGCAATAACATAAAAAATATCAGATCTGAAAATATACCTTTTCGAATCACAAACACAAAGATATGTGTTCTCTAGATCGTCCACACAAGCACGACACCTTATTACTCTAAGGTTTCCACACACAAATATGCTATACTTGTGTATAGAATCAAGCAAAACTCTAGCTATGGAGAAGAGAGAGAGGGCCGGCACAAGAGAGGGAGAGAAGATAGAAAATCATAGAGTTAAATCGGATTAGATTTACGTGAAAATCAGATTAATATTATATTTGATTTTCACTAAATCAATTTCTAAAATAACTCTCATAATTATCTTAATTTAATTATAATAATAATGAATATTAAGAATGGGCTTAAAGCCCATTTAGGTAAAGTCTAATTAAACCCATTTAAATTGGTAACTAATTAAACGGTTTAGTTAAACCGATCAAATTCCTTTTAATCTGATTTCCTCAACCGTCTGGTTATAAACCTAGGCCAGAAATCAATTGGTTCGCCCTCAATTTAACTAAATTGAAAGGCGGATTCTCCCAATCTTCTGTCCAAGTCTGTTTTGCTATATACCATGCTTAAAGTGTGTGACCCTCAAGGCTCACGACCCGTTGGCAGACTGGAAAAATTACCATTTTGCCCTTTTCCATCATAAGTGGCCTCTAGCAAGACATTATGATTACCCAACGTTCGTGAATATCGATGATTCGATTTAACCTCTTATCATCCATGTGACTATCCTTTTATCATACTGATATCTTGATTGAGCAAAAGGCATAGAACCGTCATCCTAATTTATCAATCACTGTTTCTTGATATCTGAGATGACTGAAAACCTATACCAAGTATCTCTTGCATGACCATGTTATTTCTTCAGTCATACTCATCAAGTGGCCTAAACAGATATCATTCTCATACCGTGATAGCATTTGTGCCCTAGGTTCCAATATGAATAGTGTGTAAACGTCTGTAATAGTTTGTCATCGTTTGTAATGAATAAAACGGCTTTGTATTACTTATGTGTTGATGTAATATGTTAAGCATAATCTGATTTATGACCACTAAAGTAGTAGAACCATAAATCTGTACGGATCAAACTTAACGAGTCCCTGGTCAATATACGCTTCAATTGAAGTGACCAGTATGAGGATGGTTCTCAATGATGTAGTTCTGCTTGTCATAGGGATGTGGGATCCCAGAATCATATCATAGATATCATGAGGTGATTGATATCGGACGACCCGCTTTGAATAGTGTTTCATAGAATAAGCCATGAACATATTCAAATGCGATAGCTTGTCACGATATCCTTACACCAGGAATCTTTGTGATCGCTATGCAGTCGACGTGCTGCTTTAACTTGCGCCTAAAGCTTTCCGTAACAGGATTGCAATAACGAGCATGGTTGGGTGGCGGAATGGAATGCATGAGTGACACGAAAGGCGGTTCAGGGATTTATCCCTCGTACTACGGTATGGGAAAGATATCCATTAAGGCCTCTTGATCGAGAGTGACTCAGAGAAAGAGCATGGTCATGCCAGTGATACGGGTTATCAGTTCTCAGCCATCTCACATATCAAGTAATAATGATTGATTGAACAAGGATGGCGACTCTATGCCTTGGGATCAATCGGGATGTCTAGAGATAATAGGATAGTGACTTGTACGCACAAGGTTAAATCGAATCATCGATCATCATGCACCTTGGGTAATCATAATGTCTTACTAGAGACCACTTATGATGGATCGGGCAAGAGAGATCTCTTGCGCCGATCTGCCAACGGTGGCATGAGCCTGGAGGGTCACACACATACAAGACGGATAACTTGAGACAAGGAAACCTTAACGTTTCTTGAGGAACAATACTTGGAAAAAACTGAAGGTTTTGGGCCATGGGTTCAGTTTGAGAGAATAATTAGCGAATCGAGAAAACTGAGATTTTCGTCGATGTCGCGTCGGACTTTGTTTGATAAGTAACGACAAAAGGGTCGGACAACTTTTGGACACGGCACGCGACCACATGGGCGAGCCCATTGGGCTGGGCCCATGAGGTCACATGGTCGGCCCAACAAGGGCCCATTTTGGGCCCAATAAGCCCAAGTGGCCGGCCACCTTGGTGGGTTCAAGGGTGGGAGCCACACACATCATGCTTAGTTGGTGATTGTTGATTAAGAGGTGAGTGATTTAAGGGGATGGGCATTGACACCTTTAAACTCATGCTTTCACTTTTTGACCCATGCTTATAAGTTGATGAAGTAGACAAATATCTTTGTAATTAATCACTCACACTCTCATCCTCACTTTCTCTCTTCCACACCCTCCTCTCTCCTCTCTTTGCTCTCTTGTTCTTCACACATAAGTTCTAGTAGGCTTTTCTGTGAAGGATCTTAAAGATCATCCTCTTGGTGTGGACTTGCTCTAGAGAAGAAGATCATATAGTTCTTCTTTCTTGATTCAACAAAGACTAAAAGCAAAAATGGAGAAACTGTCCAGATTGTCCAGTTCCGGCGACCGACATTGCGTGAGCCATAGCTGCTTCGTCCGAACTCCGATTGATCTGAAACTGGCAGAATTAGAAAGATAAGTCAAAGGGATACGACTTTTGTGAAATACTAATTTTCCAAAAGAGCGCTGGTTTGGGAGATACAAGGCTGAGAAGCTGACTGGTCCGCTGAGTCTGTCCAGCGAGATGGGAAAAATGTTTTGCTCCAGATGAAGGTCTTCTCGTTCGAACTGGGTTCAGAGAAAAACAAAAAAGATGTATAGAATTGGCTGAGGTTTAATCTCCAAAAGGAACCGAAGTAGTTGGAGATCTGTAGCTCGAGATATAGAGCTTCAAAGTCTCGGTTTTCTGCTGGGCAGATTCTGGTAAAATCCGAAAACTCGATTTCCTAAGGATCTAACTTGGTAGTCGATCTTGCGAAGGTTTATAGGTTGCTTCCGCTGCCATGAACGTGATTAGGATACCCCGGAACCCAACATTCCGAAGTATGAGGTATAAATCCCTCTGCCGTCTTTCGAGTTTACTCATGTAATTCATAACTAAACCAATCAGAGCCCTTATACTCTTTTACAGGTAATGTTAGACTAGGTTAAACTTAGAGATTCATCACAGAATGATCACAAATACTTCCTTGGTCTTATGATATAATGACAAGCTACGATATGTGAGTATGCTCATGACAGTATCTATGCTGAATACTCACCATCGGGTTGTCCAATACCATCTCCCTGATGATACCTATGATCTAACTCCGACACTTCCTTGCCATGATCAGTAGAGCGTGATCATAAAGAGTTAGCCCCATACTGATCGCTTCTTAATGAAGCTTGACTGATCAGGGACGCATTAAATCTAATTCTTTCTGATCTACAGTTCTACTATTAGTGATGACACACATAATGAAATAGATCAAATTACATCTAATATATTACTACAACACATTAGTAATATAATGCCGTTTTATTAATTCGAAAAATGATAAAACGTTACATGTAGATTAACTTATTACATTGGACTATGGCACAATCCTAACAGCACGTAATAGCCCGGAGCTCAATTTATTAATTTATCACTTTTATTGCGGTCTGAGAACCGTTAAAGTTAGCGTGTAAATATTTTTTTGAGGTGTCGTCGTCGTACTACTTTATTGTAATAATTGTTCTTTCTCAGTCTGCGAGCTGTGTATTTTATTGTATTCGTTTACTCAAGTCGAGAAGACGGGAAAGAGGAAGAAAGGCGGTCTCGACATTTGCATCAGCTAGGAGTCAGTGGAGCTCAATGAGCTAGTGGGAGACCGGTTTAGGGGGCTATTATGTGCACGTTTAATGTTTTGCTTGATTAATTTTGCATGAGTAATTTTACGCATATTGGATATGTGTTAGATTCCATGCCTAGTTTTATGTTTCAAGCAAATCATCTCACATGTAAAGATAAAATTGAATTATTTTCTTTGCTTGTTGTGAGCCCTTAGAAACGTCTTTACATTGGATGTAGTTGAGAAGTTCGAAGGAAAAATTGCACAAGTGCAATTAGAGGCATCATTACATCGCATATGTAATGGATGTGATCATGCCTAAATCACATCAGAGATGTGGTTGGAGTTTTAAGCACAACCGGACAAGTAAATTCGGGTCATGTTAGATACCGCTCAATTCTCGACACCTTACTGCCTCCCAGTCCTATGGGTGTCATGCGCCTTAGCGGAGCATCCATGGGAAAGCGGGGTAGTAGGTTTGGACGACATATGTGGGTGTCGTGCGCCTTAGCGGAGCACCTACATATTTAATCAGCTTATTGATTAAATTTGTTTGTCGTGTAGATCAAATGACAAGTGCTTCAACTAATAGCAGTAGTTTGTCATTGAAAATCATTCTTGACAAGGTCAAGCTCAACGGACAAACTATCTGAACTGGGACAGGAACTTGAGGGTAGTCCTCAAATTCGAACGCAAACAGTATGTCCTGGACAAGGCTATCCCTGAGGAGCCAGCACTTAACGCCACGAGGGCCGTTAAGGATGCATACCAAAAGCACCTTAGCGATTCCATAGACGTGGTGTGTATTATGTTAGGCTGCATGAAGAGTGATCTCCAGGAGCAGTTTATGGAGCTATCCAATAACCCTTATGCCATGCTGGCACAGATAAAGGTTATTTTCAAGGAAAAGGCACGTATCGAAAGATACAATGTCCTTAATGAACTCATGTCCTGCAAGATTTCAGCAGGAGGCTCCGTAGGTCCTCATGTCTTAAAAGTGAAGGGGCATCTCGAACATCTCAAAAGACTAGGTCTTAAGATGGAAAAAGAGATGGCAACAGTTGTGTTTCTGCTGTCCCTTCCTCGTGCATACGTTGGGTTCATCATGAAATATAACATACATGATATAGACAAGACCATACTAGAGTTAAGTAGCATGCTAGTAACTACTGAAAAGAATATCAAGGATCAGGGATCCAAGGATGCTCTAATGGTCCACAAGGGAACCAACTTCAAGAAAAGAGCTGGAAGTGCCAAGGGCAAAGCCCCTGCGCACTTGGCGGGTAAGATAAGACATCTGGTAACTCCTAACCCTCCTACGACCTTAGAGGCCAATAGGAAGGCTAAGGAGGCTGAGAAGGTATGCTTCCACTGCTAGAAGCCTGGTCACTAGAAATAGGACTGCAGGAAATTCCTAGATGATCATAAGAAGGGCGGTGGGACTGCGCCTTCATCAGGTATTTTCTTTATAGAGCTACATCTCTCTACTTCTATAGATTCATGGGTATTGGATACCGGGCTGAATCTCACATATGTACTAATGTGCAGTGGCTAGAAAGTTGAAGAGATCTGAAGAAGCACGAGGTGGACCTAAGAGTGGGCAACAATATCAAGGTTGTGGCGACTACTGTTGGTTTTATTAGTCTTGCTTTGCCAAGTGCGCTTGTTTTTGTACTTCATAATGTATGTTGCGTACCTACTTTCAGTAGGAATATTATATCTGTATCCATACTTGACAAAGAAGGTTATAATTTTGATATTGGAAATAGAGTTTTCAATATTTTGCGCAATGATATGTTTTATGTTTGTGCTAACATAGTCGGAGAATTGTACAAATTAGATATGGGTAACAATACCTCAAGTTCTATTTATAATGTTAATACCAAGAGGCTTAAATCCGATGATTTAAACCAAACTCTAATATGGCACTGTCGTTTGGGTCACATAAACGAGAAACGCATATTAGCACTTCACAAGTGCGAACTTCTAAGTCCATTCGAGTTTCATTCGATTGAAAAGTGCGAGGCTTGTTTGATGCAAAATGACAAAAGCGCCCTTCATCGGTTGTGGTGAGAAGGCGGGTGACTTATTGGGCCTTATACACTCAGATGTGTGTGGGCCAATGAGTACGCTTGCCATGAGGGGTTTTGGCTACTTTATCACATTTACTAACGACTTCAGTAGATATGGTTATGTCTATCTCATAAGACATAAGTCTGAAGTTTTTGATAAATTCAAAGAGTTTAAGACTGAAGTGCAAAACAACTCGGGAAAAGTATTAAGGCACTTCGATCTGATCGAAGTGGAGAATACTTGACCACGGAGTTTATGGATCATCTAGCAAAGAGTGGGATCCTTTCGGAATGTACTCCGCCCGGAACACCACAGATGAATGGTGTATACGAACGGAGAAATCGGACATTGTTGGATATAGTCTGATCCATGGTTAGATGTACTGATCTCCCAATCTCTTTCTGGGGTTATGCTCTTGAGACACCCGCATTCATATTGAATCGGGCTCCGACGAAGGTTGTGGAAGAGACACCATTTGAGGAATGGTACGGGAAGAAGCCCGTTTTGTCCATCCTAAAGATTTGGGTTGTGAGGCTTATGTGAAACATTTGGTTTTTACTAAGCTCGGACCAAGATCTGATAAATGCACCTTCGTGGGGTATCCTAAAGAAACAAGGGGATACCACTTCTACAAACCAAACGAGAACATTGTGTTCGTCGCTCGTGGTGGGGTCTTTATGGAAAGGGAATTTGTTTCCAAAGATGTCAGTGGGAGGACTGTGCATCTTGAAGAAATTCAGGATGGTGCAGATCCATCTGAATCCGTTCAGGAACCACTAGAAGACCCAGTAGAAGGGCAGGAGCCACAGTTGGTCGTAGAGCAAGGACCACTTCATGTAAATGTTCCGGAAGGTCCACGACTATCTGAGAGGGCCAGTCGTCCACCTGCTAGATATGGTTTCTTTGTGTCTGGAGGTGACGGTGTGGTTGTAATGGATCACGATGATCCAGCTACTTTTCAGGAAGCCATGGACGGACCCGACTCTGAATTATGGCTGGGAGTCATGAGGGAGGAAATGCAGTCCATGTCGGATAACCAAGTATGGGAGTTGGTTGATCCAATTGATGGTGTCAGAACCATTGGCTGCAAATGGATCTTCAAAGTGAAGATGGACATGGACGACAATCCTCAGACCTACAAAGCCCGACTAGTAGCAAAAGGTTATAGGCATATCCAAGGGATTGACTATGAGGAAACCTTCTCTCCAGTGTCTATGGTCAAATCGATCCGGATTTTTCTTGCCATAGCTGCATATCACGATTAAGAGATATGGGAAATGGATGTCAAAACTGCTTTCCTGAATGGAAATTTGACTGAGGACGTGTATATGTCTCATTCTGAAGGTTTTGCCGATCCGAAAAATAAGGGAAAGATTTGGAAGTTGTTGAAATCCATTTATGGATTGAAACAGGCTTCTCGGAGTTGGAACCTTCATTTTTATGAAGCTATTTTAGGATTTGAAACAGGCTTCTCACATTAATATTGTCCCAAGATGAGTAAATCCTATTCCTATATGTATGTATGAACTATCCAAGATAATGAGATCCCATCAAAATCCCAAGAAACTATCTATAGGATCCGGAATCCCATTCCAATGACTAATAGATAGTGAGTCATAAAGAGTCGTCTTTCATACTGGTCGCTTCTAAAAGCGTAATTGACCAAGGACCCGTGAAATGTGATTTATCCGGATCTATGGTTCTACTTCACATGGTGGACATAGATCAAAACACAATTCGACATATTACTTCAACACATAAGTACTATAAAGCCGCTTTACATTCATTGCAAACGATGATAAAGTACAATATAGACATTTACATATTTATTACAATTGAACTAGGGCACTAGGACTAACAACATAGTGCCCCGAGACGTAGGTGGCGTTGCACCAAACTTGGTAACCATATTGCGTGTCTTTTATTTCCGTACTGTGTTTGCTTTATTATCCATAATCTGTACGTCAACAAATTGTCAATCACAAAGTCACAACATTGTGCATGACATCTTGCTGTTACAACTAACCAGAATTTTAAATATATTTGTAATAACATATACCCGGATTAAAGGTTCGAACATATAAATCCTATATATAGGGTTTTCAGCAAAACAGACCAAGTAATAATACATTAGAGCAGTAGACTAGGGGTATCATTGTTAAGGAGATTTGTGATTCTTGTAAATTCGTATAGCCCACGTGAACAATTTTGTAGAAAAGGCAAGGTCGAAGGTACAAGCATTATGATCAGTGGCGAATCCAGAAAATTTTGCAAGGTGGGCAAAATTTTATGTTAAAATTTTAATTAATTAATAAAATAATTACTAAATGCATATAACAAAAATCAATTTGAGCTTGATAATTACTAAATGCATGTATATATTGTCGGTTCGCGAGTCTTACAAACTCTAATAGTTTAGGCTCGAGTTTGATTCATTAATCAAACGACTCACCATTGGACATAATCTCTGAATTTATTTATTTGAAATATTCACAAATTTTCAATAAATAATTAATAATTTAATTAACAAAATGTAGTAGACAAAACAAAAAGTATAACGAAAAATGGAAAACAATTTAACTAATACAATAATAATTGGTAAAAAATAACTATAATTATGAACCAAAAAGTAAAGAGAGAATGAAAGATGTTTCACTTTCAAAGCCCGCAAAGTAGGCTTAAACCCAAATATCAGTAAAAAGCACAAAACTATTATAAAAAACTTGTGCCCTCTTGGATAAAATATTACACACTTACCACTCATCTAAACAACTTTTATTATTTAATTGCATATAGATATTAGAATTTAAGGGGGGCATATCCAATTTTCGGAAAAAATTTGACTATGATTGTAGCTTAAAGAGAATAGAACACACATTAATACTGTCCCAAGATGAGTAAATCCTATTCCTATATGTATGTATGAACTATCCAAGATAATGAGATCCCATCAAAATCCCAAGAAACTACCTACCTCTACTTAAATTTGAACTGTGACATTAACTAAGGCCTTGAGAAATTAGTCTAAATTTCTCCTTTTCAAAGAGCTATTTCCCTTTCTCAATCCACAAATCAATGTCACTCTCGTAAATAAATATATGCAAAATATTTAAAAAGGTCTTCTCTCCACCTCTTTTTCTCAAACTTGTTCATAATCCAAAATCTAGTACAATAATATTTTAACTTTTTCATCAAACATGATCCCATCATCAATATAATGAGTTTTAAATGCAACAGCACAGAGTTGAGGCGCATTATCAAGAGTATGAAATTTAGAAAGCATGGATTTTGGGTTTCACTCGCAGCAGAGTTACAAGGCTGATGAAGAGGAGCGTTCAGGTATGCCCGCCAACCAACCCTCGAAGTAGGCTTGACAATCTGGATCTGCTGGAGAGAGGGCAGCAATTGGAGTGACAGTAATCTGAAATGAAAATGGCATAGCAAAATTAACTACAGTACAGGCTCCTCATTTATGCAGATATAATCATTCAATACAAATTTACACACATATCCTTCTTGAAGGGATTTGTAGTCACTGTCATCTTCTGCAATATACGCTCCCTTCACCTGTAAACAATATCAACATCAAACAAATTATTACAAAAAAATACAGTATCCTTTCAGCTGATAGATAAACCCCACATACAAATTTTATTTTCCTTTGAATACTATAAATATGCAACTAGTGATATAGATAAACTGTGAATGTAACGAATTCAGAAGTGACCAAGGTATCTGAAATCCAGTTCGAACAAAAATGACCCAACCTACTTCTGCCCCATACAAAGCCCACATGCTCTTTCCTCATATTTCTGTCTTTTATAGTCTAATAGGTAGCATCATGAGGATAACATATCTGAAACAAGAGGTGACGAAAAACAGACCATGACTGATTAACAGAATTAACACATTATATCTCATTGATTATTTCCAGATAACTTACTATATAGCTCATCTATCCATATTGTATGCTAAAAAAAATTAACTTGACAAGGCAACAAAAACCCTCATCAGTTCAAAATAGTGAAGAGTTGTAGTGCTGCGGCTACTTTTTTTCCTCAACAACACCTATTTCTTCCCAAATTACAAGAAACTTCATGGCATCTATTGCAATGTTTTCCATGAGAAACAAAAAAAAAGAACATTAACATTCAAATAGCTAAGAAAGATAAGGAGTACCTATACAAATGATCGGTAATTTATAAGAAAATAAGGACCAATTTAGTTTCCAATTAAACTCCCCACCCTGTAGAAGTCCAATTCAGACCACCAATTGGTTTATTTTCGCAAGGGAGACTAAGTTGACGTATTATTAATTCAGGGACTAAATTGTCCGTCTTCTAGTAGTTCAAGGAACATTTAGAAAATGCATATATATTATTATGACGATCAACTTGTAACCAAGAAAATGCATGAGAAGTTCTCAATATGCATATAGTCAGAAAGGAACCCCACTTCTCTTTTGAACAAAATATGTTGATGTGATGAAGTTGCTGCATCAATTTCTGCACAGGCCACCGTATCAGTCTCCATTGTCATAGTTGATAACATTCTCGCACCTTGCGCATCAGAAGTAACTCGTTTCCACCCCATTTGGACAATGCTTTTACCCTGCTTAGTCAACTTATACCCCTTTGGGGCATAAGAAATAACCAAAAACATTAATCAAGAAATCAATGCAAACCGGATACTGTTTTAATAGTGACAGTTTTTTTCTGATTAGAACATAATGGGAAACTATCCTTCACCCCTTACAAACTGCTACCGTACTTCATTTGGTCTAAATTCTAGAGAAGTGGTGATCTCATCCACTTCTTACAGCAGCTAAGTTGCAATCAGACCATTTGTACACAGGTAGCATATCTTAGAGAAATCTTTCAAAACATCCAAGTAAAATTATACAATTCAACTCAGCTAGTTACATACTATTACACTGAAAGGAATAGTTAATTAATTACTTTTGCAGCAACAATACCTCTTTCCTGAACAGACAGAATTATATGATCTCTGTTGAGATTCAAAATACCACGAGGAAGGGATATGAAATTTCCTTCACACTGATCAACTCCTTTACTGATTCACGATAGTTCGTAGTAGATGAAAGTCTAGAAGGATTGACAAAGGGGCATATGAATATAATAATCTCAATAAGTTCCATCTAGGTGAATTTCAGTTTTTTTTACATGTTCATATAAATATTGTAAACGAAATGAGTATTAAGGGCTAAATCTACTGAAACGAAAGAACCATAAACACGATTTAGTCAAAATTCATGTACTTTGACGAAACTAAACAACAACTAACTAAACAACGACAAACAAACTTGTCCCAACCCCTATATTGGGATCAGATACATGAATCCTTTAGAATTATTGCTTGGGATCATCCACTTGTTTCCTCTTTCTCCCATTTCTTACTCTATTAAATCCCATTTATGAAATTATAGTGAACTAACTTAAGAACTTATATAAAATACATGAGATAAACAAAAGTGCGAACTTCATATGCATTCCTGCATTTATGCTTCAATTAACTATGTTCATGTTGTAATGAACCTTTCTTATAAGTATAAATTATTTGGAACTTCAAAGAAAAAGAAAATATTAATCCCAGTGATAACTGTGGCGCAACAAAAACAAGAACTAGGTATGCAAACTATGAAATCTTCGCAAATGGTAGCAATCTATTTTCTTTAGTTTGCACAAACTGTAAAGTTGCCAAAAATATGAGAATGAATTACCCAGTTAGAAATATATCTACCTTATTATCTGTAATATTTGTTGGCAAATCAACATTCAGAAAACATCTAAGAGGATATGCTTGATTCCTGACGTCTGCTAGTACTGCATTTATGATAGGTAAGCAAGCCTTAGCAGCATGCGTGTAGTCAGTAACATCACTCTTACCTCCCACCCTGAAATTTCAAAGCTCAAAATTGCTTAAAGAAGTAAATAAGTAGGACAAGTAGAAGTTTGTTCATGTTTTATATGAAAAGATGATTAATCAATGAAAATTGGACAGCAAAAGGTAATCTTGGCTAGAATATAGCATGACCTAGTTCTACTGTAACAAACCATTTATTGGGCACATAGTAATGTCATTAGTATTTGGCAAAACTGCAATATAATCCCTCGTTCCAGCAAACAATATATTTTTACACATCCAGGATCCAGCAAGTGAAAAAAGATAAAATTGTGTGCATACCAGTCATATGACATAGAGATAGAAGGCACACCATTAAAAAAGGCCTCTCGTGCGCCAGCCACTGTCCCTGAGTAAACGCTGCAATAAAGAGCCCAGCCAACAGGATAATACACATATAGCAGGAAAAATAAGACAAGCAGCAGCTGCAATGACTACTAACATATAAAATGGTATAGTAATGCATATAGAATGAACCGTAAGTCACAACTCATAAACTTTTTCCGGCCATTTTATACCAAACCTGTACCAGTCCTTCTTTTAGGGAATTCAGTGAGAAACCATTCATGCTAAGGCTAGCATAGATGAGTTTCCATTTTATTTTTTTGTTTATCTAGCATTTCATCATTACAAATTCCCTTTCGCCCTCAATGAGTTGAGTTGCTTTTTAAAACAAAATTATGGGGGTAATTTTGTAGTTAAGGTACTCGAAATAAAATTTACAAGAAAAAACGCATAGCGCTGATAAGAAAATATGACTCACATATGATAACCACAGTTGCTACCCATGTTTATGCCGCTGACCACCTGTATGCAAGCAAAATATGAAAGGAAATAAAAATGATTAGATGCACCTCAAATCTGAACAAAGATACTACTTAGTGTCATAAGGCTACATGCTTAAGACTTCATAACTCAAAAAACAAAACAAAAACAAAACATATGCAGCTAGCATGGAAGGAAACAAATAACAGCTTCCATGGCTTGTAGATTCCTAAGAGAGTAATGAAACAGAGCTAAAAAAAGTACAAGACAGCTACCAAATCAGGAATCGACGGAAATAAGGCTTCAGAGACTCCCAAAGAAGCACAATCGGCTGGGGTTCCTGAAAAGTGCATCCACTATTTTTTATTTACTTAAGTCATAAAAAACAATGTAAGTCTGAGAAAAAAATAGTAATAACATACGAACATTTATATATATTTTATTGCAGATGGAAAATATTAAATAGTAACTTGCACCATCTAAAGGGGAATGCTGAAAGCATGAAATACTGAATGGAGTCAATTACTGGATTGCAGGTCTCTATAATAAGACGTCCTAATTCCCAGTGTGATTATTAGCAACCAGATATTGGTTACATGGTTTAATACTGGATTGCAGGTCTCTATAATAAGACGTCCTAATTCCCAGTGTGATTATTAGCAACCAGACATTGGTTACATAATTTAATCTTCTTTTGTTCCTCAGTACCTGAAAGTTTTTAAATTGTAGCAAATTGAACTCCCTACTTTGATTATAAAAAGCTCCTTTGGCATATCCTAACTCCACATGCACCACTTCAAAACCTATCTGCATAACCATAGGGCTAATGCTTATAAGATCATGCATGATACAGTATGATTTGTTATTTAAGGTTACGCCAAGCCTTTGAAAGGTTTGAAATGAGTCTTGCAAAGCACTCACGGGACATGGTTGAAGAGAAAGGACCAAAAATACAAGAAATTAAATTTACATTTCAAATTAGTTCTGAGAAAGTATGGGTCAGTACTTAAAAGAACTGCAACTGATATAATATACAAAAGATAAAACTAACCAGAAACGGCATATGCAGTTGCCCCTTCAATTTGTACTTGTTTGACAGAAAGTGGACGGCGCCAAGTGATGCTATGACTGACAGCTGACTTTTCCCTGAGAACATAAGACAGGTCATGATAATTGAAGGAAGAGCTCTTGCAGAAGGATTTGGTAGTCAATGAGATATTTTTTTACAGAACAATATAGGTAGATGATAATAGGTCATAACTAGCAATGTTAATTTCCTCGAATTGCGGAAATTCATTAACCTGAGCTAACTTAAATTTACTGGACTTTGTAAATACAGGGTCAAATAATAATACAAAGGGGTAATTTCACTTAGGTCATCACAAAAATTTGTAGTCTTACTGATGTCACCAAAAACATATATTTACTTTTTTTCCATTATATGGCCATGTGCGCAACTAACCATGTTAAATTACATGAGATGAGTAGCACTCTAATAACCAGTTGGATGGCAAAGCATTTGGTATCATAATCTCTTGTTTCTCCATCTCCCACAGATCTTTAGGTTTCTATAGTCCCTGTGTTAAAGTAATTAATATACACTTTTTTACAAAAAAAGAAAAATCGATGAAAATGTTGTAAGATTTTGAATCATTACAAATCAACCAAATGTATATAATGTATTTTCTTTTGGTTGAGCAACTTGCACGAAACTCGAATCTCTTGACAGCACAGTGAAGAACACAATAGCGGAAATGGAATTATGAGAAACCATAATCGGGGGAAATGGAAAATGGGTCAGAGAAAACGTACGAATCAGGGGCACAGACATGAAGGACATAGTGATTGGTGGAGACAAGAACGCGAACGAGGGATCGCAAGCCAGGGGCGTCGATTCCGTCGTCGTTGGTTACCATGATGACGGGCTTCCGATCATTGCTCCCCATCGAAGAAAAACTCCAGAAATGCTTTCTAAGGATTTCTATTTGTTTATATTTTCTCTGTCGTGGTGCGATTGGGAATCACAATATGCCCATTACTTTAGGGTAAGAATTTAACCTCCATCATTGTTTTCCTAGCACCCACAAGTTATTCTAAGGATCCACAATTATTGTACCAGCTCAAACCTATTTTAGCATCACTGCACATAAGTCGAAACTGTTTTCTTAGACTTATTACCCAAAGATTGAGTTTTTATATTTATTTCTTTCTAACTCAATTTTCAAAACTATATTTATTTGTCACATCAAATACTAATTTTTATTATTTAATAATTTTACATATTATATTTATATAATTTACTAAAAATAAAGGTCATATAATAATCAAAATTTTATATAATAAAATTTTCTCTCCAACACCAACCAAGAAGCATAATTTTCTAAAAATCGTTAGGCGTTAATCGGGGATTAATCGAATTAGTCGGGGATTAATCGAATTTGTATTTTTTTTAATAATAAAATACAAATTAAATTAAATTAAAATAAATAGAAGGAATTAAATTATTTAAAAAAATTAAATCAACCATTGCCACTCATTTCTTATAATATCCCAGAAAATTATCTATTTTGTATGTTTTTTTGATTTTACAAAAAAAAAAAAGGAAAAGCATTTGTCAATAAAAAATTGATTATATTGTTTGGAGATTGCTAGAGTGTGTCTCCAAATTTGGAGATGTACTGTAGCAAATATGCATGTTTGCATATGCATACAGATATTTTGATACCTGCGTTGGAGAACAAAGTCTCCAAATATGCAAATTTTTGCATATTTGGAGACATGGTTGGAGATGGCCTTAGTATTCCAATTCGGATGGGAGGGTTGGGTCAGAGAAGATAAGTCGGGATTGGGTTGGAGAAGGAGGGTGGTTGGGATCAACAACGGACGTTTGCGATGGTATAAGTGGTGAGATTTACTTCGATATCCTATGCGAGGGGAGACGGGTTCGAGAGGGGGACATCGGTGGTCGGGCCGAAAAATTCTAGCAATTAGCTTGTTGCGGGATCGAGGGCAGAAGGATTCGGGAGATGCTTATTGGGGGTAGAGTAGGAAAATTCTGGCGACTTTATTGTTGGGGCTTTGGTGGGTTGATGGCTCGGTACTAGGAGAGATCAAGAGTTCTTTGACGTCGATGGGCAGATCTATGTAAGCATATCGAACTAGGGGGTCATGGTTTTCTTAAGCTTCGATATGTTCTCGTGGTGCCCCGTTGCCGTTGGGCCATTTGGGGGTTTAGATGGCACGAGGTTCTTGAGTTGGGAAGAGGCTTGGAGGGGATCATTTTATTTCGCATGTTTATTTGGGGTGGTGTACTAGGGGTGATAGGGGTCAGAATTTCGGTTCCTTACCGAGTCAAATCTCCTCATTTTTAATCCTATTTTTCTCCGAATCTAATAGGTTTAGTGTATATTATCTATTGTTTTCCTCACAAGTGTGTTTAGTGTATTTTAGGTGAAAACATATCTTTTCAGGTCAAAAACGAGCAAAATATCAAGTAGTCGAGCCTCAAGATTCAGCTGATTATTTAGGTGACTCGGCCAATTAAAATGTGCGAAACAAAAGCTTGAAGAAGTGAAAACGTTAGTAGCCGAGTCTAGAAGCCTTGTCTAACTCGGCTACTTGACTATTATGGAGACTGATCTTGCGTGAGTCATAACTTCTTCGTTTGAAGTCGGATTGAGCAAAAACTTGTACCATATAAATCTACGACATTGGTGAAGGAAGTATTTCAATTGGAGGCGTGGTTTGGAAGATATGATCCCCGAAAGGTGACGGTTCTACACTGGCTGTTAACCAAGAATGCTGAAATTCCACTTTTTCCCTCGCTTAAGTGTTTCACTATAAAAGGGATCTAGGGTTGCGAAAATCAATATTCTTGGAGTGCTTGGAGACGTATAACAGTGGAGAACACGTTGAGAGAGAGAAGATATCACCTGGGTACAGTTCGAGCTCGACTTCGAAGATAGGAAGCACTTGAATATCTATTATGAGGTTTTTGGCTTTAGTTTTAATTCTAGTTCTTATTGTTAGGATTACTTGGGTAAGGTTCTAATTGTTGCTGAGATATTATTTTAATACATTGAATCGTTACTTTCAATTCTCTTGATTGTTATTATATTGGATTTGAGTTTGATTCAAAGTCTGCATGATTGATTTGGGATTTAAGAACATGATGAATTTTGATTTTAATTATTGTATAAACATGAACATGAGTAGCTAAACACCTTAATCGGGGTAGGATGATGGGGAATTGAATTGAGTTTTTGTCTAATTGTGTGATTTAGGATTAGGGGAACTTTGATTGATATTTCAGTGTGAATCATAATGCTCCACCTACCGGGTAGGCTTGGTGGTGAACCAATTTAGGAAGAGAGACGATACCAATCAACCTAAGTGGAATAGAGTACTTAAACCTGGATTTACATTATTGTCAATAGGAATAATGGGCACGAGAGTAAATGCATATAAAGTATCAAGACTGAAAGCATGTGAACTATAGAATCCTAAGGCTAAATACACGGACCTTGAGACTAAGATTGATCACCTTAGAATCAATTAAGTATTTAGACCTTGACGGCCTAATATTTAGCATTTTGGGTAAGACCTTAGTTGACACACCCCATGATTAGTTTAAATTCCTTAAACCAAGTCTTGTAATTTGACAACATACCTTGACAACCCTGGGATTCCATACGCCCCGATCACTTTTTATCATTCATTTATACATCTCACATATATTTATTGAGTTATTGCATGCTTGACACATTTTGTGACGATTGTGTGTTTTGCATGTTCTTTTATTACTTATTTTAAAACCCTTATTTCATGACCGACCAAACTCGAGAAGATATTGCACATTACTAGTGCACGCAACCTCACACGCACTAAACCATAACTCTCTGTGGGATCGATAACTCTGGGCGTAATACCCCTTTATTATTTGACGACTGATGCACTTGTCGTGTGTTTGGGGGTAAGTGAGATCTTGCGTGTCAAGAATTTCTTCCGTCAAGTTTTTGGCGTTGTTGTCAGGGAGATATTGGTTTAGGCAGCCCTAGTAGATCTAATTGATCTTGCGATTTAGTCATTTGCCTTTATTTTTACTTTAAAAAATCACAAAATTATTTTATTTTCTTTTTGTCTTAAAAATATTGTTTTTTAAATTTTTGGTGATATCTTGGTGATTGACATATCTGGTGAATGCAATTTATGCCTTTGCAATCTCACGGGTTTGCAAGTTTGTTACCTACACATACATGATTCAGAAGAGACAACATTATGGAGAATCGGACCATGGGGGACTATGGATGCCCTTTCCCCAAATGAATATCCTCGGCTATAGTAAGACCGCACATAGAGGCCCCAACATACCAAATAAGCAACTCTACAATCAACAAGATCGAAAGTGAGGCTTTCTTTGGCTACTCAAGTGAAGACCCCAACCTACATGAGCGTTCATTTCTCGAGGTGTGGAATTTTGACCAGACAAGAATGGGTGAGTGATGATCTGTCCGGTTAAGACTTTTTCCTTTCTCATTGAAAGGGAAAGCTAAGATGTGTCTCAACAGTCTCCCTGGAAATTCAATTAGCACCTGGACAGATTTCACATGAAAATTTATCATAAACTTCTATCCTCCATCCAAGACTATGAAGATGAAAATCCAAATCAGCTGGTTTTCCTAGGAAGAAGGAGAGTCCATGGTTGGAGCGCGTGAAAATTTCAAATCTTCTTGGGAAAATGCCCGCATCACGGATTTGAAAAATGGCAACTTATGCACATGTTCTACTACGGAAAATGACCAAATGAGAAGATAAGACTTCATACCTTTGCGGGAGGAAGTCTTATGGACAAGCTCGAAAAAGAGAGATATGAATTTATCAGCACCATAGCAGCCAATGATGCATTATGGCATTCTATCCGGGTCGAGAAAGTAAAAGTTGTAAACTTAAGCAACAAAAATAATTTAGCTAAAGAAAAAATTAAAGCAATTGACCGAGATGATGGAAAAGAAGGCTCAACCACAACAACTACCATACCATGATTCGGCCCAAGTTTAACAAAAGAGGTCTCAGTTCAAGGAACTCATGATTCAAATGATGAGAGATAACCAAGAGCAAAATTTAAAAAGGAATGCCAAAATGAAGAGCCTAAGGATGAGCTACTAATTGAAAGAGTATGAAAGCAAGGAAATGATTGTGAAACTTGTTGAGCAACAAGTTGAGATGCTAAAGAAAATGCAACAATGACATGAGAGGGCCCTTAAAGAAAACCTGGCAAGACATGTAATGAAAGCATCTACTCTAAAACAGGATGTGGTAAATGCAGTTTCTTCAATGATTCATAATAGAGTAACTGGCAATTTTTCTATTGTACAGGAGGCGAATGTAGTAGCTCTTAGAAGCGGGAAAATTCTGGAGGAACCACCGCTGGTGGTTGAAAGAAAGAAAGCCAAAAGAGTAGGAGAGGAAGACATTGAACCTCCCGTGGATCAAACAAATGACTCTAAGGAAACTGAAAAAGAAAAATGGAATGAAGATGAAGTAGGCCAAGATGATTAGAATATAGACCCAACAAAAGAGGATGAGCCCCAGAATCAAACTCATGTGGTAAGGGAGTCCAAATCTGAGATAAAAGCTTGGACTCCTACTTCTTTTCCTATTGCCATTTAGAAAAAACCGGATGCGCAGTTTAAAAGATTTTTAGAATTTTTTTCTAAATTGAAGGTTACCATTTTTGGATGTCATAAGCCAAATTCAATCATATGGCTAGTTTTTAAAGAATTTATTTCAAAAAAGAGAAAACTTAGGAGTACTCTGCGGTCCTCCTCAATAAGCTACGACCGAAGTGTCGAGACCCGAGTAGTTTCCCTGTCAGATTGGGAAACTACCCATGCAAGAGATCATGGAACCCACATTCCTTTAGTCATGAGTTAAAGTGTCTCATTGTGCATGTGGGTAGTAGAGAGGAGCAGGATCCCTCTTGTGTTCGGGCCCTCTGAGTTGGCTTGACCCGTCTACCTAAAGACGTTAAAGAAACGAGCTCTTAGGAGGCAACCCAATTTTCTAACTCTTAACTCATTTTCTTTTTCCACTTGGACGTTTTCATAATTTTTAGATGTGTTACCACGCTAATGTGACATGTGCAAGGTGAGAGAAAATTCTAAAAGAAGCATAAAGAGTGAATACCAGCCTAAGAACATGTCAAAGAGCGAAAAGGAAGGGAAAAGACGTAAGAGGCTAGTAGTGAGTCCCATAGTTGAGTCCTAGGACTCGGCTACCACACCAGGGACTCGCCTGAATTATTAAAAATGGACAAAATGCTCAGATAAAGTAGTCGAGTCTGATAGCATTTTTGTGCCCTAGTCCAATTGCTAGTAGTCTGTAAATGTCTATGTATATTTATCATCGTTTGTAATAAATAAAACGATTTTGTATTACTTATGTGTTGAAGTAATATGTTAAGCATGATCTGATTTGTGACCACTAAAGTAGTAGAACCATAAATCTGTACGGATCACACTTAACGAGTCCCTGGTCAATATACGCTTCAATAGAAGCGACCAGTATGAGGATGGTTCTCAATGACATAGTTATACTTGTCATAGGGATGAGGGATCCCGGAATCATATCATAGATATCATGAGGCGATTGATATCGGATGATCTATTTTGAATAGTGTTTCATAGATTAAGCCATGAACATATTCAAATGTGATAGCTTGTCACGATATCCTTGATCGCTATGCAATGTACGTGCGGCTTTAACTTGCGCCTAACGCTTTCCGTAACAGGATTGCAATAACGGGCATGATTGGGTGGCGGAACGGATTGCATGAGTGACACAAAAGACGGCTAAGGGATTTATCCCTCGTACTACGGTATCGGAAAGATATCCATTAAAGGCCTCTTGATCGAGAGTGACTAAGAGAAAGAGCATGGTCATGCCAGTGATACGGGTTATCAGTTCTCAGCCATCTCACATATCAAGTAACAATGATTGATTAAACAAGGATGACGACTCTATGCCTTGTGATCAATCGGGATATCTAGAGATAATAGGATAGTGACTTGAACGCACAAAGGTTAAATCGAATCATCGATCATCATGCACCTTGGGTAATCATAACGTCTTACTAGAGACCACTTATGATGGATCGGACAAGAGAGATCTTTTGCACCGATCTGCCAACGGTGGTATGAGCCTGGAGGGTCACACACATACAAGACGGATAGCTTGAGACAAGGAAACCTTAACGTTTCTTGAGGAGCAATACATGGACAAAACTGAAGGTTTTGGGCCATAGGTTCGGTATGAGAGAATAATTAGCGAATCGAGAAAACAGAGATTTTTCGTCGATGTCGCGTCGGACTTTGTTTGATAAGTAACGACAAAAAGGGTCGGGCGACTTTTGGACACGGCACGAAACCACATGGGCGAGCCCATTGGGCTCGGCCCATGAGGTCACGTGACCGGCCCAACAAGGGCCCATTTGGGCCCAATAAGCCCAACATGGCCGGCCACTTTGGTGGGGGCCACAACACACCATGCTTAGTTGGTGAGTGTTGATTAAAAGGTGAGTGATTTAAGGGGTATGGGTAATGACACCTTTAAGTCCATACCAATCACCTTTTAGACACATGCTTATGAGATTGATAAAGTAGAGAAATATCAAGGATTTAATTACACAATTCACACTCTCACAATCTCTCTCTCTCTCCTTGGTCGGCCACCTCTTGTGCTCTCTCTCTTCTTGCTCTCTTGTTCTTCACTTAATTGTTCTAGTAGGCATTAAGTGTAGGATCTTGAAGATCATCCCCTTGGTGTGGACTTGCTCTAGAGAAGAAGATCATAAAGTTCTTCTTTATCGATTCAACAAAGACTCAAAGGTAAATTTCTTGTGAAATAGATTTTGTCTTGGGATTTAATGGTTCAATGTTCTTGGAAAAGGTTTGGAGTTGCTTTTGTTAAATGCTTCTGCTATCTCGATGTTAAAGAACGCTCCAAAACCCTACAGTGGTATCAGAGCATGGTTAACCCTCTTAATCTTTGTCTTGTTAAACTTGTTTCGGTTTTATGATGATTTGCATGCCATATTTGTTGATAACATGTTTTTAATGCTTTTTGGGAAAATTGCATGAAATATGTTATTTTTGGAAAATATATTGAATTTGGAATTTTTCGAAAATTATTGGATTTGTCGGGTCCGAGAAGAGACTCTCGGGAGCCGGATCGGAGCAACCGGACGGAGGTCACTGGAGGCCGGGAGAGGCCGGCGGTGACCGGGGCCATCCCTCCTCTAGGCCGAGGCCGAGAGGAGAGGCAAGCTCGGTTTGGGCTTTTCTAGGCCCAAACCGAGCCGTGATGTTGGGCTCGGCCCAATGGGCTTCGGCCCATTGGACTTGGCCCGACTTGGTTCGTGCACGTTGATTATGTCCGTGGATGAACCCGCGATCCAATATTTCAAAAATTTTTAAATTTGATCGGTTTCGATAAACCGTTTTTCGAAAAGGTCTAGTTTCGATTAACCCGACCAAGCAACTTGGCAAAATTAAAACCAGAATAATTGCATATTATTTGATAACATGTTTGTGTGATAATAAGGTTTGGAGTTGCTTTTGTTAAATGCTTCCACTATCTCGATGTTAAAGAACGCTCCAAAACCCTACAGAGTCCCCTAGCCGCAAGCACACTTCCTCCGACAAAATCATATATCAGGTCCCACCGCTCTCTGTCGTGGACTCGTCGCTATTCTACGGGGAGCTGACATACTTGCTAGCAGTCGTCCATAACGGTGGTGACAGCGAGCGCTGGGACTGTGCTAGCTCTGCAACAACAGTTGTTGGACATTTGTTGCTCTCCAACGGGAAGAACGATTTGGCTGCTCTAGCAATGTTAGAGGACACCCAAAAAAGATATTTCTGCCATTTAAAAAGAATGCACATCTAATGGTCAAATGACCAAAATTAATATCAAGTGACACGATAGATAAGTTCAAGAAGTTCACAAACATTTTAATTTTTCGAGTGTTTTAAGTGAAAATTTGAGATGATAAGGGGTTTATGATAAATCTTTCCCCATTCTGATTTCATAAATGGATACCTCGGTGCTTTCTCTTACTCTTTCTTGCTGAGAATTTTATCCTGTAGTCTTAGTCTCTCTTCGGATGCTTTGATCAATTCATCTGATGATTTACATAAGGAGTTGGAGGCCGGCGAATTCCGCCCCTCTTCGTCGTTGTCCGATGATTCCCTGATATCCTTGGGGGTGCCGTCGGGCACTGTTAGTGGTGCCTTCTCGGGCAATCTGAAGGAGCTAGGCGTGTTTTAAGTTTCCTCGGGAGCTGGTGCGCTGGGCACTTCGGTTGTTACGCCGCCCTCCCCTCCCGGTGGCATCGTCTCGATCTTCTCCCAAAGCTTTTCTCTTCAGTTCTCTTCACCAGGCCTTCTTCCCGTTTGAGCCATTAAGCAAATCTCCTAACAGGCCTTTCTTCTTCGGCCCAAAATAATTCCTCTGCTTGTACAATATTTTCATAGGCTTTTCGGATGATAAGGACCTCAATGTTCCTTTAACTATTATTATGTTCCAAAAATATAAGAAAAGAATGAAGAAAATGCAGTCGCAGAGACGTAAGAGATGGAGGTCCCCTGATTTTTGAGTCTATCGTCGCCATCGGATGTCTCAATTTATTCCTCAAAAGAACAATATCAGGTCCTCTTTTCATCTGGATCCCCAGTCGAAGACCACTGATTCTCCTCCTGTAGAGTTTCCTCCATCTGTCGAAGTTTCGGTCCCAAATTTCGATCGACCAAACTTTCAAGACACTTTCAATTCTTGAGACAGGGCATCTCGAACTTGGGGTATTTTCAAATCTATGAGTATCACAAACACCTTGACCGACTCCCAAATGATTAATAATCTCAAAGAAATGGATATAAAAAACATGGCATACTGAGCCCTCCTCTATTGCTTTCACCTTCTCCTACAACTTTTCCAATTTTTAATTTATATATTTTTTAGCTTATTTTTGGTGATGTATTATGATGTCTTTTGTTCCCTCCTTGGTAGGCTTAGTTGGTTTCATCAATAAATTCTTTTCTTTTGATACGCGATAAAAATTTCAATAGAACAATTAAAATTTTGGTCAACTAAAGGGCTTCGTTCCAATGGGAGCTAAAAACATTTCATTTAAAATCAAGCCACGAGTGCTTTTTAATTTTTAGGGTTGGTAAGATGTTAGTAAACAACATGTATCTTCCTTCCGATTGTGAACATAACAATTCTTAATATCAGTACACTATGCACAACGTCAGCCTGTTTCATATTCATAAAGGATAATGACACTTTGTTACACCTACTTATAACAAAATGACACGTTCATACCCTAACTAATTTTTTCTTTCTTTTGATACCCTGACAATTTTTTGTGACAACTTATGCTAAAATGACTAAAATACCCTTGATTTAAGAAATTAGAATAGAACTGCTCCAATTTAATTTATCAAACCAGATTTTAATTTGTTCAAATTTAATTTTAGATTTAAAGGCACAATCACAATAATATCTTAAATATAAACCAAATTGAACCATAAACAATAAAATTAAACCAATTCAATTTATGGTTTTTTAAACTAATGGTAGTTTAGGTGTTTCAGGCGTTTTAGAGGTAAATTGTCACAAAATATTGTCAAGGTACTAAAAGAGAGAAGATTAGTCAAGGTCATTTCACTATAATTAAGTATAATAAAGTGTCATTATCCCTATCCGTAATTACCATACAAATACAAGTCTATACAATACATGTTTTATAATGGATAGCTATCTCAACAGTACTTGTGAGGCATGGAACCCACATTCCTTTAGAAGATTATCCACTTTCGAGGACTATCATATACATGCTTACCACGAGGACATCTCCGATGCTACATAAAATGGGGGTTCCCTAACAAAAACAGTGTACAGCACCAGAACAAAACCACTTATATTGGCCTCAAAGATGGGTAATTTTCTAGCAATTCATCCTCGGACAATTTATCCCTTTCATCTTGTGGAGTCCAGAGCACTTCTACAGCCTACAGAAAGATTTAAACAAATGTCAAATATTATAGTTTAGAAATAAAGATAGTATGCTAAGAGTATTCTATTCTAACCAGAATTTTGCTAGAATGGATGGAGCTCAAATAATGCAAGGCTTGCTTCAAATCTCCAGCATCTGTAATAGAAGGTAACTTTTGGGCACCTTTCATGGCTACCAGAATGGTCACCTGATCCATATAACATGGAGGGATCAAATCATTTAATCTGAAGTGAACGGCATGGCTTGTACAAGTACGAAATTAGAAAGTCAAAATCCATATAAATCATTAATGGTTTAGGGAAGCAAAAAACAAATACAACCAGAATTACAACAACAAAAAAAGTAGAGGACAGCTTATATTTAAACTTTAATCTTTCCATGTCCTATACCACT
The DNA here is from genome assembly GCA_963920655.1 of Geranium rotundifolium. Classification (NCBI taxonomy): domain Eukaryota; kingdom Viridiplantae; phylum Streptophyta; class Magnoliopsida; order Geraniales; family Geraniaceae; genus Geranium; species Geranium rotundifolium. The sequence goes on from OY987312.1 coordinate 22,485,471, forward strand.
TCAGTTCTTAGGTTCATTTAATTACAAGATTCTTTTTCCCATGTGACTTAGACTTAACTAGTTTATTTAAGAGTATACATGTTTCTAATGTTCCCATCAAATATCAAATGTTATGTTCGTTTTGACCATTCACTACTATGCTTTTTCTGAAACAAAAAAATACCAAATCTAAAAGCAGAGCAGAAAACCAATTTTCTGACTCATACAACTAACCACGAATTGGCAATGAGCAGAGTGCCCATATAACTTATTAACTACTATGGAAGTACATATATCTACTTAATGTGGGACTATATCAATAACACTTATAACATGCTCAGCTTCGCTAAGGATTTTAAAACTAAGGTCTCTTAGAATATAACTTCAACAGCTACTGCACAACACTTGAAAATCTATCTGTTTGATCCAAGGTTCTACAACTCGGAATGCGGGAGAATTCAGCGAGGTGTGAATAAGGAGCTTTGAGGACTCGGGGAGAAGTAAAAGAGAAATCGGAAAATTTAATTAAAAAAAACAAAAGCACAAATCTAAATATTCAGGCTACTAGAAACATAAAAAGGAGAAGGAAAGGTTCTATCTTAAACTTGTAACCCGTGGACTAAGGTTCGAGTAATAACAATGTGTAGATTAGGGTAAATTAGGGTTAACTTATTAGTATTATTTTAGGCCATAATGGGCTAACCCTAATGGGTCTAACATAATACTAATAAGGTAACCCTAATCTACCCTGATTGACACAATGGTATCACTCTCATCACTAATCCCTCTACCAATTTATGTTGGTAAGTGGCAAAAATAAAGCTCTCTTCTCCATAAGGGAGGTCTTCAGCCCAATTCTAGGTACAATTGAAGTTGATAATTAAATTAAGTGCCCTCTTTAATTTTTGGCAAAAAATAAGGTTCAATGGGGGTTAATCTCTCCTTCCCACTATGCCGTTGACTCCCACTTCCTAATACACTTAACAATATTAGAATGTTACATGTAGTCCATGTTTAATACACTTCCTCGAAAGACAAGCTGGTTGTTTCGGATTGAAGGGTGTACATCTTTTCAGATCCAAGGTTTCAATCCCCATATAAAGGGGTACAATTGCTTATTAAAATATGAAACTATAACAGGGAACCTTACCACCATATAATCTTTGTTGAGTTTCAAATTTTTGGGAGAAGTACTTCTTTGTATTTTGATATCATTCACGTTGACAATAGACTCTATATCGAATTTCCCCCGTTCTTCAGCTGAAAGTTGATTGAAGCGTCGTTCCACAGCCTCAGTAGTCCATTTCTGCTCTACCTGTTTAGAAATTAACCAACATGTTGAAGTTTTAAAATATAATTGTATTATAGATAATAACTTGATTATGAATTACAAGAGAAGATTCCTCTATATGGAGAACAACTGGAAATAAACCAAATTAGGAAACATAATATGAATAGGAAACCTTAATTTAATCAACTATTCTAACACTCCCACTCACGTGCAAGCTGTATTAACACGAGTCTTGCACGTGAAGCAAGAGTAATAAGAAAGTAAACATAACCATGCAACCATGTCGAACAACGACGGTGCAAAATTTCTTCAATCATGTCGATTATACGGACACAAAAACAAGTGATTTTTTACAAGGATCACCAAAACATTCAAGCAACTACATCACATAGTGACGGTGCGGCAACTCATTGCATAGCAATTGTGCAAGGTGATTTTAAGATCCATCACCAAAACTTTTCAAGCAACTACGTCATATAATGAAGGTGCGGCAACTACGTCGCAAAACGACGGTGCAAAGGTGATTTTTAAGAAGAATCACCAAACTTCTCAAGCAACTGTGCGGAACAACTTCTAGCAACTATGACTGTACAAACTAAACAAAATCAGCGGAGCACAAAACTTGGCGAACGAGCATCGAATGCGTGTGGCGGCACGTGAGACTCACGCGTGGTTAACAGAGACGGGAGGAAAATCAAATAGGCCAGACTTGAGCTACAGAAGCATCACTTACTGGCGGTGAGGACAGAAAACTCCTCAAATTGCTTGAATGGAAACTTGTCGGAGGTGATGACTAACGATTGCCGAAGGATGTTAGAACGAGAAACAGATCGGGAAAAACCGAGATACATAGTTTCGTGAACAGTGAATTCTCGTGAATAGTAACGGTGAACAGTATCCGGAATTTTTTTGTTTGGAAAAAACAGAACAATGATGCCCCGCCCACCCGCTAAAACATAATTAGCGAGTGGGCAAAGCCACACGGCTAGGATCGAAACTAACCTGGCTCTAATACCATGTTGAATTTCTAAAATATAATTGTATTATTGAGAATAACTTGATTATGAATTACAAGAGGAGATTCTTTTATATAGAGAACAATTGGAAATAAACCAAACTAGGAAACATAATACAAATAGAAAACCCTAATTAATCAACTATTCTAACACAACACAACAAGGTCATCATCTAAAATTTTAGAAGCATCATCATGAGTACATAGATACGAATAAATGAACAAGAACCAAGCCTTCTTCACACATAAAATCCATTATGTAAAAGGAGTGAAAAAACAAAAGAGGAGTGAAAAAAAAGGAAGTGTAAGCCACTTGCTTAAATAAAAAGTAAATCACTACAATAAAGGTGGAACAGAACCATAAATAGAAATTATGGTGACATCTATCATTGAACTCCAACGAAGTTGAAAGTCAACTTCAATTGAAGAAGCTTCTCATACTTCAGATATGTCCTGGCCTATGGGAAGTTTTGTGGAAGAGCCGACTTGATCTAAAATTCGATGTTTTATGCAAGCCTTGTAATAATGTTACAATCTACTATGAGCGTCCTTTACGATACGAAAGTCTTGTAGAAGTGTCAAGTCTCAAGTTTAATGTTCTAGTAAAAGCTTTTAATAACACTGTCTACTATGGGCATCCTCTGTACCCTAAAATCTAGTTCATCCCAAGAGCATGAAATAAATCACCTACTTTTATGATAAAACCTGACCTCTAGAAAATTCTGTAGACGTGTATAACTGACAAACCTCCAGCTAAAATATTGTTACAAAGATTTGTACATTTTTTATCAGCAAATATGATACTGTTGTGAAGATTTGTACATTGATCTACATAAGGCTTACCCTACTATTAACATTTATACCTTCATAGCTGAAGAATTTCAGTTCCTCTGTAGGCAAAGATAACAAATCTAACATACTATGTAGCATACAGTTCATTTTCTATCAAGATTTTCTTGCCTCCCACCTAAGAAATATCTGAATTTAAATTGCAATCAGGGTTATTGTCTCCTATAAATTTTAGAGAGATGATAAAAGTTCTTATTTTGATTGTGATACGCACCAGTCATCACGAGTTGAATCTGATTCAATCCAGCATGCCCCAACTCAAGCTATGGCATTCAGGGTTGCTGTTTGTCTACTCATTTAGATATATAATCCGAACTCTAAAACATGGGATATTAATGCTATAGTAGAAGGCAGCAAATCTGTGTACCACGATTTTCTGCTTGTAAGAGATATGTTAGAATAGGTAAGTAATAATAGGGTTTGGGTATTGGGGTTCGTTTGTTACATTCCCTTATTTACTTTGTTTCTTATTGTTCCCTATATAAGAGAAATTCTATTGTAATTCAATATCAAGTATTCATCCATAAAACTATTATATTTTAGAGATTTACATGGTATCAAAGAGTTAGATTAGATATCAGTTAAACTCTTTCGTTGTGCGGCTTTGCCCACTCGTTAATTATACTCTAGCATGAGTGAGGCAATATTGTTACAATTTTCCCCTTGTGAGTTATTAGTATTTAAGACTATTTGAAGAATTTTCCAGTGACCAGTCAGCTTCCTAGGGAATCATAGAGTGCTCTGGCCACCGACTGACAGTCAGTTTTCATCACCTCTGTTGTAGTTAAACTCAGAGACCATCAGTCCATATCTCTCCCGAAGATTTTTTATTTCCGTCCAGCAGGTCAGCCGCACGGGCCACTCTGGCAACTTCTGAAAGTTTTTTCTTCTCACCTCCGGCGAGTGGAGAGTCAACACTGTGAGTTTGGTCATTCTGTGTAACCACGACCTCCAACCGATGGTTTGTGGGTCCCACACGTTGCCTTCGGCCGCCACGCGCCACCGCATGTGTCTCACGTGCAACTGACTTTCCGCCAATATTTGTCCAAGTGTTTTCGATTGGCATATTTTTTAGTGTTTCCATTGATTTTCCATAGAATGAAAATGGATTTTAGTTTGGTGATTTTCCTAAGATTACTCGTTCCGTCACGAGGGCTTAAGGGTGAAGGGTTAATAGTGGATTTTAGGTTCAGGGTTGTATTGGACATGTTCAGGGTTGTCTTTGGGTTCAGAGTTGTATTGGACTGTTCAACGAGTAGGGTTCGGGGTTTAGGGTGATATTAGCTATTGCCTTGTCTGTTTTCTTCCACGGTATTGTTTGTTTCACGTGCAAAACGCAACTTGTTATTCGGTTTGCACGTGAGGGGTGTTAGAATATGTAAGGAATATTAGGGTTTGGGTATTAGAGCTCGCTTGTTACCTTTCTTTATTTAGTTTGTTTCTTATTGTTCCCTATATAAGGGAACCTCCTACCGTATTTCAGTATCAAGTACTCATCAGTAAAACTATTAAATTTTAGAGTTTTACAAGATACAAAAGTGCTTAGTAACTTTGATAGAACTGTTCTAGTTAATGTTTCAATGTCAAATCCTTAAATGTTGAAGGCTTCCAGAGAGAGATTTATCATGGGACTGAAACAAGGATTGACTCTTAAGCTTTATTTTCTTCCATACTAATTGATGAAGTCACAAGGCCTCTTTTGCATGATGAGTTCCCTTGTTGAATGTTGTTCGTTGATGACATTGTCTCACTTGAGGTGAGAAGATTAGAATTGTCATGTCAGATGGGCAGAGATAAGCATTAGGATGTAATAGGTTTATAGTATGTAGGACCAAAATTTAATGAACATGAGTGTAACGTTAAGCACAATAAGGTAAGTGAAGGTTCATCCAACTTAGAAAATTTCTAACACTATCCATTTAAATACATTGGATTTATAGTTGAGATGATGAAAAAATCGTAAAGAATTTTACAGGTAGGATTGATGCAAGACCTACAGGTTTATTTAAGTGGAGGGCTAAAGGGGATCTTTGAGGATCCTTCTAAAAACAAACGGTAACTTTTGTAGTTTTGCTATGGCAAATTGTGAACATGTGAAGAAAGGTAAAGAAAATTTAGTTAGAAGAACTCAAAGTGGTAAGCGCAGACATAAGTTAACCTAGAATGAGGAAGGGACGTGACAATGCATGTCTCAATGAAGGAGACAACATTCAATAGGATGAAGGGAACGTGTAGATACGAGTTGAAGATTATTATGGCCTTTGCTTAAGCTTTCAAGTAGACAAGCCCAACTCGGTTAGGGCATAACTCAGTCGTTCTTGTTGCTGCTATTTTCTGCCTACTCAATTACATTTGTTCCATTGTCTTTGTTTAGCTAATTATTAGAAAAGTAGAAAGGGAAAAAAATAATGTTAGTTAAGATCCATAAGCTAATGAAATTAACTATAGCATATTTGCTTGCTAGAATTAAATTTACTTTCCTTCGTCAGATTAATTTCAGTTATGATAATGACATCATGATATTAAATACATTTCTTACTCTATAAAATAGTTAACTTCCATACAAAGCATTCTTTTGGTTTTCTTGTGTGAAGACAGATATATATTTATGTTTCAAAGTATTAATCAGTGTCATATTTAGATCAACTTCAGCATACACTTGTACAGAGAGCATTGTAGTTAGAATCACTGAAGACTATTGTCAAGGAGATGGAATTGACTTACAGATGAATAACCAGATATGCAATAATTTGGATGCCGAAGTAGTGCTAGTGCGGTTTCTGTCAAAAAAAGAGAGGGAAAAATTCGATAAGTTGGAAAAGAAACCTAGGCTGTTTGCTAATATTCTACCACGTAAGACACTCTGTAACATAGAACTAGAGCCAATGATAGATATTAGTACATATAAAATGAGGGAGCAGTTCTACGAATTTAAGTCCACCATACAAAAATCCTATCAGACTCAGAGTAGCCTAACTTAATTTTGTCAAATATCAATTCCATGGCACATAATATCTTACCCAAGTGAACCACGTGATCTGAACTTTGAAGTTAAAATATAAGTATTAGCTATCCTTCACAACATGTTCAGTTTTAACAAGTGAGCTATCTTGGTGAGAATAAAAGAGCTAGATGTTGCTTGTGTACTAACAATATAAACCTCCTCAACATGAGTAATAAATTATTCAATGTGGTATATTGGACGATGACATACAGGAAGAGAGCTACTTTCGAGGGGCATTCCATCATGTTTCAGATGAAGGATTGTAGTTAAAAAGATGAAAAATCAAAAGAAAGAAATTAGCAACAGAATGGCTACCCGTCAATATGAAGTGCAACCCTTTGACTGAAGATGTATCTGTACTTTTGGCAATATTGTTAAGTTCTCTTTGAAGTGTCTGAGCTTTGCCAGATAACCCAACCTACAAAACAGTTGTCATAAAAGATACTGCACTATTAGGATTGTGAAAATGAGCAAGGTACGAAGTAAGCCCAAAACATTTGCTTCCCATTTGACCATATACAAAAATTTCATCATATTCTCTCTTCCCGAGAAAAGTAATGCCCAAATCGTGTATACAGAAAAAATGGGTATTTGCAGAAAAGAATAGAGATCCCTTGGAGTGTCAATCCACTAGAATGTAAACAAGGAATGACCATTTGAAGCCATGACTCCTGAGATTAAGGGAATGCATTTTTAAACAAGAGCAGTTTAATTAGTACATTTAAACTAAGCAAGTAAAGATGATTTCCTGATAACCATATTAATTCACCCTCTAAGTAAAGATTATGTCAAAATAGATGCAGTCAAATCAACCTTTTGGTCTCAAAATAATAAAGTTAGCAGGGACATGGTAACAAGGCAAAAGTATAGTTAGAGTTTTGATAAAATGAATGATAATATAAGCAAGTACCTGAACAACGGCAATATTTGCTCTGGACTTGAAAAAGAGGAATAGAAACAAGGCGATGACTACAGAAGCGAATCCGTAGAAAACAAAACCATCAGCAGAATCTCCGGCGGAAGAAGCTACTTGTTCTCCTCTGTCGAATGCGTTACTATATCTGTAGTTATCGTACACATTCGTCGAGTAATACGAAGAAGAAGACCATTTTGAGTCGGAATCGGACGAATCAGACGAAGAATCAAAGGCTGAGCCGCCCATTCTGCCGCCAGAAGCGGCGGAGACAAGATACATATTCTGATGGAATAACACAAGGAGGAGTAGAAGGAATCTAGACGAGATCGCCATGAATAGGAATCGAGATATGAAAGTGAAGGAGAATGAGAAGGATTTGAGGATGATTTACGAAAACTTAGAGAAGTGGGTTTCTTTGTTATATTAGATTGAAGAAGCAACGATTTTACGCGTTTTACGCCCAAACATTTTTTTCTTTAGGTCGGTCTATGAATTTTCGGTGTTGCTGTGCTGTCCCTCATTATTTTGAGGAAAAAAAATCCAGGAGTACAGCATTTATTACAATAATCTATAGGGTTTCCACGTGGCACATCTAATATAGCTCCTTTGCTCACTTAAGATTTCTATACCTCCTTATTGTTCTTGTAGAATTTGGTATGATGGATGGTAAGTGCGTTTTGGTGTCTTCTAGGATTTCGTATGGATTTTTCATTTTCGTCCCGGATCGCCAATAGCATAAGCCTCGGCATTGAAGTGGCCGAAGAATTCATCCCACCAATAACATTATTTTTATCTGCTCCCAAGTTCGGATAGGTGGTTTTCCTTCTTCATACCTTATGTGAAGCAAATCATCCCACCAATCAGATGCTCCTCCACTTAATCTGCTTGCTACTAGTTTCACTCTTTCAATCCAGAAACTTAACACAAACTCAAAAGTTTCAATCCATAAACTTTTGAGTTTCTGGAAATGATGAGGGGCGAGTATTAGAGGATTTTATGGGTCGGTCAGAGACAAATAACGGCAAGAATAAACTCGAGAAATCGAATAAAGAAGTCCAAGCAAGCATCTCAACTCCAAGTAGTAATAACTCTTGCATATGGGCTCAGAATCATGCCCGTAAGAGGCCCAGACGAAGCTATTTCAAATATGATGAGTTTGGGTCCGTGAAAGCAACTTTTAAGGGCCCAAACAAGTCTTTGAAATTTAGGGTTTAATTAATTACGAATTTTAAATATATTTTAATATATCCTACTCTAATTAGGTTTTGGTGTTCATTAGGCTTTGGTGTTAATCTCCTTTTTGGATTAGGTTTTGGGTTATTTAGAATTTTCCTTAGGTTTAGGTTGAGCTAGTACTATATAAGGAGCCTTTTGGCATCATTGTATGAACAACTTTTATGATAATAAACTACTTTTCTTTCAAACTTTTGAGTTTGTGCTAAGTTTCTGGATTGAAATTTGTGTGGTGATTTTCAACCACATTTACTCACGCGAACTCGCTGCGTCACCGGCTTAAAATTTTATGGGGTCTAAGGCTAAATTTCTTACGAATGACTCTTTTAATAATCGCTTTTAGTTTATTTAAGAATGTAAATTTAAATATTATTAATTATTTTTAACACGTTTGTCAACATTTTAGTATATATTATTTTAACTATTACGATTTTATGATCCCATAGTAAACAAATATATCATTCAACCGTGGACCTTTCTAGTCGGCGCAGGGTTTCAAAAAAACCCTAGTCGGCGGCAGGGTTTTATTTGCGGTTTGTACCCTTCGCCTGTCGCGATTTGGGTTGTTCGTCGAAAATCGACGATGTCTCACGGCGGTACGGCTCCGTCTGTGAGGGCTTCTAGTATGGCTATAGTTCCGGGTCTTGCGGTGGTAGCTGCGACAACAACTGGTGGTGAAGGAAACATATCTAGTGGGATGACAGGAACAGAGTTGAGTGCGGTGGGGCTGAGGACGGAATTGAAGGTGGGGCGAGCTTGGGTCGCGACGGTAAATCGGTACTGGGAGAGAACTGGTGTTATTTGGCGTCGATGGGCAGACTCATGTAAGCATACCGAATTAGGGGGTCTCGGCTTGCTTAAGCTTCAATACGTGGGAACCAGCGGTTTTGATTGGTTGGTAGATCGGTATTGGGAGGGATATGGAATTATTCTAGACGTCGGTGGGCAGACTCATGCAAGCACACCGAACTAGGGGTACTCGGCTTGCTTAAGATTCAATGCGTCACTTGTGTGTCCTATTGTGATCGGTAATGTAAGGAAAAAAGGGGTCCCTGGTGTCGATGGGTTGATCGGGTTAAACCTAATGTGCTGGGAGAATTTGAATTTCGCGATGCCCATATTGATCGCAGGGTTGATCGAGGAAGCTGGTTTAAAGCGGTCTGCAGTAAGATCACGGGGTTTCTCCATCCAAATGAGTTGGAGGTCGTGGCTCTGCATGAAGCTAACTGGTCGAGTCGATTAGTCTCCAGAGTTTTCATGGATGCATGTGTAAAGCATTTTGCAGCAAGATCACAGGATTTCTCCATTTGTATGAGTTGGAGGCCGTGGCTCTACGTAATGCTAAACAGGTCGAGCTGCACAACTTTGGAGGAATCATTAGCGAACGATGTTGCGTACTACCCACTATCGGAACATGTGTTCTTTGTTTTACTTGTAATCAAATGGCTCACGAATTGGCCATGTTTGCTTTAACTAACAGTAGATGTGATTATGGTGAGGGGTCTGTCCCACCAACTGTAACTTCAGCTGTCCGGCTTGATGCCGGGTTAGTTGCTATTTAATTAATAAAATTCGCTTTTACCTTCAAAAAAAACTATTACGATTTTATGTAACTTTTGATTTTAAAATGTGAGTTTAATTTCATTTTTATATTTTTAAAACTAGATACACGTCTCCAATTATTTTTAAATTTAAAATGAATGCCTCAAATTTTAAATTTCTCCCTAAATTTTTATATAAAATTAATAGGAGCAAAACAAACTTTTTAAAAGATTTTAAGACTTTACGTGCTAATTTCATTTAAATTTGGGCTTAGAGTACTTCAATATTAAATATAGGCCCAAAATATTTTAAATTTAAAAAATTAATGTATAAATTTTATTTTAAACTTAAATTAAGCCTAATATGAATAATTTTTTAATTTTTTAATGGCTCAAAATAACTTTGCGGTCTCTTTGACTTGGGGGACTAAGAAAAATGTCTCATTTGCCTTCCCATTGACTCAAACCTGATTGTTATATATATAAATAGGGAAAATTCCACTTAGCTACCCTGTAGTTTACCACTTTTTCACTTACCTACCCCATCTTTTCATTTTAGCTTCTAAACCCCCTAAAGTTTACAACCTTTTCACTTACATACCCCAACTTTTTATTTTAGCTTCTAAACCCCCTGAAGTTTACCACATTTTCACTTACCCACCCATCTTTTCATTTTAGCTTATAAACCCCCTAAACTTTACAAAATTGGCACTTCAGGCTACGACATCAAAATTATAGAGAAAAAAGGGTCACGCGTTGATCACGAGTAGGGATGACAACATGGCGAATTTAACAATCCCCGTCCCCATTAGAATCAGACCGGGGATTCATAATCATTTATTCGATTATCATAAGGGCAATCATGAGATTTTTTTGTTAAAATAATATTTCATAATACATGTTTACTGAAAAATAAAATATTTTAAGTATATATTTTATTAAAATAATAATTTTTAATACAAATTTTATTAAAAATAAATATGTTTTAACATTTTTTTGGGTTGGAAACGGAGAATTGGGAATCCCCGTATCCGACGGGGAATCCTCGTCCCTATTAGAAATGGGGAATCCCCGATTTGATTCTAATGGGGACGGGGATTGCCAAATTCGCCCCAAATTCGCCCTGTTGTCATCCCTACTCGTGATCAACGCGTGACTCATCTTCCTCTATAATTTTGATGTCGTAACCTGAAGTGCCAATTTTGTAAAGTTTAGGGGGTTTATAAGCTAAAATGAAAAGATGGGTGGGTAAGTGAAAATGTGGTAAACTTCAGGGGGTTTAGAAGCTAAAATGAAAAGCTGGGGTATGTAAGTGAAAAAGTTGTAAACTTCAGGGGGCTTAGAAGCTAAAATGAAAAGTGAAAAAGTGGTAAACTACAGGGTAGTTAAGTGGAATTTTCCCATGTAAATAATAATTAAAAAACTGGGCCTCTTTTGAAATTCAGCTGGCCGGTTGAGAATTATTTTGGGGTCTCTCCAGACTCGGGGCCTAAGGCAAAAGTCTCTCTTGCCTTATGGGTGGGCCGACCCTGCAACCTCTTACGACACCTTCAGTTTCCCCGACGCCCAAACCGCCAAGACGAAGAAGGAGATCGACTCGATGAGGCTGTAATTTTGGGGAAGTCTTCATGACGATCTGGCGATGGTAGATTAAGAGGTTAGAATCGGATAGAACATATGGGTAAAAGTCCTAAGTTGGAGAGGTTGAAAACGATGCGGGGTCGAGGATTGAGTCAATCTAGAAGCTTCTACCACCAACGCCTCCAATCCACAGATGAAGCTCCTGTTTGTCGAAATGGGTGTTAGGTATGATCAACACTGTGGGTTCTCGTTTTTCCCAAATATTGTTTGCCCTTTCCAATTAATTGTTGGTTTTTGGTGTTCATGTTCATGAAATTGAGAAATTTTCTAGCAGACAAGATGTGAATTATGTGGTGACGTGGGCGTGCTGAGTGAGACGCAATCGCTTCACAATTGATTATGGCCTTCCAGAGAAGTGACTCCATTTTGGGTTTCATTTGTTTTAATTCATTGCTCTCTTTCTATTTCAATTTCAAGAAAATGTAGTTTTGTCTTATAAAACCAATAGCTAATATTGGTTTTAGCAGTTTTTTGGGTTTGACGAATTTAATTAGATTTGGGTGATTCAAGTTGATTCATCTGGTATAGATATGAATAAGGGGACAAAGTTTGGGAATTATGGGTTCAGGCTGTTCCAGGAACCAGATCGAATCATTGCGTTTTTGTTTAAATTCAGAAACAGAGCTCTTGGTTCATCAAGTTTCTCATTTTTTAATATCAATAATCTCAAGAATTAATGGAATTTGAATTTCTACAACTTTTGTTGATTTATGTATAGTTTATAGATTTGATGAATTCAATTAGATTCATGTTGATTCACGTGATATACCGCTAATATGCGTCTGGGATAACCTTATGCGGGCATTTAGAGGCGTACTTGAAGTCTCTTGTAGTCGAGATTGAAGATGCATGTTTATACTTTAAATTCATTTATGGGTGTTGTTGTGATAAAAAGTGTGCTCAATGGTCCGTATTGATTACTGATGTGGAGCATCCGTACCTGATTTTGTTGACCTTTTTACCTACATTAACTCTCATTTCTAACTGTTTACATTAGATTTTGCACCATTCTTGCCTCTACACGCATCACGGGTACTCTGAGTATTGTTGCGCAGATTTCAGGAATTTGTAGCAACTTTTCGGGTGTTTTGGGACATTCCATGGTCAATGACCACGGGGCCATTGTCGACTTCGGGGTCCATCTATGGGATATCCTAAGAGTTATTTTATGGGGGAGTGACTAGATTTTATTTAATGATCTTTATAACCTGCCAAGTTGGGTTGTTTATGTCTTACGTGAGGTAATTTAGTTGTGTTTTAATCTTTTGATACAACTCTAGACGATGAATCATTGATATAGAAGTGCATTCTTCAATGTTCTACGCACAATAGAAGCCCATTTTCTTCGTCTCTTTGCTATCATATAAGATTTAGTGTTGTTATTTAGATCTTGAATTTGAGGAGGATGATAATGTTGTTTTTTCAGTGTTGAAGTCTTGAAGCATCTTGCAGGGATTTTTAAAGTAGACGATTGAGATTCCAATTCATGTGATTTGTATCCTTCTGTGTTCCTAATTTAAACTTCGGGTTGATGTACGCCACACAAGTAAACCACAGAAGAATATTGGAAAAAAAATATTTGACTGATATGTAATGAAGAATGTTAGGCTAATTTTTCTGCTAACATTTAATATGTTTCACTATACTCTTACTATCGGTTTTTCAATATTGCAGGTATCGTAGAAGTTATAAAGGGATAGGAAAAGATGATTTTTGAGATAGACAATTCAGAGAAAAGTTTAGTGGATTCATGTGGTGATAAGAAGCATATTACTATGTTTTTTTATATATGCTTTTGGTTATGTGAATAGTTGGAGATGGTTCATTATTCTTCTGCAGAACCAAGCTTTGTGTATGACGTTTTAATCACAGTTTTGCTGATATATGAATAGAGATCGCTGATAAGTAAATACACGTTTTTTTATTATGTGAATAGTTGCCAATGATTATTTTATATATGGCCTAGTTCAAGGAAGGTCACAAGCCAATTTACTTATATATTATAATAATTAAGAAATTATATAGCTCAAATATAATCTGCTAAATATATATGTGTATATTGTCCATGCTTATACTTTTATCTTTCTTTTACCTTAATGTGATTTGTGTTTTAAGTAACGAGACTTGATAATTTCTTCTTAGTTGTGAGGTTGATTATTTCCTCTTTTATGAGCTTTATTTTCTATCTTGGTTTTTATAAACGCCCTCTATCTCATGTTATTCTTTATACAATCATATCATGTTTTGTTTGTTTTTAAGCAATATATATGCTTAAATAAATTTTTATCATCAATTTTTATCTTTTGAATGTGATTTTTTGTCAAATTTTACGTGAGAAGTTATAGAATTATTATGTTTGTTTAATTTGGTAAGGTCATTGCAACACATACTTCTATCGTTTAAAAAAAATAGATTAAAATTACTTTTTAAGAATTAAATTTAGGTTAATGACACTTTATTATACCTAACTATAGCGAAATGACACTTTTATATTATAATTATTATTTTTTCTTTTTTAGCATCCAGACAATTTTTTTGTGACAACTTACCTTTATAATGCCTAATATACTTAAAATACCCCTTATTCAATTAAAAAATATATATTTAACTAATAGTGAAATCAAATTGGTTCAAATTGGGATGGTTCAAATCATATTCATTGATCTAACCAGGGGTATTTTAGGTATATTAGGCATTTTTGATGTAGGTTGTCACAAAAATATTGTCAAGGTACTAAAAAAGAGAGAAATAGTTAGGGTATGAAAGTGTCATTTCGCTATAGTTAGGTGTAACAAAGTGTCATTATCCCTTAAATTTATTTTGTTGTACTGACGACTTTTAATATTTGTTTATAGTATGTTGGGAAGTTTTTGTATCCAATTTTACATTCAAGCAGTATAATAAGTTTAGCACCTTTGAACACAAGGTCTTAAGTTTTTGGTTAAATTATTGATGCATCTTATTGATACCTTACACCGCATAATTTGGAGGGCTTAAGGTGCTTGAAATTTTCGTGCTTGAAATTGCTTTTAGGCTGGATAATATTAGATGATGTTAAATTTTATGAGTGGATGTTGAGCGCATCCTAAGGGTTGTTTTTTGGGGAGTGACTAGATTTTTTTAATGATCTAATGGGTTGTTTATGTAACTAAGCAAGAAGCAGTGTGCTGAGACACCTGCAGAGCTAGCAAGAATGAATGAGATCCCATATGCTTTGGCTATAGGGTCCATAATGTATGCCATGATATGTATGAGACCGGATGTCTCATTTGCCCTAAGTTGTACCAGTAGACATCAATCCAAACCTGGTGAGGAACACTGGATTGCCGTCAAGGCGATTCTCAAATATTTGAGAAAAACCAAAGACGCTTTTCTTGTATACGGGGGAAGAAATGATGATCTAGTCGTCAAAGGATATGTCGACGCTAGTTTCCAGACAGACCCCGATGACTTTAAGAGTCAGTTGGGATATGTGTTTACGTTGAACGGTGGAGCATTCAGCTGGAAAAGCAAGAAGCCAGACACCATTGCCGACTCTACGACCGAAGTTGAGTACATTGCTGCATTGGAAGCGGCAAAAGAGGTTTTATGGATCATGAGTTTCATGGCTGGGTTAGGTGTAATTCAAAACCCATCTAACCCAGTAGACTTATATTGTGACAACACCGTGGCCATTGCGCAAGCTAAGGAACCCAGAGCACATGACAGATCCAAACATGTACTCAAAAAATATCATATCATCTGCGACATTGTTGCTAAAGGTGACGTGAAGATCCACTACGTTGCAACTGATGATAACACAGCCGACCCCTTGACCAAGGCTCTTCCTCAAGCAAAACATGATAAACATGTTAGGTCAATGGGTATAGACTGGAACTTAGATTGGAACTAGGGGCAAGTGGGAGATTGATAGCATTTTGTGCCCTAGTCCAATTGCTAGTAGCCTGTAAACGTCTATGTACATTATCATCGTTTGTAATATATATAAAACGGCTTTGTATTACTTATGTGTTGAAGTAATATGTTAAGCATGATCTTATTTATGACCACTAAAGTAGTAGAACCATAAATCTGTACGAATCACACTTAACGAGTCCCTGGTCAATATATGCTTCCATATAAGCGACCAGTATGAGGATGGTTCTTAATGACGTAGTTCTACTTGTCATAGGGATGAGGGATCCCGGAATCATATCATAGATATCATGAGGTGATTGATATCGGACGACCCGTTTTGAATAGTGTTTTCATAGATTAAGCCATGAACATATTCAAATGCAATAGCTTGTAACGATATCCTTAGACCGAGGAGTCTTTGTGATCACTATGCAATGTACGTGCGGCTTTTTACTTGCGCCTAACTTTTTCTGTAACAGGATTGCAATAACGGGCATGATTGGGTGGCGGAACGGGTTGCATGAGTGACACGAAAGACGGCTAAGGGATTTATCCCTCATACTACGGTATGGGAAAGATGTCCGTTAAAGGCCTCTTGATCGAGACTGACTGAGAGTAAGAGCATGGCCATGCCGGTGATACGGGTTATCAGTTCTCAGCCATCTCACATATCAAGTAACAATGATTGATTAAGTCGAATCATCGATCGTCATGCACCTTGGGTAATCATAACGTCTTACTACAGGCCCCTTATGATGGATCGGGCAAGAGCGATCTTTTGCGCCGATCTACCAACGGTGGCATGAGCCTGAAGGGTCACACGCATTAAAGACGGATAACTTGAGACAAGGAAACCTTAACGTTTCTTGAGGAGCAATACATGGACAAAATTGGAGGTTTTGTGCCATGGGTTCGGTTTGAGAGAATAATTAGCGAATCGAAAAAACTGAGTTTTTTCGTCGATGTCGCGTCGGACTTTGTTTGATAAGTAACGACAAAAGGGTCGGGCGACTTTTGGACCCGGCACGAAACCACATGGGGGAGCCCATTGGGCTCGGCCCATGAGGTCTCATGGCCGGCCCAAACAAGGGCCCATTTAGGGCCCAATAAGCTCACTTGGTCGGCCACTTTGGTGGGCCCAAAGGTGGGGGCCACACAACACCATGCTTAGTTGGTGATTGTGGATTAAGAGGTGAGTGATTTAAGGGGGTATGGGTTAAAGCACCTTTAAGCCCATACCAATCACTTTAGACCCATGCTTATGAGTTGGATGATGAATTGAAATATCTAACATTCATTTCATTATTCAAAATAATCACACAACTCACAAAAATCCTCTCTCTCTCTCTCTCTCTCTCTCTCTCTCTCTTGTGGCCGGCCAAGCTTGTCTCTCTCCTCATTCTTGCTCTCTTGTTCATCATTTAATTGTTCTAGTAGGCAATTAAGTGAGGGATCTTCAAGATCATCTCCTTGGTGTGGACTTGCTTTAGAGAAGAAGATCCGAAAGTTCTTCTTTATCGATTCAACAAGACTTAAAGGTAAATATCTTGTGGAATAGATTTTGCCTTGGGATTTAACGGTTTATGTTCTTGGACAAAGGTTTGGAGTAGATTTTATTAAACGCTTCCGGTATCTCGATGATCTAGATCGCTCCAAAACCCTACATTTATATATATTTTGCTATTGCCACTATCCTTTAATTTTTCTAAAGTATGAACTTATTAGTCTGATTATTAATCATTTTTAGTTTTTTGTGAGTGAATCTTATGAAGCATGCAAGTCCTTTTCAACTTCTTAAGATATAATAAATTAGTGTGGGTCAACTACATAGCAATTACTAAATAGAAAATTTTAAACTTAAATTGTTGCCACTTTTACGGTCAAAAGTAACAGTGGTGATTTATCTTCATACATGACCATCTGTTGATGTCAAAGTAACTCAGTTATGACTCGTAAGATGATAAGTGTGGCAGTGAAATTATCTTTGAAATTTTGATCAAGTAGTTGTGCAAGATGCCACACACAATGTTATGTATGAAGCTATAACACCGTGTATGACAACTTGTGTAGATAAAATAGGACAATAAACATAAAATGTAACAAACAATGACACGGCTGATTGTTTACCCAGTTCGGTGCAACGTCACCTACGTCTGGGGGCTCTCAGCCTAGTGGAAAGGTTTCACTTATCAGTAACTCGTCAAAACATACAAGTACCTATGATCATCCCAGATCTATATTATATGCTATTTATTATAGTGCAACCTATCTCAGGGTCTCCCCCTGAATCTAAGACTCTGTCTTGATTCCACTCTTCAAGCAATCGCTTTGCTCTGTCGGTTCAAGTTGTCGTTTAACGTTGTGATTGCGTGCAGTCTTCACTCACGCGATCAGTAAACCCTCAATCACCTAACTCTCTATAGTGATGGTGATACATAATATCCTTAGCACAATCTACAACCTCTCAGCCCGCAAACCTTAGGAAACAATAAAAGAACCACACGATTGCTAAGGGGGTAGCCTAACCTTTTATAGCAATTGGGCATGAGTACTAACCCTAATGGGTTTCCTCTTAATCACCGTCTTTCTTCTTTCCAGAATCGGAGACGTTCTGGAACTTCTCATATTTCCTAAACGTATTCGTACTTTCTGCAGAACATGGACTTTCCTGATTTCTGTCGATCAGGATGTTTGCCGAGATGTCGTCAACAATGTCACACAGGATGTCGCATATGATGCTTCGACATTATTTATGACATTTTCTCTAGTTCCTTAAAAATAAGCAAATCACCAAAACCGTCGTAACTACAATCTCCCCCTTTGGCTATTTTTAAGGTCATCAATCTTCGTCGCATTCTTCGTCGCATTTCGCGTCGCATTTTTCGTCATCTTTTGCTTGCAACGATCACCAGTCGTCAAGTCTTTGTTCGCGCGTTGTTTTGCGCATCATCGCGTACGTGCGTCTTACGTCTTACTCCCCCTTGCTGGCTCAAAAAGAGCCAAACTTAAAAAAACGCATAACAATACAGGGAAATAATAAAACACAAACTTAACTCACACACATTCCCGATCAGCAATCGAGAATATGTATGAAACAGTGTTCAAAACAAATACAAATTATAGGTTGTTCAGTTTTTAGCGGATCCATAGAGTACTTAAAAATCAAACAGAACTGCTGCTGGAACTAGCAGTATCTTCTTCTGTAGCGTCGGCAGAGGCATCTTGAGGAGTGTCTTCAGTAGAGTCAGGTAGGGAGGAGGAACCATCGTTGTCAGAGTCTGGAGGAGGCATCGACTTCAGCAGGTTAGCACAGTGAGATCTACGCTGGGAGAGATGCTTCAGCGCCATATTTAGGTTGACGATGTCCTCGTCAAGTACAGCTATCTCTCTCTCGAGCATTATGGCATCTCTGCTGGTCGTCTTTGTTGGAGGGGCATCACCGGTAGCTCGACTGGTTGTCGCCTTGGTTGGTTTGACTTCTGTCCTGACAAGATCAGGAGTATGCTTGCCCTCGAAAACCTTTGTGGCTCACCACAATCATTCCTCCACGTTTTCCTGCCTTATCGGTTGTCTTCAAGAAACCAGAGTGTTGGTGCACTAGTAACTCAGAGATGAGGGAGGGAAAAGCAATAGGTATCTTCACATCTTGTGATCTAGCATGTCTAACAAGATGGTCAATAACAAACTGGCCCAAATCAAGTGTGGAACACTACCTATTTGGAAGATGAGAATTGTCAGCTCCGGTTTGATGGAGGATGCATGTGTGGAGGGTGCTCAGTTTGCTACTCTGATACGGAATAGTATAGAGTACTTTGACGTGAGGTCCGAGGCCTCCACGGTGCCATTAGTAGGCCTAATTCTGCTCTTATCACCAGTAATCTCCTTGAGGACCTTGTTCAGGTCAGGTGGAGGCACAGAACGGACACACTTCCTCCCCAGGAAGGCATTAATGATGTCAGAGGAAATGGTGAAGCGTAGTCCTCTGACATATACCTTCTCACAATCCGGATCATCTGGAGTACCAAATCCAGCAGGCAAGTTTGCAATAAACTCTTTGACCAACAGAGGATAGTGATTACCTGTGTCGGTGACGGTCTTCATGAGTTCTGCCTGTTTCAGGAGCTTGACAATGGCTTCCAGTCCAAGGATCTCCGAGGACAGAGTCTTCTCGGGATATGCCGTCCTCTGGAACACAAACTCCCACCGTTTTGCACTGGCAACAGAATGGAATGACACATTGTCATACGAAACACTTGGGGTGTTCTTGACCAGCTTCTGGCTTCCTGCCTTCTTTGCTTCCTTTACGTTTACTTCCTCTGCATCGTCATCAGTTTCTTCATCAACCAATCTCCTTTTGGAGACAACTTTCTTTCCTTTATATTTGGCGGACAACTTCTTCTTCTTGCTGGAGCCTCCAACATCCTTTACTTCCTTCCTTTTCTTGGTTTCTCTCAACTTTCCTACCATTACTGTGAGGCATTCATTTTCCTTTAACACTTTCTGTTTCAAAGATGAAAGCACTGTGTGTGCTGTTTCATCGGCATTTTCTATAACATCTCATCTGACAGCCAGAGGCGCTTCTTCTGTGACATTAGCTGCGGCAATGTTTTCCTTCTCTACTCCTTCCAGATCGGTATCCCCGTCTCTGGTCTCTTCTTTCTCAGATTCTTCCTCGGTTTCTTCCGAGTTAGCAACTTCTTCTTCTCCTACCACAACCTCATCTATGGGTTCAAGAACGACTTCTTTCACACATTCTTCTTCACCCTCTCCTTCTGCAATCCGTTCTAACCCATGACTGACCGGGGTCAAGTCATTCTTTTCCCCTTCAGGATTTATCAGATCCTCAACCACCCCTTCTTGAGGGGGTTCCTGATTTTCCAGTAGTGACTCTAACAAGTCACTATTTCTAGAAGTATCAGTATTCGATACGATGGAAGAATCGATACCTGGGAAACTTGTTGAAACTGGCGCAAGGATGATTTGCATGGAGGTTTCTTGGTTCCCTTGGTCAATGTCAGTTTCTCGCTGAGGGCCTGTAAGTTCAGTCATTGTGAAAGCAGAGCTTCCAGTTCGGGTCCTTTTGGGAACTCAAGAAAAGACGGGTATTGGTGCTTCTTCCGGTGAGATTTCTCTGGAGGATCCCTCGGCATTCTTCTGTGGCTTCAGTTCTTTGATTCAAACCCCATGTTTGTTGGTGCTGGGTTTGCTGCTTTTGGGGC
Source organism: Geranium rotundifolium (assembly GCA_963920655.1). NCBI lineage: Eukaryota > Viridiplantae > Streptophyta > Magnoliopsida > Geraniales > Geraniaceae > Geranium > Geranium rotundifolium. The sequence continues at coordinate 22,506,056 of OY987312.1, forward strand.
TTTTCGCCTCGGTTTTCTCGGTTTTTCGACTGTTTGTGGCTTTCTTCGGCGCCAGATTGCCCCTTGTTTTCACAATTTTTGCCGAGAGTGGTAGAGTTTTGTGCAAGAGTTTTCAGAGAAGAGAGCGAAATACTCAAACAGAGGCAGACTAGGTTTTTGAAAAAACAAAATCAAATCTGTAGGTAGCAGAGCGTATCTCGCGACCTTTCCTCTTTTTATTTGGGATTTTGGCATGCTTGGCCCAATGACATGTGTTGGGATTTTTGAACCGGTTCATGAAGAGGTACCAACTAACTCCTCTCAACCGTTTAGCAACTTCAATTACTTGCTGATGGTGCAGAGACCGAGTGACGTCCTGAGGTACTCGAATCTGCTTGTATCTAATGGCTTAGTAAAAATGTCAGCAAGTTGCTTTTCTGTATGGATGTGCTCTAGGATGACCTTCTTGTCTTCGACCAGCTCGCGAATGAAGTGGTGTCTAATGTCAATATGCTTGGTTTTGTTGTGCTGAACCGTATTTTTAGAGATGTTGATTGCACTAACATTATCACAATACAATGTCATGGCTTCTTGTCTGACATTGTATTCGACTAACATTTGCTTCATCCATAGTAATTGTGTGCAGCTACTCCCAGCAGCGATATACTCTTATTCAGCAGTGGACAAGGCAACATAGTTTTGCTTTTTACTGAACCATGATATGAGGTTATTGTCAAGGAAGAAGCAACCTCCAGATGTGCTCTTCCTATTTGCTGTGCTTCCAACCCAATCAACATCACAATACCCCACCAGGGTAGAGGATGTGTCGAATGAGTATAATAAACCCAAGTTTGTAGTCCCTGAGATATATCTTATAATTCTTTTAGCATGGGATAGATGACTAACTTTAGAATTAGCTTGATATCGTGCACATACTCCCACAGAGTAGGCAATATCAGGTCGACTGGCAGTAAGGTAGAGAAGACTACCAATAATGCTTCTATATAGGTGTTGGTCGACGGCTTCTCCTTGATCTTCTTTAGTTATCTTGATGTGTGTAGCTGCAGGTGTCCGTTTATGTGAAGCTTTCTCTAGCCCAAATTTCTTGACAATATTCTTCGCATATTTGCTTTGAGAGATGAAGATGCTATCTTTTAGCTGTTTGATTTGAAAGCCTAGGAAATAGGTAAGCTCTCCCACCATGCTCATCTCGAATTCTGATTGCATCTATTGGATAAATTGGTCTACCATCTTTCTTGACATCCCTCCAAAGACAATGTCATCGACATATATTTGGTCTATCATCAAACTTCCGTCCTCATTCTTCACAAATAGAGTCTTGTCGACTCCCCCTCTAGTGTAACCGCTTTGAATCAGAAATTTTGTAAGCCTTTAATACCAAGCCCTTGGTGCTTGTTTCAATCCATAGAGGGCCTTCTTGAGTTTATACACATGATCAGGGGAGTGAGGATCAACAAATCCTTTAGGTTGTGACACATAAACTTCTTCGTTGAGATCTCCATTCAGGAATGCACTTTTGACATCCATCTGGTAAAGCTTAATCTGTAGATGGCATGATATCCCTAGTAGGAGTCTGATTGCTTCAAGTCTTGCTACAGAAGCAAAGGTCTCATCGAAGTCTACTCCCTCAATTTGAGTGTACCCTTGAGCTACTAACCTTTCTTTATTGCGAGTGATGTTACCAAGCTCATCAGACTTATTTTTGAAGATCCATTTTGTGCCAATGACATTTCCTTCACATGGCTTGGGCACCAGTTCCCATACCTGGTTCTTCTCAAATTGAATCAGTTCCTCTTGCATGGCATTGACCCAATACTCATCATTGATGGCTTCGTTGATATTTTTAGGTTCAATCTTTGAAACGAAGCATATATTACCTATCATCTCGTTGTAGTTCACAGGATTTTTTATCCGAGTCTGCATGCATTCATTTAGATCTCCAATTACTCCAGAGATAGGATGATTAGCCTGGATTCTTCGTGAGGGGTTCTTGTTGCTGGCTTCAGGAACTGCCTTATCGTTATTGGCACTTGGGCTTGCATCATTGTCTTCTGACTTGCTGCTAGCATCTTCACTGGCATCCGCAATAGCATCCTTCCAAACATTGTTTGGATAAACTCCTTCTTCGTTTGTCGCATCTTCTGGGGCATCTTCACAGTCATCATCAACAACAACATTGATTGATTCCATCATAGTCTTGGTTCGTTTGTTGAATAACCGGAACGCGCGACTATTCCTTGAGTAGCCAAGGAAGATGCCTTCATCACTTTTTGGATCAAGTTTTCGACGAGGTTCTCTATCAGCCAGAATATAACAGGTGGATCCAAAGATATGGGAGTACTTAACATTGGGCTTTCTCCCCCTCCATATTTCATAATGACTTACTGACATCCTTGGTCAGAGAGTGACTCTATTGTGGATATGGCATGCAGTGTTAAGTGCTTCTGCCAAGAAGTGAGTTGGTATGTCCTTGGCCAGCATCATTACTCTAGCCATCTCCTGTAGAGTCCTGTTTTTGCGCTCAACAATGCCATTATGTTGGGGAGTAATTGGTGCTGAGAACTCATGGGCTATCCCTTCTGAGTTGCAGAATTATGCAACTTTACTGTTTTCGAACTCTCAACCATGATCACTGCGAAGACGAATTATTTTGCCAATTGTCTCCCCTTTTTCTCGTTGGACCTGGATGCATATATTCTTGAAGATCGAAAAGGTATCTGATTTGTCACAAGGGAAATCAACCCATGTGTATCGTGAGTAATCGTCTACACACACAAAGACATAGCGTTTTCCTCCAAGAATTTCAACTTGCATTGGCCCCATGAGGTCAACGTAGATAAGCTCTAGTACTCGAGAGGTGGTGATATGATGCAGCTTCTTGTGTGACATCTTAGTTTGTTTTCCAATCTGACATTCTTCGCAGATCTTTCCTTCCACGATTTTTCAGGTTTGGAATTCCAGTAATGGCCTGCTCTGAGATTGCCTTCTACATTCTCCTAAGATTTAGATGTCCAAGCTTTGTATGCCAACGTTTGGTTTCTTCTACTTTGGAGAGAAGACACTTTGTCGTTTCGATATGTGATTCGGGCGACCAGATGTAACAATTATCCATTGAGCGGATTCCTTGTAGAATAGTGATGTGATCGAAATCTTTTACTATACAGGCTTCTTTAGTAAATTTTACTTCTGAACCCAGATCACAGATCTGGCTGATGCTAATCGGATTTGCCTTGAGTCCTTCTACAAGTAATGCTTTAGTTAGGCAAGAAACTCCTGGATGCTTGAGTAGTCCTTTTCCAATGATTCGAGCTCGAATCCCATCTCCAAAAGTAACATAGCAGTTTGTATATAATTTGAGATTGGAAAGAAACTCTGGAGTACCTGTCATGTGTCGAGAACATCCACTATCGAGATACCAGTCTTTGTTAGTTGAAGCACTCAAGGAGGTGTATGCAACATTAGCTCGATAGACTAGATTCTTTGGTCTCCATTCAAGGCGGGATGTTTTCTGAGGGGCCGAGAGATGGCCTTGATATCTCTTTTGTTTTTGTGGGAACTGAGCTTGCTTCTTCCCATGGAGTTGAAAGCAGAATGGTCTGATGTGGCCCCTTCGACCACAGTAATGACATATCCACTAATATTGATATGCTGGATTTCAGGAATGTCGGTGTCTGCGTGGAGGATGTCTTTTGGCTGTTGATTGGCAAGAGCATGTTATAGATGATATCACGACATTCGTTGTAGGTTGTCCTGTAGGATGTGTCGTGTCGTCTTGTAGTTTTTTGTTAGCCATGGCTTGTTGTGGGACAAACTTTGTGAGTGCTGATAAGGAGGTATTATGTGTGTACCCTGGTCCCGTCATATCTTTGGACTGTTTTCCTATTGATAGAATTTTGTCAAGGCTTTCTGTGCTATAATTCATCATCTTCACTAATTTAGTCATAAGACTAATTTCTCCATTCAATCTGGCAATCTCACGTTTTAGCTCAACAATTGTCTTTAGGAGTCTAGACTTATCGTTGGTAAGAATGATGATTCGTTCTCCTTGTTGATCAAGGATTAGAGTTTCCTTGACCCATCTAGTATGCAAGCTCTTGTATGCCTCGACCAGTTGCTCTTAGTCCAATTCTCGTTTGGAGTATCATTGATATTAGCATAGTTATCAATGTTACATACAGAAGTGGTAGTAGTGAATGCAACAAAATTGCTTACCTCCTCAGAACCACTATCTTCATTGTCATCATCTGATAAGGTAGCATTATATCCTCGTTTTTGTCGTTTGAGGAAATTTGGACATTATCTGCGGAGATGACCAAATCCTTCACATTCATGACACTGCGATCCTTTGTTCTTACTGTTTTCTTCTCCGCTTCTGTTCGGTTTGTCAAGACTTCCTCCAGTCAGAGCTTTTTGTGGAGCTTTTTTTCTGGCATCTGTTGTAACATTCCTTCCGCCCATTCGACTGAATCTTCTCATGACTCTGTTGTAATTTTTCGTGAGAAGGGCCAATGTAGCATCGATGTCTTCGTCGGAGTCAGAATCCTCAGATCCTGGTTGCTTGTGTGTTGAGGTTTTGAAGGCAACTCCTTTATTCCTTTTGTCGATATTGGGCAGAGATAGCTCACAAGTCATTAGAGATCCCATCAGTTCATCAAATTTTAAGATCCTGAGATCATGAACTTCCTCAATTGTTGTGATCTTCATCTTAAATATAGGGCTAAGAGCACGCAAGGTTTTTCTAACCAGTTTTTCATTAGACATTGGTTCACCCAGAGAATAGGATTCATTGGCTAGATCTCGAATTCGAACGTTGAATTCGGCGATTGATTCGTCCTCTTTCATGACAAGGTCTTCGAAGTTGGTTGTCAAGCATTGGAGCTTTTTTTCTCGAACCTTGGTTGTTCCTTCATATGCAACCGCCAGGATATCCCATGCGGTTTTGGCAGTTGTGCATATATTGATTAGTCTGTAAACGTTCTTGTCAACACTATTGAAAATAGCATTCAGGGCTCGAGTGTTTCCCAGTGATTCCTCGTCTTCGTTATCAGTCCAGTCTTTTTCTGGTTTTGGGCCGATAGGGTTCTCATAATTATCACTGAGTTGTGGAGTATTCCAACCATTGATCACAGCCTTCCATGTTTTGTTGTCAAGGGACTTCATGAAGGCACATAAAGCGAGCCTTCCAATAGCCATAGTTACTTCCATCTAGAACAGGTGGTCGGTTGATGGATCCTCCTACTTTGGTATTGTCCATCTTGATGATCAAAATATTTGTTTTAGGAACTCACCTAAAGCTGTAGGTGCCCCCTCTGATACCAATTGAAATTTTGATCAAGTAGTTGTGCAAGATGTCACACACAATGTTATGTATAAAGCTATAACACCGTGTATGACAACTTGCGTAGATAAAATAGGACAGTAAATATAAAACGTAACAAACAATGACACAGCAGATTGTTTACCCAGTTCAGTGCAACGTCACCTACGTCTGGGGGCTCTCAGCCTAGTGGAAAGGTTTCACTTATCAGTAACTCGTCAAAACATACAAGTACCTACGATCATCCCAAGATCTATACTTTATGCTACTTATTACAGTGCAGCCGATCTCAAGGTCTCCTCCTGAATCCAAGACTCCGTCTTGATTCCACTCTTCGAGCAATCGCCCTGCTCTGTCAGTTCAAGTCGTCGTTGAACGTTGTAGTTGCGTGCAGTCTTCACTCACGCGATCAGTAAATCCTCAATCACCTAACTCTCAATAGTTATGGTGATACACAATATCCTTAGCACAATATACTGTTGGATTTTTGTGCCCTAGCACAATGTATTTTCAATCTAATCATGTAATAAAGATTATTAGTTGAAATAAAATCGACATTCATATTACTAAGTGTTGTAGTAATATCTTAAGTATGATTTGACTTGTATCATTGATGTGTCAACACATAATAGTAGATCTACAGATCAGATAAAATCTTACTTAAGCAGTCCCCGATCAAAATAGCTTCATAAGAAGCGATCGGTATGAGGCTAACTCTAAATGATCACGCTCTACTGATCATGGCCAGAAGGGGGCCAGAGTTAGGTCATAGTATCACCAGTCAGGGGTGATATAGGATGACCCGATCATGAGTATGTTACATAGACACGGTTATGAACATACTCATATGTCGGCGCATGAAATCACATCCTCAGACAGAAGGACCATTGAGTTCAATATGTAATGAGTGACAAGTTTGACTCAGTCTAACGTCTCTTGTAAAAGGGTTACAATAACGACTGTGATTGGCTCGATCACAAGTTACATAAGTTGACTCAATGGATCGCTGAAGGATTTATCCCTCATACGGACGTGTGAGCAGATATCAGTTTAGGCCACTTGATGAGTACAACTATAATACAATAGCATGGCCATGCAGTCGATACGTAGTATCAATTATAATTCAGTTATCTCAAAATCAAGAAACAGGTAAATAGAACGAGGATGACTTGTCTATGCCTCGTGGTTTTCAAAGATATCAAGAGGATAAAAGGATATATTCATGTACGACAAGGTTAAGTCGAAATCTCGATAATCACAAGCGTTGGGTAATCATGATGTCTTGCTAGAGGCCACTCATGATGGAAAGGGTAAAATGGTAATTTTACCAGTCCGCCGACGTGTCGTGAGCCTAGAGGGTCACACACTAAAGGTTGAGTAAAACGGATGGTATCATATGGAGGAATCATGAGAGAGACAAAATCCGGTTTTTGATTAAACTAGATTAGACCGATTTTGGTTTAGGATTAAACCGGTAATCAAGAACGGTTTAGCAGGACTAATTAATTATAATCTAATTAAATAGATTTAATTAAATTAACTAAATTGGGCCTAGCCAGAATGGGCTAAGCCAGAATGGGCTTTTCTACACAATTAATTAAAAGCTTTGGGCTTTAAGCCCATTAAGGCCTATAATTAATTAAAGTTCAAATAAGGGTTATAAAAGGGTAATTTTCAGATCTGAAAATTAAGTGAATTAATGTCAAAACCCTAGCCGTCACTCCCTCTCTCTCCTAGCCGAATTCGGCCACCTCCTCCCCCTCAATCCGTCCGTTTTGCTTGCTTCGATCTTCTAGTAAGGATGAGTATCCCCGGATTGCTCTTCCTGTGTGGACGTTCTTTAGAAGTTACTAAATATTATTTAGTAACAGAGAGATTTTGAATCAAGGTAAAATTAAATTTTATTCTAGTCTAAGATCTCGTGATTAATTCATGATCATGCAAGATCTAAATTATTTCGGATATTTGAGGTTAATTTCTTGTATGGGCATGAAGTTATATGATTGGAACCCTCAAATAATTTCTGATACCACGTTATGCATGATTTTGTATTTGAGCATGATAGGCTAGAATTAATTTTACGATTTAATTCGGTATTGTGAACTGAAAAAATTGCAATTTATATGTTTTTTTAATGAATTAATTGCTGGAATTTTTTTAATGTTGCTGAAAAATATTAATTGATCGAGTAAGATCAGGATCATGACCCGTGGGAGGCCGAGGCTAGCCGAGAGGCTAACCCCGGAAGCGCCACGGGCCGATCGTCCGGAACGGGAAGGCCGACCAGATCTGCCCGTGGCAGATCTGGCCGAGCCTCTCGGCTCCGACCAGGGGAGGGCTTCGGCCCGACCAGATCTGGCCAGGCAGCCCGCAACGGCCAGCCCTCACGGGCTGGTCGGCCACGGCGCGGCTAGCCTTGGCGGCTAGGGTTTTGGTCGAACCCTAATTGGCACTCGGGTCAATTTTGGTTCGGTCAAACCAACTGGATTCGGGTCAGATCCAACCCAGAAAAATCCAGAATTTTACAGCAATTACTAATTAAAATTTCAGACCGGTTCGGTTTCGATAAACCAGCGCGTGAACCGATTTAATTCAGAAATTAACCGGTTCAAGAAACGGTTTCGATAAACCGTATTTTATGATTTAAATCAAGATAAAAATTGGAATTAATATGCTTGCTTGATAACATGCTTGTTTGATAACATGATTGTTTGATAACACGGTGTTTGCAACATGATTGTTAAGTTAGCCCGAATTGAGAATTTAAATTTCGGTTTGCAACCTGCGAGTTGCTTATGGGTTGTAATTTATTAATGACCTGCGTGTCACAACATTTATTTTATTTAAATTAAAGGTAATTACAAAGTCCCAAGACAAGAAGAACCGAAGAGAAGGACTGTAATCCCGAGTAGGCGTGGAGCCAGTGGGAGTCCAGGAGAATGAGGAAAGACAAGACCTAGTATAGGTTCTAGTTTATTCCAGTAGGGTTAGCGGGCTAGCTAAAGCAAATTTACATTTATGTTTATGAATATATGGTTGAATTAGTTAATCACGTTAGATCATAAGTTCATGTTAATTAGATCATCACCCACATGTGTAAAGATTAATAATAATTAGTTAATCACGCACATGTAAACCGGAATTGAAATTATCTCTACATGGATTTGTAGAAGATCAGTGATAATGAATATTTAAAAGGCAAATAATTTCAAGTCAAGCTAGATGCCGCCCATTTTTCATCACTTCGATTAGTTCTCGGACTCATGGGTGGATACGATTAACGTGGATCCATGAGAATGGGTTCTAATAGAAGATGGACTAGTTTGCATGGGTGTGTGCGCATTAGCGTAGTAGCCATGCAGATTGGGCCATGCGGTGAAAATTGGTTGACTTGGCTGCGATCCTCAGATGATCTAAGACAGGGTATCAGATATAGGGCAATGTCGTATACATACAATGTATAAGCCCTAGCCAAGAATCACATGGAATTGTGAATGGAGTGGACTGTCCTACTCCAATGTCCAAAACTGGGGCGATGAGATTAACTCACTTCAGTTTTGGGTATGCGGAGATCTTGGTTTAGATTCAGACAGAAGAATCAGAAATGCTCATAATCAAGTATTTCTTACTTCAACTTAATTAAGAATCTGATCGAATTTATTTTCATGTATAGAATAATGGCACCGTCGCAACCCAAATCAACACGTTCTGGCATTGAAGCCTTAAAGTCTCTTCTGTCGAATAACAGGCTGACAGGGACCAACTTCCTGGTTTGGGAGAGGAACCTGAAGCTTGCCCTTCAGTATGACAGACAGGAGTATATCCTTACAGACAAGTCTTTAACAGAGCCTGCAGATGATGCCAGCGAAGCCGATAAGAACGCTTATGACAAGTACATAAGTGATCGACAAGATGTTGGCATCCTCATGGTCGAGTCCATGGAAAATGACACCCAGGACCAGTTCATGCATCTCATGGGAGATCCCCAAGAGATGATGGCGGAAAATAAAATATACTACCAGAAGAATGCTCGTGTCGAAAGATATGACACTCTTAGGGAGTTGTTTTATAGCAGGTTGAATGCTGGTGAGGCAGTGAGCCCACATGTCCTTAAGATGAAGCAGCTCTTTGATCGCTTGGCCAGTCTAGGTCATAAATTCATAGAGCAGCTGAAATCAGACATAGTCCTGATGTCGCTTCCAAAGGTTTATGGAGATGTGATCACAAATTACAATCTCCATAATATGGAAAAGACCATCAAGGAACTACATGGAATGTTGGTGACAGCAGAGAAAAACCTCAAGGGCAAGACCCCTGAGGTTCTGATGGTCAATAAGGGTGTCAGCTTCAAAAGAGCTGGCAAACCTACTGGCAAGTCACCAGGACACTCCAACAAGGGCAAGGCACCAGTAGTGTCAGGTAAGGGTAAGGCGCTGATGCACCTAGCTGGGCAAATAAGGGCACCTAGAGGTCCGAGAATCCAAGCGGTTCCTAGAACCGAAGGGAGTACTTTGGCCTCAGAGGTGGTCTGTTACTACTGCCAGCAGCCAGGTCATTGGAAGAAGGATTGCAGGCAGCACAAGGATTATGTGAAGAGCTTGCAGAAGGGAGGACACCCTTCAGGACCTGGATCAGGTATTTACGTTGTTGAGTATAATCTCAACGTTACTTTCTCATACACATGGGTAGTTGATACCGGAGCAGAAACTCACATTTGTGTTAATCTGCAGGATCTGGAAAGTAAGAAGCTCCTTGGGAAAGGCGAGCGGGATCTGAAAGTCGGAGACAACAGTTCGGTGTCAACGACGGTTGTGGGTTCTATTAGTCTTAGGATGCCCACAGGGCTTATTTTAGTTTTGGACGATGTGCTATGTGTACCTACATTTAGTAGGAATATTATTTCAGTGTCCAGTTTGGACAAACTTGGTTTTGTATTTACCATAGACAATGGCTTATTTACTTTATCAAGAAATAATATCGTTTATGGTACTGCATCTATAGTTGGTGGATTATATATTTTAAATATTGACAACACTAACTATAGTTCAAACTATAACGTAAATAAGAGGTTAAAGTCGGATGACTTAAACCAGACAGTGATGTGGCACTATCGTCTAGGCCACATAGGCGAGAAACGCGTCTCGACACTTCATAAGTGTGGGCTATTAAGCCCGTTTGAATTCACACCAATCGAGATATGTGAATCTTGCATTATGGGCAAGATGAAAAAAGCGCCTTTTGGCGGCTTAGGTGAAAGGACGAGTGATCTCCTGGGCCTAATACATTCAGACGTATGTGGGCCCATGAGTACACAAGCCAGGAGAGGTTTTAGATACTTCATAACCTTTACCGGCGATTTCAGTAGGTATGGGTATGTCTATTTAATGAGACATAAGTCGAAATCCTTTGATAAATTCAAGGAATTCCAGAATGAAGTACAGAACCAGCTTGGTAAAAGTATAAAGGCACTTCGTTCCGATCGAGGTGGCGAGTACTTAGATCAGGAATTTCTCAGTCACCTAAGGGATAACGGTATACTCTCAGAATTAACTCCGCCAGGAACTCCTCAGGTGAATGGTGTTTCCGAACGGAGGAATAGAACCCTGCTTGACATGGTTCGTTCCATGATGAGTCACGCCGATCTTCAAGTATCGTTCTAGGGCCATGCCCTAGAAACGGCCGCATTCATTTTGAATCGGGCACCTACAAAGGCAGTGGAGACCACTCCATTTGAGGTTTGGCAAGGGAAAGCTCCCAAGTTGTCTTTCCTCAAGATCTGGGGGTGCGATGTTTACGTCAAGCGGATGCTTGGTGATAAACTCGAACCCAAGGCAGATAAGTGTGTCTTTGTAATGTCCCCCAAAGGAACTATGGGGTACTACTTCTACAAACCCGAAGAGAACAAAGTTTTTGTTGCTCGAGGTGAGGTTTTCTTGGAAAGAGAATTCTTATCCAAGAAACCTAGTGGGAGTCCTGTGCTTCTTGAAGAAATTCGAGAAGACACAGAACAGCCTAAGAGGATATAGAGGTACCCGATGAAGTCAATGATCCAAGTCCTTTTCCAACAAAAACTCCTGTAGGACCAATGAGGTTTGAAAGATCTCGTCAAAACCCAGTTAGATACGACTTCTTAGCCATAGAGGGTAATGAATTGATAGTTGTAGATCAGGATGATCCCGCAATAGTTCAGCAAGCCTTGGCCAGTCCCAACTCAAAAGAATGGCAGAACGCCATGGATGAGGAAATGAAGTCCATGAAAGACAATCAGGTCTGGAACTTAGTAGACAGCACACCTGGGATAAAACTCACAGGTTGCAAGTGGATATTTAAGTTAAAGACAGATATGGACGGAAAGCCTCAGACTTACAAAGCAAGACTGGTTGCAAAAGGTTATCGTCAAGGTCGAGCCATGGACTATAATGAGACTTTTTCGCCAGTAGCTATGATTAAGTCAATTCGGATGATGTTAGCCATTGCAGCATATTTCGATTACGAGATATGGAAAATGGACGTCAAAACTGCATTCCTTAACGGGAATTTGCAGGAGGGTGTCTTTATGACCCAGCCAGAAGGTTTTGTCGATCTAGAACATCCCGAAAAGGTGTGTAAGCTGCAACGATCCATTTATGGGTTGAAGCAAGCTTCCAGGAGTTGGAACTTACGGTTCGATGAAGCCGTAAAAGAGTTCGGGTTCATCAGAAATCCAGATGAACCCTGTATCTACAAGAAGAGCAGTGGGAGTAACATAGTGTTCCCGGTGCTGTATGTGAACGATATACTGATCATGGGAAATAACGTCCCAACCTTGCTTGAGACCAAAGCTTGGTTAGGGAAGTGTTTCTAATGAAGGACTTAGGAGAGGTCGCTTACATTCTAGGGATCAAGATCTATAGAGATCGATCCAAGAGAATTTTAGGTCTAAGTCAGAGCACCTATATAGATAAAGTGTTGAGAAGATTCTCAATGCTTGACTCTAAAAAAGGGAACCTCCCGGTAAGACATGACATCAAGCTCAGCAAGAAATAGTGTCCTAAAACACATGATGAGCTTAAGAAAATGAATGGAATCCCGTATGCCACGGCAGTGGGATCCATCATGTATGCCATGATCTGTACGAGGCCTGACATATCGTTTGCCCTCAGCTGTGCCAGCAGATTTCAGTCTAACCCAGGCCAAGATCACTGGACTGCCGTCAAGTGTATCCTCAAGTACCTGAGGAGAACAAAGGATGCCTTCTTAGTGTATGGCGGGATAGAAGGAGAACTAAGCGTCACTGGATATGTTGATGCTAGTTTTCAGACAGACCCAGATGACTTTAAGTCTCAAGGTGGGTATGTGTTCATGTTGAACGGGGGAGCTTTCAGTTGGAAAAGCTTCAAGGAAGCGACAATAGCCGACTCCACCACGGAGGCGGAATACATAGCTGCGTCAGAAGCAGCTAAGGAAGCGGTGTGGGTCAGGAGCTTCTTGAGAGGATTAGATGTACTGCCGCGAACGTCTGATCCCGTGAGCTTAAGGTGTGACAACACGGGGGCCGTAGCACTTGCTAGAGACCCCAAATTTCACAACCGGACCAAGCACGTCGAGAGAAAGTATCACATCATCAAAGAGATGGTTGATAAAGGCGAAGTAGAGATAAGCTACGTTTCAACGCATGATAATCTAGCTGACCCTTTAACTAAGGCACTACCGCAACCTAAGCATGAGGAACATGTCAGGGGAATGGGTTTAGATTGGAATACCAATTGGGTCTAGGGCAAGTGGGAGACTGTTGGATCTTTGTGCCCTAGCACAATGTATTTTCAATCTAATCATGTAATAAAGATTATTAGTTGAAATAAAATGTGCATTCATATTACTAAGTGTTGTAGTAATATCTTGAGTATGATTTGATTTGTATCATTGATGTGTCAACACATAATATTAGATCTACAAATCAGATAAAATCTTACTTAAGCAGTCCCCGATCAAAATAGCTTCATAAGAAGCGATCGGTATGAGGCTAACTCTAAATGATCACGCTCTACTGATCATGGCCAGAAGGGGGCCAGAGTTAGGTCATAGTATCACCAGTCAGGGGTGATATAGGACGACCCGATCATGAGTATGTTACATAGACACAGTCATGAACATACTCATATGTCGGCGCATGAAATCACATCCTCAGACAGAAGGACCATTGAGGTCAATATGTAATGAGTGACGAGTTTAACTCAGTCTAACGTCTCTTGTAACAGGGTTACAATAACGACTGTGATTGACTCGATCCCAAGTTACATAAGTTGACTCAATGGATCGCTGAAGGATTTATCCCTCATACGGACGTGTGAGCAGATATCAGTTTAGGCCACTTGATGAGTACAACTGAAATACAATAGCATGGCCATGCAGTCGATACGTAGTAACAATTATAATTCCGTTATCTCAGAATCAAGAAACAGGACAATAGAACGAGGATGAGTTTTCTATGCCTCGTGGTTGTTAAAGATATCAAGAGGATAAAAGGATATATTCATGTACGACAAGGTTAAGTCGAAATCTCGATAATCACAAGCGTTGGGTAATCATGATGTCTTGCTAGAGGCCACTCATGATGGAAAGGGTACAATGGTAATTTTACCAGTCCGCCGACGTGTCGTGAGCCTAGAGGGTCACACACTAAAGGTTGAGTAAAACGGATGGTATCATATGGAGGAATCATGAGAGAGACAAAATCCGGTTTTTGATTAAACCAGATTAGACCGATTTTTGTTTAGGATTAAACCGGAAATCAAGAACGGTTTGGCAGGACTAATTAATTATAATCTAATTAAATAGATTTAATTAAATTAGCTAAACTAGGCCTAGCCAGAATGGGCTTCTCTACACAATTAATTAAAAGCTTTGGGCTTTAAGCCCATTAAGGCCTTTAATTAATTAAAGTCCAAATAAGGGTTATAAAAGGGTAATTTTCAGATCTGAAAATTAAGTGAATTAATTTCAAAACCCTAGCCGTCACTCCCTCTCTCTCCTAGCCGAATTCGGCCACCTCCTCCCCCTCGATCCGTCCGTTTTGCTTGCTTCGATCTTCTAGTAAGGATCGTCGTGAGTATCCCCGGATTGCTCTTCCTGTGTGGACGTTCTTTAGAGGTTACTAAATATTATTTAGTAACAGAGAGATTTTGAATCAAGGTAAAATTAAATTTTATTCTAGTCTAAGATCTCGTGATCAATTCATGATCATGCAAGATCTAAATTATTTCGGATATTTGAGGTTAATTTCTTGTATGGGCATGAAGTTATATGTTTGGAACCCTCAAATAGTTCCTTCATCTACAACCTCTCAGCCCGCAATCCTTCACGTCTAAGAGCTTTGTAAATTATTGTTAGGAAAAAATAAAAGAACCACACGATTGCTAAGGGGGTAGCCTAAGATTTTATATTAATCGGGCATGAGTACTAACCCTAATGGGTTTCCTCTTAATCACCGTCTTTCTTCTTTCCAGAATCGGAGACGTTCTGGAACTTCTTATATTTCCTAAACGTATTCATACTTTCTGCAGAACATGGACTTTCCTGATTTCCGTCGATCAGGATGTTTGCCGAGATGTCGTCAACAATGTCACACAGGATGTCGCATATGATGCTTCGACATTATTTATGACATTTTCTCTAGTTCCTTAAAAATAAGTCAATCACCAAAACCGTCGTAACTACAATCTCTATCAATGTTAATTTTCATCCATGGGGTTAACCTAATTATAAAAGCGAATTTACTCTTTTGGAGACAACGCAGTGACATCAATCTTGTCCTTCCAATCCTACTACTCAAGACTATAGTTTTTCCTTTATCGGCACACTCAAGACTATATATTTATTTTTTATTAGCAAGTTGTGTATCAAGATTTGAGCTTGACTATGCTATGACGAATTAAGATAGCATCAAATTTGTGATTTTTAAGAGTTCTTAAGATTATTTTATCGATGATACGTTCTCATTTTTAGTTTTAAGAACAAATTTAATTTATGTAAATCCTAGAATGCACCTATCTTGAAGAAAAGAATTAAGTGTAAATAAAAGAAGAGTATTAAGAAATGTAACACGTAGTCATGACTATGTTACCAAACCTTGTGTGTAGGTATATGTTAGCCTATTTACTACGTTTCAAACTTATGACATGAACCCAAGCAAAAGAAATCCAAATATTGAGTACACGAATTTACTTTCATAAGGTAGCACTGAGCATACAAACAAATAATAATGAAGTAATGAGTATGTGATACACGAAAGCATCATTTTGAAGCACAAATGACGTGTCAAGAAAATAGAGTTGGCATTATATCCTCCCGTGTGTATAAATAATAAAAAATAAAAATTAGGAACGAAAAACACATGTTCATTAGTATATAAATTGATTGAGGAATATCTTGGCACGTCATTTTATAAGGAATATGTTTTCAGAAAAAGTTTAAAAATCTCTTTAGGGTTTTATGGTACATGAGATTTAGAAGATTTTTTCTACGTTAGATTTATAGAAATTTCTTTTGGTTTGGTTTATTACATATTCGGGTTGACCAAAATCATCGTAATTATTGTGTTTATATTAGTATTTGTGGAATATTGGTTATATGGTTGATTTGTGAGTGTCGATTATGCCAAAGAATGACCAGCAATCGTTGTAACTGAAGGAATCCATGGGTTCCAACCAATAAACCTCATGCATTATAACCATGGATTCATGAAAGAATTTGAAGATCATCACGTGAGATGTAATTTTCAGCATATAAAATTCATGGGAAAAAATCAGAAAAATTACCTTTTCTTTTGATCAAATCACCAAGCACAGTCTTATGCTCTCTAGGTGTATCCACACAAGCAAGGTTCCTCTTTTGGTCTAGGTTTCTTCTCTTGTTTTTGCTAGAAAATCAAATGAAGAAGAAGCAAAAATGGTGAGAGAGAGAGAGAGAGAGGGTGGTTAGTTCTGCCAAAAAGGGGGGGAGGAAGAGGACTAAAATGTGTAGAAAAAAATGGGAAGTTGAAGACCAAAATCAAAAATTAATTTTTTGATTTTGAAAAACTAACTTCCTCCTTTTTAATCCATTAATATTAATTATTAATTAATACTAAGAATGGGCTTCAAGCCCATTTAGCTAACCATTAATTAAACTCATTCAAATTGGGTTTCAATTAAACAGTTTAGCTAGTCCGATCCAATTCCCTTAAACCGATTCCTAGTTTACATTAATTCACTTCGATTTAAATAAACCGAAAGGCAAATTATTCCCAATCCTCATAATTGTCTCATACTAACTTCTTCAAGTCCCTTTTGCTATACCTTGCTTAAAGTGTGTGACCCTCTAGGCTCACGATCTGTTGGCAGACTGGCAAAATTACTATTTTGCCCTTTTCATCATAAGTGGTCTCTAGCAAGACAATATGATTACCCAACGTCCATGAATATCGATGATTCGATTTAACCTCTTATCGTCCATGTCACTATCCTTTTATCACCCGATATCTAGATTGATCATAAGGCATAGAACTGTCATCCTTATTTAATCAATCACCGTTTCTCGATGTCTGAGATGACTAAAAACTGATACAAAGTATCTCCCGCATGGTCATGCAATATCTTTCAGTCATACTCATCAAGTGGCCTAAACAGATATCAATCCTATATCAGAGTATGAGGGATAAATCTCTTAGCCGTCTTTCGAGTTCACTCATGTAACTTATACCTAAGCCGATCAAAGCCCTTATGGCTACCCTTTTACAGGCAACGTTAGACTGAGTCAAACTTAGATACTTACTACAAAGTGATCACAAAGACTCCTCGGTCTAAGGATACAATGACAAACTACGATATGTGAGTATGCTCATGACAGCATCTATGCTATATACTCACCATCGGGCCGTCCAATACCAACTCCCTGATGATATCTATGATATAACTCCAACACTACCTTGCCATGATCAGTAGAGCGTGATCATAAAGAGTTAGCCTCATACTGATCACTTCATAATGAAGCTTAACTGATCATGGACTCATTAAATGTAATTCTTACTAATCTACAGTTCTACTATTAGTGATGACACACATAATGATGTAGATCAAATTACATCTAATATATTACTACAACACATTAGTAATATAATGTCGTTTTATTTATTCGAAAGATGATAAATCATTATATACAAACAAACTTATTATACTGGACTAGGGCACAAATTTAACAGTAACCATTGATGGGAAAGTGGATGAGTTGCCGGTAGAGAGACGATGTCGTATTATCAGCGCCATCGAATTACACCAAAGAACTAGTTTGAACCTCACATATTTAAAAAACTATTTGCAAATCAAATTTTCCATTTCCAATAACGGGGCAACGGTGTGGGGGTAAGAGAGTGGGGACAGGCAGATTTTGGCTTGTGGAATAGGAGGGGTGACTGACATGTTTTCGTTCGGCGAGTCCCGCGGTGGAAGATATTTGGGTTAGTGTTTATGGGTTTTTATTTAGTTTTGTGGGTTCTTTTTGAAGTTTTCTTATAAGGTGTGGGTTTTTTTTTCGTGTTAAGGTAAGGAACTAATTTTCTTTGTTGTTTGTTTGTTGGTTTTGACAATTGTTTTTCTTGAACTTTTATACGAAATTTAGGTGCAATTAACTGTGTGTTTGTGTTCTTGAGGGTTCAAGTATCAGATGGAGATAAGTTGATATATTTTTAGGGCTTTATTTCAAATCCAAACTAGCATCACCTCTAAAACAAACAAATATTCTTCAAAATCCATATCTCATTCTTCCAAAATACCTTATAATTGCAAGCACACAAAGTCAAATTCCAGAATTAACATATTAACTCATCAATTTCTATTGTGCAAGCAAAAGAGCACAAATCTTCGCAATCCCAAAAATCTCACGATTGGGGATCATTCAAAAACCAAACATATGATTCCAGGGACAAATTCGGAGAACTCAAAACTCGAACTCGAAATCAAAATAAAAAATTTGTATTGCTATAAATGTCGTCTAAACGGTCATGATTCTAATTAAAAATTTAATTTAACTTTAAGTTTAAATGTTGAATATGTTTGCACGTTTTTTTTGCTCAACGGATTGATTGAATGTATCGTTAGATTGTGCCGAGTCAAATCTGCTCCCTTTTTACCGTTGCAGAAAAGAGATCCCTTCCATCCGCTTTCCAAAATGATGAATATGAAGTCCGGGGGGCAGCAGGTACTATGGATCCTCTGACTCACAATCGGGTTACCTTCCCAGGTATCGCCGAGGTAGTTATTACTCGTAAGAGTAGCGAAGCAGAACTGTCTTAGTTTTCTAACCGAGTAATGTCATCCCAAGCGTTGATATCGATCATCCATTTATATATGATATTGATGAAGAGATTGAAAGGTTGCAACCTTTCATTAGCATATTTGTACCCATAAAAATCGGAGCAGTTAAAATTTAAGTAACTGACAAATTAAAGAAAGAGAAAGAAGAGTGCAACGTGTATCATCTGCCAACTCTTTTTATATACACAATATAGAATAGAATATAGATATTGATAGAAGAAACTAAAAGGTTGCAACCATTAATTCACATTCATTGCATCTGGTACCTTTTTTAAACGCTGTTAAAATAAAAAATATAGGGGAAATTGCAGGTCACTACCATGTACTATGCAACTTTTACATGTCACTACCCTCTACTTTTTTAGTTGCATGTCATCACTATAAGGTTTCATTTAGTTGCACCGTCCATCACAGAGTTAAGTTTGATGTAAAAAGTCCATAATATCCTTATATTAAAAAAATATATCTTTTGAAATTTTTTTTAAAAAAAATATTTTTTATCAGATAAATAATAAAAAACTGATTTCAAAATTATTTTTTTAAAAAAAAGGCCTTTTTCAAAAAAATATTAAAAATAAAAAACCACTTTTAACAACCTTTTTTATTTTTAATACTTTATAAAGAATATTCCAATCAGTTTTTTATTATTTATTCTATAAAAAAATTTTAAAATAATAATTTAAGCAAATGATTTTTTTCATTTTTTAAAAAATAAGGGTATTGTAGTCATTTAATAATATTTGAATGACTAAAGTAGCCTTGCATTTAAAAAATGAAAACAAAATCATTTGGTTAACTTATTTTTTTTAAAAAAATTTATAGAATAAATAATAAGAAACTGATTTGAATATTATTTTTTTTAAATATATAATTTCTTAAAAAAGTATTAAAAAAAACGTTGTTAAAAGCTGTTTTTATTTTTAATACTTTTTTTGAAAACCCCAGTTTTTTTAAAAAAAATAATTTTGAAATTAGTGTTTTACTATTTATTTGATAAAAAATATTTTTAAAAAAAAATTCAAATGATATTTTTTTTTATATTTTTGAATTTTCTAACATAGGGATATTTTGGACTTTGTGCATCAAACTTAACTCTGTGATGGACGGTGCAATTAAATGAAACCTTACAGTGGTGACATGCAACTAAAAAAAGTAGAGGGTGGTGACATGCAAAAGTTGCATAGTACAGGGTAGTGAATTGCAATTTCCTCTAAAAATAACTGATGCACCACAATGCAGAATCACACCAGAGAATGATATGGAGTAGTGCAACTTGTAATATTTGCCTACTCCTTTTATATACACTATTGAATCAACATCAAAATTTTGTATTGTTATAGATATCGTATAAACGGTCATGATTCTAATTAAAAATTTTATTTCACTTTAAATTTAAATGTTGAATATGTTTGTACGTTTTTTTTGCTCAGCGAATTGAAGTTTTATTAAAGATAACTAGCAAATTCTCTCAAGTGGGTTTCTAGTTAATTTTGTGGGTTCTTTTTGAAGTTTTCTTATATGGTGTGGGGGTTTTCTTGCGTTTTAAGATATGAAACTAATTTTCATTGTTGTTGTTTGTTGGTTTTGACAATTGTTTTTCTTGACATTTTATATGAAATTTATGTGCAATTAATTGTGTGTTTGTGTTCTTGAGGGTTCAAGTATCAGATAGAGATAAGTTGATATATTTTTATAAAAAACAAACAAATATTCTTCAAAATCAATATTTCATTCTTCCAAAATACCTTATAATGGCAAACAAACAAAGTCAAATTCCAGAATTAACATATTAACTCATCAATTTCTACCTGTGCAAGCAAAAGAGCACAACCTTCGCAATCCCAAAAATCTCACGATTGGGGATAACTCAAAAATCAAACAGATGATTCCAGGGACAAATTCGGAGAACTCAAAACTCGAACTCGAAATCAAAATCAAAATCAAAATCAACATCAAAATTTTGTATTGCTATAGATGTCGTCTAAACGGTCATGATTCTAATTAAAAATTTTATTTAACTTTAAGTTTAAATGTTGAATATATTTGTACATTTTTTTTCGTAGCGAATTGAAGTTTTATTAAAGATAACTAGCAAATTATCTCAAGTGGGGAACAATAGCTAGAATTATATCATGTAATAAAATTACCAGTACGTTGACATTGACTCATTGAAATTGAAATTGAGAGGATAAGCTTGAAACATGAGTGAATCCTTTGAGTCTTGTCGTTGTCGTTGATGGCAGATATTACTCCGTCTCGGTACATAATTAACATTAATAATCATTATTTTAATTAAAAAATTAATTCTAAGATATAGAATTATTCTTAAGGTTGTCATGAGGCTTCAACTATATAACATATCAATTATTTTTTTAAATAATACTTTCTATCGATAAGAATATATGGTCTACTAACTTAAGTAGTTTACATTAATTAAATTTTAAATTTAATTACGCTGCTATATTTCGGTTAGAACTATATATCTAAAAGTATTTGTAAGTGATATTTTTTATCAACGTTTGTTTATCAAAAATATTTTTACAAATTCACATTGTGCAATCTAATTAAAATTTTATTTTGTAATAATACTTCACAAAAAACCCGCGCAAGGCGCGGTGCTCCACACCAACTCAGTACCAAGCTACCAGATTAAATTTTACATAATTTAAAATTTATATTATCATTATGCTTTACAAAAAAATGTCGTGCATATAGGTAAGATATTTAGGCGTATATTTTAATATATTTGTTATTAAATATCTAATCTAATACTATATATGAAATGAGTAGTTGAATTTATAATAATAGGTAAGAAAATTGTATCTAATTAGACTTAGATAATAAATATATTAAGTTACGATAAGAGAGTGAAAGTACATACTTTTCAATAAATATCCTATCTAAAAACATATATGAAAGGTGTAGATGAATTTAAATTAATGGCTTCAAATTTAGTTTAATAGTACCTAAATAATAAACATAAACAAATGGTATTAATATAAAACAAGGCAGTGGAGCAGTATGTTTTTTCATGGTATAATGGGCAGAGGCTTGGTTTTAGGCACGAGGTGCTATGGTCGAGAGAGATTTTATTTTTAAAGTTGTTTTTTCAAAAGATAAAGTCAACATTCTAAAACTACTGTAGCACTAACATTAAATTTAAAATTTTTAGGGTAGATTATTTTTAACAACATAATTAACTAAAACTAACTAAAAATGGTTAAGTGAGAAAAATGTAATTTTTGGAGAATTGCACTAAAAAATATTTTAGGTGTAATTATGCAGGATTCACATTCTAGCGGTAATTATTTGAGGCTATCCCTAGTTTTTATACATAAACTATATTTTGGTTACACTTTACTTGTAATTTTTTCAAAAAAGATTAAAAAAATGTAAGGTATATTGTACCTAAGTATAAACGGTGTTCACTTAACTATGCCTACATATGTTTTCAGCTCTCATGATGCCCTCTCTTTAACCCTAATCATAATATTTAAATTTTAATAATTAAAATTAAAAGGTTGTAATAAGTATTAATTAGTCATTAAAAATAAATAAACAACTTTTTATTATAAATTAATAATGTTAATAATTAAAAAATATATATTAAATTGATAATTTATACAATGTTACTTACAAAATTTATTAATAATTTCCAAATATATTTATAACTACAAATATATAATTGAAAATTTAAAGCGAATAGGTGTGGTCGTTCGACAAACTCAAGCCACGGACAATGATAACAACTTCTCTTGCAGCGACAGTGCATTGGGACCGCGATTTCCCGTCGAGAAATATCTCTCCACCTGCTAATTTTCCTCTGCCTCAATCGACGAACTTCGTCTTCAATATTGAACTCCGTCTTCAACACCTCCACCTGCGATAGTGATGAAACAATAATTATGCCTCCGTCGCCGCGTTTTAGTATATTCGTCACCTCTATGCAACCAACGTTATGAAACTCGAAATTCGGGCAAAACTCGATAAAACTCGACGAACTCGGCCAAACTCGTTTTGTATTAAAAATAATAATTTTATATCTATATATTAATATGTAATATTTATTATATACAAATTAATTATATATAATCACTTATGATCCAAATTTTGATAAATATAAATTTAAAAGAAAATCCCTATTATTCATTAATCAATAATTTTTAATCTTATTATTCATTAATTTTTAGTCAAATATTATATTTAAAACTAATACATACCCATAATTATTATATTCATTAATATATTTTAATTAATTTTAAAAAATTAATATACATATTTATTTAAAAAATTAATTATAATATCTAAAATAATTCAAACATAAAAAAAATACACAAGCTTTAATACATTCATTTTAATAGAACCCCAAGCCCATACTTTTGGGATGCAATCAGCTAGAAACCATATTTCAAATAGGTAATAAGGGACCTCCATCATCCGTTGGATGCAATGTCATCAACAACTGTCCATATTAACCAATTTCAGCTAAAAAATAATTCAATAAACCTCATAAAAGGTAAACTAGTAATTGTGCCTCATAAATCACATATACCATTTGTCTCACCCATTCCACACGATTGTGCCTGAGCTTCAACTCCACCGCGTCCAGCTCCGCCTCCTCCGCCACACTCACCGCCACGTCCTCCTCCGCACACGGGTCCTTCACCACGACCAAGCCCCACGTGCCGCCATCCGATCCCCGCCGGTTCACGATCCAACGGCTGCGATCCGCCTCCCCATCCTCGCGCCCCTCCCTCTCCGACCATAGGTTCGTCCGGAGGCTCAGGTCCGACGACATCGATTCGATGTGGGAGAGGTTGGAGGAGATATAGAGGGCCTACTCGTAAAGCCGGACATGGAGGGGACGGGATCGGACCGAATACCTAGCGCTGGACCCCTCGAAGGAGTGCCCAGATTTGGATCCACGAATTTCATATGAGAAATTGTAAACAATGAAAATCTGAAAGCCTTTCATATAACTGAAAACCTCTAAGCCTTTCATATAACTAAAAACCTGCAAGCCTTTCATATAACTGAAAACCTGTCCAAACAATGAAGAACTACATTCAAACAGGTTTTCTCAGACGCATTTCATGAAATTCAAATGTATCAACTCACAAACAATTCAGATCAAGGTTTTTCCAAAATATGAAAACCTTTCATATTTTGTAACTGAAAACTTGAACACTTTTCATATACCTGAAAACCTGTCAAAACAATGAAGAACTACATTCAAACAGGTTTTTTGAGATACAATTCATGAAATGGAATGGTGTGACGTGGGGTCTCCTAGTGTAACGAGAGTTTCGGATATTTTTCTGTAGGAAAACACTAATACCCGTCGGGGGAGTGGTGTAACGAGGGTTCTCCTAGTGTAACGAGGGTTTCAGGTATTTTTCTATAGGAAAACACTAATACACGTCGGAGGAGTGGTGTAACGAGGGTTCCCCTAGTGTAACGAGGACTTCAGGGTTTTTTTCTATAGGAAAAACTAATACCCGTCGGGAGAGTGGTGTAACAAGGGGTCCCCTAGTGTAATGAAGATTTCAAGTATTTTTCTATAGGAAAACACTAATACCCGTTGGGGAAGTGGTGTGACGAGGGGTCCCATGGTGTAACGAGGGTTATTAGTGTTATGAAACGCGTTCAGGTTTTCAGCTACAAATTATGAAATGTTTTCATATATTGGAAAAACCTTGATATTAATTGTTTATGAGTTGATACATTTGAATTTCATGAAATGTGTCTTAGATAACCTGTTTGAATGTAGTTCTTCATAGTTTGGACAGGTTTTCAGTTATATGAAAGGCTTGTGGGTCCCATGGTGTAACGAGGGTTTTTAGTTATATGAAACGCGTTCAGGTTTTCAGCTACAAATTATGAAAGGTTTTAATATATTGGAAAAACCTTGATATTAATTGTTTATGAGTTGATACATTTGAATTTCATGAAATGTGTCTTAGATAACCTGTTTGAATGTAGTTCTTCATTGTTTGGACAGGTTTTCAGTTATATGAAAGGCTTGCAGGTTTTCAGCTATATAAAAGGCTTGCAGGTTTTCAATTATATGAAAGGCTTGCATGTTTTCAGTTATATGAAAGACTTTCCGGTTTTCAGTTATATGAAAGACTTTCAGATTTTCATTGTTTCCAATTTCTCATTCCATAATTCTCTTATTTACAGCTCTCTCATGAATCAAGCAATCACAATCAAAAGACAGTGCACGCATTTACGTTTTCGTCACTGAAAATTCATGGATCCAGATCTGAGCACTCCTTCGAGGCGGTCCAGTGCCAGGTGTTCGGTCCGGCCCCGTCCCCTCCATGCCTGGCTTCGTCGAGCAGGCCCTCTCCATCTCCCCCAACCTCTCCTACACCGTCATGACTGGCTTCAGCCCCGATTCTCTCCCCGACCGACGCCACGAGCTCGCTCACGAAAGGGTCGTTCGGGGACATCGACAGCGATCCCGACAACGGAGAGATCGGCGGAATGGACCTGACGGACGAAGGAGATTGAGGGTCGGACGACGGAGATGCTCGACGTGTTTGAGTGAGGAGAGCTGGGAGAGGAGGTTGAGGTCGCGGACGGAGGAGAAGAGGTGCGTGAGGGAAGAAGACAAGCTTGAGGAGAAAAAAACTACAAATATACCCCTATGTACATGTTAAAAGACTAATAAAAATGACAAATTCGACTTATTTACACCCATGTGCCATCGCGTGCATCTTGACCATTGCTTATATAATTGTGTGGTTGAGATTGGTCCCTTGGTACCTATTTGAATGTATGGTTTTCTGCTGATTCTTTCCCCATACTTTTACTTTTGTTTTAGCTAGTCCAAACCAAGCCCTAAACAAAAGGCCCATATTAGTACCCACTATTGATCATCTACCCTATTTTGTTATAACCATCAACCACGGCTACCTTTGCTGAATTTCAGTGGCGGCGGGATTGGATTGAACCGTGAGGCGATCGTCATTGCTCCAGCGAGTTCTAGTCCTCCTCGTCGTTGCTCCAGCGATGTCGACCCTCACCGTCGTTGCTCCAGCGAGGTCACAGTCCTCCTCCGGCGAGATCGACGACTCGTTCGTCTGGTTCGGTGGTTTCTGGCGCCTCATAGCCGCCTTGCGGTCATCTCGATCACGTTTACCGAACTTTGACCGAGTTCCAGGCGAGTTTTGATGAACTCGTCTCGGTGAGACAAAAAATACCGGACTCCGGCGAGTTTCATAACACTGGATGCAACACATGAATGCCCATCTCACATTCACGCTACAAAATAGTATTTGAAGATTTGAGAGTTGGATTCAAATTCAAATTTTGAAAGACCTAGTTTATGGATGTATCGATTTACCTAAAATTTTTGTCGAAATATTTTATTGAAGTAATGATGGTCCAAAACGCGACACACATAAATGTGTATCGCCTTTCAGGGCTCCCCACAGTTGATGACCTAAAATTCGACGCACCAAACTTTGTATCACCTTTCAGGACTCTCATTAATGTACTAGTCTCAAGTAATATAAGGCAATAAAATTACGACCCCAAGTTATCAAACCTAAAGGACAGCAAATTATCGATTTTAATTACTCAAATTTAACTTTATAATTAATCTCAATAAGTCGAAAAAGGTGAATTGTAATATTAAAAATAAGTACTCGAAGGTAAGAAAATAAATTTAATTAAAGTCTAAACAGCACACGGGAACAAGTTGAAGCATGAAAATTTATAAATTTCTAGTATAAAATATCGTTTCTCCTTTGAACAATTTTTAGTTCATCACAATACGAGAAAAATATAGATCATGTGAAAAATCTAAGAAAAATGACAATGAGATGTGAAATATGTAAAGTAATATTTGTGTGTATGAATATTATAAAGGATAACTTCACGTAGCCACACGATGCTTTAAGTGGTGCATTGAGTTTTTTTTCTCACCAAGCTTCAATCTGTTATCTCTTCAGTGTAAAACGAAAAAAATAACCTCTCCTTTCTCTCTCTCTTTTTACCCGGTTCTAATTTTTCATTAGAATACAAATCAATCGTATCGTGGAAGCTTCAAAATTACTTGTTGCAAAAGTAAGAAAAGAGGAGGGGGGGGGGGATTCCAAATTGGTTCATCACAAAGCTGCCAAAACAAGAAAAAAAAAGCAAAATTGGTTTATATTTGAAAAATTATTAAAAATTCCTCAACTGGATTGCCTCTCGGTCCGCATGAATTTCTTTAGTTTCTCCAACACTCCCACTCTCATATTATGGAAAAGAACAATTTTACGTTTGAGAATACATCATACATCATATAATCTCTACACACGAAATGTCAAAATTTTAAATCTACTTTGCAGTTATGTTGAGGTTGGGAATCCAATAAAAAATTCACATTCAGTCACAAGTATAGACCATGGTCTATGACAAGCTCTGTTTACATCTTTATTTATTTTGAGAAAGATTTGTTTACATCAGTACCAAAGGTACATTAATTTCTGTTGTTCAGAAAAGTTGATTTTCCGATCCCACCGTCTCTTATTTTCTGTGATTTTCCAGCGAAACAGTGTATGCACATGGTCTTTCTCTAAACCTCTATCCTATTCTTGGCGCCACCAAAACCCAGTCCGAGAGTAACCTTTATTTTTCAGGGATTAAAGTCTCCAAGCTCGTCCTCTAGTTGGCCGCAACGGATTGGTATCAAGGTAGATGATATTTTTCACTATCCTCAATTTTCACTCACTCACTGGCCAAATTTGAACCCAAATTCACCCAAAGTTATAGCGTTGGCCGCTGAGTACGTGATGCGTTGAATCGATAACGCCAAGACCTAAATCTAAGTCTACGGTTGAATTGAACTCTAGAGTATAATCGAAACCAGAACTAGACGAATTTGTTTAAACCCTGCACATGGAACTGATGAGCATGAACACACATAGAAAGGAGATGATGAAGAATGTTAAGGGAAGTTTCTAAATTATTTTTAAAGTAAAATACAAACTAATTTTGCTTTTTTTCTTGCTTTTGCAGCTCTGTGATGAATTGAATTTGAAAAATTTTCCCTTTCTTTTTTGCTTTTGCAACTCGTGATTTTGGAGCTTCCACGATACGTTTGATCTATTTGACGGATTACTGTTTGTAACTAGTAATTTTGGAGTTTATGAATTGGAGGATCGATGTGTTGTTTGTTTGTTGAGAAAATAAATAGAGGAATGGATAAGATCTCAAGTGATCAAAATGAATATTGAATTTGAGCTGAGTGGACTTGGTGGAATACTGTATGTTGATGATAGTGGAGCGATTTTGATTTCGTTGTGTTGTAATGAAAAATTTGGACTTAGTAAAGAGAGAGGGAAATAAGAGGTGAGAGATTGAGAAAAGAGTATAATGAGAGAAAAAGAAACTCAACACATTTTGAAAGAACAAAATATCAGCAATAGTGAGTTCAGAAAGCTTTCAACAAGCTTAATTTTTCTATAGTTAGTGATATTATCCCGAGTATAAACATAAACTTTTGTACGTAGAGATGAGTTACTTTCCGATGAGATAAGTTCATAACACGAGGCGTAAAATCTGAAAATGCAATAGTCCTGTAGGGGGAGAGGGTAAGGTAAGCAATGCTACAAAGCCCAAAAAAGTGACCCCAACCCAAGTACCCATAGCGGCCCTTCTTTGGCTCACTCTCTCTGAGGCGCGTTCCGACACGCGCACCATAACCTTCCTCGTTAACTAATCCCCATCAGGCACGACGATCAGTGAGAGAGAAGCTGCAAAACAAAATGCGTCGGCGCCGTCCGATTAGGCCACGTAAGCAGACACCCAGCCAACCTTGGGCCCAGCAGCGAGAGACGCAGTAATTAATTAAACAAAATAGTTTCAGGAGTTACAAGAAAAGAGAGATGAAAATGAAACGGGGGCAAGGTAAAAGGAAAGGGAAAAAGGGGGAGTGAAAAAGAATTATAATAGCATAGCAGGAAGGAGGAGAGGATCCAGAGAAGAGAAGAGAAGAGAAGAGAAGGTTTTCACACATCTACGAAGGAGGATGAAGATGGCTCCATTTCATTTCTAATTCTGCTCTCTCTCACTCTCTCCATCATCTCCTGTTGCCGGAAGTTGCGCCACCGATTGGTGCGTCGCGACCCTTGCGTCTTTACGTCTGAGGTAAACAATCTCCCCCAAATCTCTCTTTCAACAACATTCTCGATTCTCGCTACAAATTTATGGGCTTTTGATTCATTCAGATCTGGTTTTATTTGATTGAGAGGCTTGCCTTTTGGCTTTGTCAGGGCGCGTTTGAGAATTTTAGGGTATTCGGGTCTTTTTTTGGTTTCTCTTTGCGTGTATGATTGATGCATATGGAGGCGAGTGGGAGGTCCGATGAGCATGCAGGGGTTGTGGTGAAGAATCGGAGCTCATCTGGTTGCTTAATTTTGAGGAAGAAGGGAGATGGTGCTGGTGCTGGCTCTTCCACGCCGAGGAAGGTTTACGTGTCCAAGAAGGAGAGAGCTAGGCAGGTTATGAGTGATTCAGGTTCTAGTGACGAGTTATTGATGCCTCCCAGAAGGAAGATCGTCCCTGAGGCTGCTAAAGTGTCTAATGGTCTCAGTGTTTTTGACCAGGGCATCGTGCAAGGTAGTGAAATTGGTAGGAAGAGGAATAGGTTGGATCACAGTAGGCCTAATGGGGACGGTAGGATTGGTAGAAATGGCCAAGATGCAAGGGGATTGAAGAAAAGTAAATTAGACGTGTTTGAGTTTGATGAGTATGATAGGATGGATGATGAGAAGATGCGAATGGGACATTATAATGAAGACAGTGAAGATGAAGTTGAAGAAGAAGATGAAGATGAAGATGAAGATGAAAGTGATGATGATGATGTTGAGGGAAGAAGGTTTTTGGGATCAATGAACATCGGGCGAAGTGGCAGTGAGCGAGAGTTTGAGACTGGATCAAGCCGACATGTTCCCAACAAGAGTATGTATTTCGGTAGGCCTGATAGGTTTGAGATGAAAAGGGATGAAGCTCGACTGGCTACACCATACTTAAGGGAGAAGTATGCAAGTTATTCAGAGGAAGCCATTAGGCTTCAGGGAAAAAATGGTGTGTTGAAGGTGATGGTGAACAAGAACAAGAAGTTGGGTGAGTCTCTGAAAAATTACAGTCATCAGAAAGTTAAGGATGACAGAAAAGGTTCCATGTCAGAGAATATTGGGAAGAGGAATGCTCTAGTGAGTCCCTCATTCTACTCGAGGGCTAAATTTGCTGAGAAACCAAGTTCATTTGGCAAGACAAAGAAAAACAAACCAAGTTTGCGAAAATCTATACCAACTAAGAACAGTAAGGCCAGTGAATTGGATTCCGAGGATAGTGATTCATCCTTGAAGCCTGGATCAAAAAAGAATGTAGAAATCCAGAATGGTAGAATAACAGTAAGCCTTGATGGTGAAATGAGTCCATCAGGTGACAAGCTAAATCCATGTGGAACCAAAGAAGGAAAGGTTAAGCGTGGCAGTGGAACAGAAAAGCAAAAGCTACGCGAACGAATAAGAGGTATGCTTCTGAATGCAGGCTGGACGATAGATTATAGGCCTAGAAGGAACAGAGACTACTTGGATGCAGTGTACATAAACCCCACAGGAACAGCATACTGGTCAATCATCAAAGCATATGATGCTCTTCAAAAGCAATTAAATGACGAGGACATGGAGGTCAAACCTAGTGGGGATGATTCATTTGCTCCACTATCAGATGCGATACTTAGTCAATTAACGAGAAAAACTCGAAAGAAGATTGAGAAAGAAATGAGAAAGAAGCTGAGAGATGGCAATAAGAGTGGGCGTGGGAAAGGTGCTGGTGGCAAAAAGTCTTCAAATAACAAGCATGATGAAGATAGCATGGACAGTGATAGCCAAGAAGAGAAACTAAGTTCTTTTATAAAGCATGGTAGTAAATCGTTGAAAACTAAAATGAATGATAGTGGCCTTATCAGTCTTGACACAAAAAACCAGACTTCTAGTAATAATTTGTATGATGATGTTGAGAAGCCATCCTCTGCATTGAAGTCCCATGCACTGCAGGGAAGAAAAAGTAGAAAACTTGGAAGATGTACTTTGTTGGTACGAAGTGCTAGCAAGGGGCTGAATTCAGAAACAGACGGCTTTGTCCCATTTACTGGCAAACGGACTCTACTTTCGTGGCTGATTGACTCGGGAACTGTTCAGTTGAGCCAAAAGGTGCAGTACATGAACCGTCGACAGACAAAAGTGATGTTGGAAGGATGGGTAACCAGGGATGGCATTCATTGTGGTTGCTGTAGCAAAATTCTTACCGTTGCAAAGTTTGAGATCCATGCTGGTAGCAAACTTCGCCAACCATTTCAAAACATATACTTGGACTCTGGTATTTCTCTGTTGCAGTGCCAGATTGATGCATGGAATAGACTAGAAAAGTCTGAACGCATTGGCTTCCACTCAGTAGACATTGATGGTGATGATCCAAATGATGATACTTGTGGCATTTGTGCTGATGGCGGGGATTTGATCTGCTGTGATAGCTGTCCATCAACATTTCATCAAAGCTGCCTGGATATAGAGGTATGCAATTGATCATTCAAGCTGTGACCCATTTTTGATTGATACATTCTACTTCATTCATCTTCTGATGCTATTAGTAATATCATTCATGAAATAATGATATTTTGCTTTTCCCTTGCATGCTTTGAAGTTAATGGACTCGTGTTAGCTAGAAATGATAAAAGCTCGACAAAATGACAACTGTGACGCAACCAAAGCTAATGTTGTTTCGCTTAATAATGCTCGACAAAATGACAACTCTGACGCAACCATTATTTTCCTGTACATGTATATTAATTCCGCAGGCCATCCAATTTACAAAGTTTATGCAAGCACATGTTATACATACAAAGATGCCTTATTCATGAAAGAAAACTAAATTAAAGCCTTAAGAACTTGTAAAGAATAAGATGATCAAATGATCGATGTTATACATACTTGAGAAATGGAAACTTCAAGCAGCCCTTTTTCTTTCTGTACCCTGATTCACTCAGTAGCCATCATTCAAATTCTGCTTCTGAATTTTTTTCTTTTCTGAATAAAAGTTACACTTGTTTAAAATTATTTGTTTATTTTCTAAGATAATATATTTCATTATAGCATCCTATGGTTAATAGGAAATGTAATAAATAAAACTTATTGAAGGGAAATAAACTTCTAACAGGGCATTTTTTGTGGTGAGAGGAGTATCATAGATACTGTTACTATAAGGTGATATTATAGACAGTAGGGAAATAAACTTCTAGGGCATTTTTTGTGGTGAGAGGAGTATCATAGATACTGTTACTATAAGGTAATATTATAGACAGTAGGGATCACAAGCTTCTTATCAAGAAAGACAATAGTAAAATGAGTTCCAAATAAATTGCGGTATAAAAAGGAACCAGCATCACTTCTCTTGTTCTTCAACAATTACTTTAATTTACTATATTTGATATCTGTTGCTTATAAAGCAAATGGTATACACTGTTTGTTTCATCTGAAGTTCTGAATGCATAGCATTTTTGATATTTTATTGACTGCAGATGCTTCCACCTGGTGATTGGCACTGTCCAAATTGTACATGCAAGTTTTGTGGAGTTGCGGGTGGAAGTGATGCAGAAGAAGATGATGCAACCGTTGGAGTACTACTCACTTGCAGCCTCTGTGAAAAAAATTGTATGTAGCTATCTTCCAATTGTTTGAAACGTTATCACATTGATTTTTCAACATTCTGATAACTATTTCGTTCAAAACATACTATTCTATTCTTAGATCACAAATTATGCAGTCGGGAGATAGATTATCTTCCCGTGGATTCCAGTTCATTCTCTTCTTTTTGTGGGCAGAAGTGCAGAGAGGTATTACTTATTTATCTTTCATTATTTTCATTTTTCGTGACAACACGAGCAAATTTTGTTAGTGATTGCCTAGATAATCAAGATTATCATTTCAGTTTTCCATGCCAAGGCTTTGCCAAAGCTCGTTGGGCCAAGGCTTGTTAGCATTATATTTTTCTTTCCACACTCCTGATGTAAAATGATGATTTGTGAGCATGATGATTATTTTTCGATGGAAAAGATTTGTGTATGATCCCTGTATGATCCCTGGATTCATTTTTATACTCATCGTTATCTTCATGAGATATTCTCTTTCACATCTGTCAATCTCATATTGATTATTTTGTTGGCAAAACATATCTTTATGATATTGAGGCAGTAATGATGTCGCAGTACTGTAAAGTTTTTTTTTTGATCAGCCGCAGTCAAAGTTTAAAACGGTTAAATCGGGAGTTGAGGCGTTTTCCCTTAGCACCACGAGGTGTAAGCCTCAAGGCGCAGTGAGGCGTAAGCCTCAATAATAAGACAGATAAACTCATCTAATATGATAAAAATAAGAAAAAGTAAAAGTAAATTATATATTAAGAAAAATCAGCATAAAACAAATAATAAACCAGCAAAAAAAGCAAAAAACTAAAATAAAAATCATCAAAGAATTAGAAAAGGTTAAAGAAGATTGAGAGGGAGAAGCGTGGTTGGCTAGAAAAGGAGGAGTTGTAGATAGAGGTATAAGGAAGAGTTGTTACCAATATCTCTTTTAGTTTAGGTTTTAATTTTGTGTTCCTTAGATTTATCAGGTTAACTTTAGCTTCTTCCCATTATAAAAGATCAATAACAACAATCATGATATCCAGATATATAACTTTCATAAAATGCCAAAATGAGCTTTAAAAAATTTAAAATTTAGCCTACAATCTGAGGTGTAAGCCTCAACCACCTCGATACCTATGGCGCGAGGTGTAAGCTTTGATAGAGCCGAGGTGTTAGCCTCGGTACACAGATGAGAGGCGTAGCCTCAAAGGCTATTTTCGACCGCCTCACCTTGAGGCGAGCCTCAAGGCGTAAGCCTCAATAGCCTTTTTAAACTATGGCCGCAGTAGTGTAAAGTTGCAACCTTGAATTGATCTCTAAAATAATACCACCTGGATCACATCAGGCAAGATAGTAAAGTTGACGCCAGGGTCCCCTCTGACAGTCAAGTCAATTTCAAGAGAGAGAGAGTCAGTAGAGCTTTCCTACCTCTCTGATGCTCCCTCTAATTTATGCTGGAGTTACCATCCCCTATGGGAATATATTTCCTATTATGCTTTGGATGGTATCTCCTGTGACGTACGGATGGTATTTGCCATATACTTGTAGTAGATGTATTGAGTGGGCCCCTAAATAGGTTAACCTACATATTGGGCTCCTTAATAAATGAGCCGGAGCTGGACTAATAACTAACCCACAACAACTGTGATGCACAAAGTTCTATAGCTAAAACTGGACTGCTCATGATGGCCTTGTTATGGTGGCTACACAGACCCTGAATCATGTGTTTTGGATATTGTTTTATCCACAATAGCTATCATTTCTTTTGACAACTCGAATAAAGTTTTGTTCTCAGAATGTTGGTCTCGTTTGTTAAGAGTACATATTATTGCTCAAGTATTTAAGCGGATTTTATATTGCAAACATAAATTAGCAAGATAATATATTTGCAGCAGCTATGCAAATTCCATGGTATATATGCAAGTCATGCATAGTAGCTATGCAGTATTGGAGAACTAAAAAGGCGTTAGGGTGTTTAAAGTAAAAGATTTAGGAATGAATAGATTTATTTGTGCTGGCATTTGTTTCTATCACAAATCCTGTTTTGCTATTATTTTTTCTGAGTTGTAGGATTGTATTATATTCTAAAAAGTCACTGTGTGAATCTAATTCTTTCTCCTCTGAACAGATCTTTGAGCATTTACACAAGTACCTTGGGGTGAAACATGAATTAGAATCAGGATATTCATGGTCTCTCATTCGCAGAACAGATGCGAACTTAGATCCTTCTCTCCGTGGCCTTCCCCAGAGAGTTGAGTGCAATTCAAAACTAGCTGTTGCACTAACTGTTATGGATGAATGCTTTCTACCTATTGTGGACCGAAGGAGTGGGATCAATTTGATTCATAATGTCCTTTACAACTGTGGGTAAGCACTAATTATATTTACTTTCCTCATACACAACTTATATTTACTTAGGTGTGGTTATATTTAGGCTGACAAACAACACTGTCCTTTGTACAGTGGAGTCTGTCTGAGTCCATGCTGAATATTGACTTCCTCTCTTTTATCCGTCATATATTTCATGGACTTCACATTTGGCTCTTAATATAATCTTAGCATGCTGTTATTTGTGCACTTGCATTCCAACTGCTTGTTGTCATTTTTCCAGAATAGAAAAGGAAGGAAAAAGATATTATCTTATATTTTCAGATTTTGTCAGGGTAAGGTTTGTCCTTTCACTTTTTCCATGTCATGAATACCCATTTTAGCCTGTATAGTGAAAAAATAATATGCATACACAAGATTTGAATAAAAAGAAAAGAAGGAAAATATCATAATATTATATTTTTAGATTTGGTTAGTATTAGGTTTGTCCTTTCACTTTTTCCATGTCATGAATGGCCAATTTAGCCTGTATAGTGGAGACATAATATGTATACACAAGATTTGATTAAAAAGTACTCATATTTAGCTGTGTAGTGGAGAAATAATCTGAAACTCCCGAGTTCTCTCCAATTTCTCCCCGAGAACTTGGTAAAATTGAGTGGATCGAGTTTTAGAACTCATATTCGGTAGTTCAGCTTTATCGAATATCACTCGATCAAAGTTGGTCTACTTTTAACTTTATATATTACATATGTTTTGAAATTATTCTATAATTTGTTTTAATTTATAAAGATGTTTGAAAATATTTGGGAATAGATCAGAAGAAATACTATTTCAGAGGCTAATTTAGTGCATTTTGGGTAGTATATGGCCTACAGCGGAATATATACCTTGAATTTGTCACGAATCTTTATTTTTCATAATTTGTCTTTCATGTGAATTATATATGAATACAGGGAAAATGGCAAAAGGGTGCTGTATACTATTACACTTTTGCAAGAGCGTGCTATGCACTTTGTTAATGCCAAAAAAGTGCTGTAATTTTTTATTTTTGTGTAAAATGTATGTATTTGTACAAAATGATGAAATTACCCTTGAAGTTAAGAATTAAAATTTATATGAAATAATTTTAACTTAAAAATAATTTTAACTAAAAAATTAAATTAGAAAATTTGATTATACAAAATTTTGTTAAAAGATATTTACAGAAAAGCTTTTAAAAATATTTATTTTTAAAAAAAGATTATTAATTTTAAGGGCAGTTTCGTCATTTTGTATAAATATACACATTTTGCACAAAAACTCAAAATTCACAACACCTTTTTGCCATTAACAAAATACACAGCGTCCTCTTGCAAAAATGTGGTAGTATACAACACCTTGCCATTTTCCCATGAATATATGTACGTGTAATATTTATTTAATACAAAAGGAATTTTGCCGATATCTCCTCTAGTTTTGAAATCTCCTTATTTTTTGTCTCACCGAGTCTTGAAAATTAAATACTTGCACACTTCTCATAGTCTGATTACTATATATTGCATAGTGAGCGATAAAATTGCTGTAACAAACACGTGCCCTACTTGTAATAGGTACAACTAAGACACATAGCAAAGGTGCCCAAGACAGCCCTTTAATCACACCTTCAGGCTCCAGCAGGTGTAGATAATTTAATATACTTCAGTGGTCACGGAAATTATTGATCTATACACCCAAATTGAAGAGATGGAAGTACAAGTACTAAATCAGAACAATAGATGATAATTTCTTTATATTTGCCACCACTCTAGTTTTGTATATGCCTCATATATTTTCCCATCAAAACATAAACATAGAAGAGAACTTATAAAAGTAATACTATTGGAAAAAATTGACCCAACTGTGTAAAATTTCTGGATTCGTCGTGCTTATCGATGTTTAGTTATTATCAACACATTTTTGGATCCATCTTTGTTATCAACACAAGTTATAATTGCACTTAATTGATACATACACTTAGTCGACCTGGTTGACACTAAGAGAATAAAACGCCACAGTATCTAGCCAAGACAAACGACAAGCGCTATAGTCGAAGGAGTCGAAAGAGACGCTAACTTTTTGAAATGCGCGAAGGTCCCACTATGTAGGCAAAAAGGCAAGGGAACCCTCATTATCCAGCTGTAGAAAAGAAGATGAGGATGTGGGACTTCAACACTTATCAATTCTTCCTTGCCACAACAAGCCATGAGCCAAAAAAATGATCCTCCACAATTTGACTTCACAAACCTTGACAAGCTCGGAGATTTGCTGAGCTAGGTTTAGGATTGGGAAGATTGGATAGAGTCTCTAAGACTTTTCTTTGTCTGAGACCGATCGACGAGAGTGTGCCAATAAGACCAAAACGGGTCCCATACAATTGGAAACTATTGAGTTTGGAGATGAGACCAGTTGCTCCTTTGTCTTCATCAAAGTTAATAAAGGAATTTCTTTGCCTCCTTGGTTCTGATGTCTCGGTGTTCAATTTTCAGAATTGTCCCAAAAGGTGAAAAAAGAGATTAAAGATCCGCCACTGATACACTGAGGAGGAAAGTCAGACGTACCCACTCCTGGAATTTCGCAAACCGCTTGAATCTTTATTGGGTTGAGCCTTCAATGTGACTAGGTTGCTGAGCAGCATCGCACGCTGGCCGCGGCTTCATCAGTTAGCGCCACTGAGGTTTGGTTGAAACCCTAGGGTCTCTGGTTTGCGCCACCTAATAATCGTGAAGGCTGGCTCGCGAGTCTACATTTCTGCTTGAGGACTACCTGGTCAGAACCCTAGAGCTGGTACGTGCCAAAACCTGGCATTTGTGAAGATTAGGTCTCGAGGCCCGGGATCTGTGCTTGGGTTGTGAGGCTCTGATTCTGTGAGAGGACAATCATGGTTGCTGGGATGAGCACAAGCTTCTGCGTCGTTACAGAGAGGAGGCAATCACTTTTCGTTAGCGGAATTAGTGTCATACACGGGTCGGGCAGCGTCCTCTCTCATTTGCACATTATATGAAGTCCACATATGGCTAGAGATGAAGAGATCCATCGAACAGAAACTGAGTCATGTTGGTGAAGAGTGAGGGAAAGTCATGGCGTTGGGTGAGAGCAATGACACTTTTTTGCTTTTTGCTAGCTCTTTCACTCTTGTGGTTTTTCTCATGATTAGGAATTCCACTTTGCCCCATCCATACATAATTCAGAAGACACCATGACAGCATAGCTTATGCCGTCTTAACCTATTCCTTCTATTAGTATCTATGGTGGTTTTTTGAGAACCCGATTCAGGAAGCTCTCATTCGGTCCCTTTCGGTGCATTGTTTGATCCTCCTCAATTTCTCGTATCAAGATTGCGGACCTATTGCGGCCCTTTTTTTGGCTTACCCTCTAGCACATTTGGCTGGCAAGGAACACATTCATCTTCGAGGAGGCATGAACACCGCATGCTGTAACATTTCTACAGCTAATAAGGTTGACATTTTGGTATGGGGGCGTAAGCCTTTGTATGTAGCACAATAAATAAAACTTAACACACAACAAAGTATGGACTTCATTGATAGTTATGTGGCTCCCTTGCAGGTGCCTCATTGGTCATGAAGTTGTGCCAAATGATGCTGAAAATGTGTTTGCTTTTGTGTTTGGTTGGAAGCCAATCAGGCTGTTTGAAATGATAATGTTGCAGTTACATATTTTTGGTTTGCAGTCAAACATCGTATGGGGTGGTTATGTAGCTCTCTGTTTATGCTTCAACTTCAACTAAGGGTTGTTTTTGGCTGCTAAAAGTTTCTTCTTGCCAATTCCCTGAAAGTACACCCCCATGGTTTTTATTAGTGTGACAAGTTTTAAAATATTACTATATGCCACTGTAAGATGGAATTTAGAAGACATAAGAATATACTACTGTATATGACATTATCTGTAGCTGATTAGCTATCTCTTTTCCTTTCAGATCTAACTTCAATCGGCTGAACTATGGTGGCTTCTACACTGCTATTTTGGAGAGAGGTGATGAAATAATTTCTGCAGCATCTATCAGGTGTTGTAACATATCACTTTGTTATATACTCCACTCTGTTTCCATATAAATGCACACTTACACATTTTTCTAAAAATGAAGGATAGGTTATTTAGTGATGGACTTCCCCTGTGCTTTAACAAACTAACAAAAAACCATATCCAGTCACTTTCTTGTCTTCTCTTATTTCTATCCTAAACACTATAACCCTCATGGATTTTATTGTACAAAAACAACAGAAATTTTCTGTTATCTTAGGATATTGCTGGTACTTCATGAATAATTAGCTTCCAAAAAGAAAAGTAGAGACTTATTTTGGAATGAATTTTGTTGATAAAATGGGCACTTATTTTCAAACGGATGGAGTATTAGTTTTGTCCCCACAAATTCTTCCTATCTGTGAAGCAGTTTGAGCTCATATGTTTTCATCAATAATTGTGTTTATCATCTCAAGACGTCACTTATATCCCCCAACAATAAAGAAAGTTAATAATTTTCCATATCCATCTTCTTTTGATAAGAACCCAATTCTATGTGTGCTTGCATAGCTATGTGAGTTATCATGAAGGCTGAAGAAGAATTGTTGCGATTGCATATCATCTGTTCACGCAGGTTCCATGGTGCACGTTTAGCAGAGATGCCTTTCATTGGTACTCGCCATATATATAGGCGTCAAGGGATGTGCCGACTGCTTTTCTACGCCATCGAATCAGTAAGCTGTGTTCATTATTTTCTTTTGGATAACATCCTGTACCCTGGGACGGCATATGTTATTTTAGTTTGACCATTATTAATTATTTATTTATTTTGTTGTTTCATCTTGACTAGGCTCTTTGTGGTCTCAAAGTTGAGAAACTAATCATCCCTGCAATTGCTGAACTCATGCATACATGGACAGGAGTATTTGGGTTCACTCCTCTTGAGGACATTCTTAAGCAAGAAATGAGGTCCATAAATATGCTGGTGTTTCCTGGTACGGATATGTTACAAAAGAATCTGCTGCTAAAGCAACAAAATATTGAGGGGAACTCAGCAGGTTGTGAGAATACTATACATTATTATTTTTATCACTTGAACGGTTCTTGTATTACATTTTTTTAACTTTGCTGCATGCATTGTTTTTCACATTTTATCCCTTAGGTGCAAACCTAATGGATCATGAAGGCAAATGTTCTGTTATCCCGGAGGTGGCAAACAAATCAGATATGGAGTACGGTAGGGAAAACTTTCGCAACGAGGTTGCTTCTGTGGATTGTGAAGCTGAATGCCTCGCTGTGCCTACAAGTGATACTTTGATAAGCAATTCCTTAGATGCTTTTCGAGAGATCAAACTTCCAGTCTTGAGCGAAGCTGCTGTACATTCTGGGGCTCCCTCAGGTGACAATTTAACTGAATCTGCCTCAGCTAGACCTGGTTCTCATGAATGCACTGATGCAGACGTGTACGTCAATGAGATGAATGAAAATGGTGCTGCTGCAGATTGTGACTCTTACCAAGGTGATATTCCATACGAGACCACTTTGATAGGTAGCTGTTTAGATGTTTCTCATGAACTTGAAGTTCCAGTTTCCAATAAAGAGGCTACACATCCCGACTCTCACTCAAGTGACAAGTTGAATGAATTTGACTCAACTGACGATTATCTCTGCGAATGTGATGATTCTAGTCTACATCCTGTCAGCGACATAAATGACAGCTGTGGCCTTGCAGATAATGGTTCTCTCCATGTGGATGTTTGTTTGAATGAGAAATCTGCTGTGAGTGGCCCTATACATCACGAGAAGATAATGCCAGTTTCCAGTGAGGGGGCTGTATGTTCTGAAACCCACAAGTTAGCCGAATCTGATTCTGACAGGAAGTGTAGTCCAAGCAATGCATCTCAAAACTCAAGGGAGATTATTGATAAATCATTGATGGGATCTCCTATTGCTGGAAAATATGTGGTGGAGGAGATTCGCGGATTAAAGGCCAGTATTACATGTGTTGAATCTGCCTTGTCAGGTAAACTCTCTGGTGATAATGGCTCTGAAAATATCAATGAAAAGGCAAACAATGTTTCAGTTTCTAGTTTGCATAGTACTTTGAGTGCTATGCAAGTAGATGCTGATGCCATTGATGAAATTACATGCAAGGAGGATAGCAGACCATATGCAGCTTTGGAGCTCATTTCTAAATTCTAAAGCAGTACATTGTAATCACCGTATGGAGATATCATGTGATGGTCTTGAGACAAATGCACACGAGCGTGGCTCTATTTGATAGGTTTGCAACATGTTGTCTATTACTTTACACAATTCCTCTGTCAGATGCAAGTTATTTTCACAGTTTTTTTTGAGGCTATGGGTGCTGTAGTGGTAATGTTTAGGGGGCCTTGGTTGGATGGTGTTGATAACATGTTCTCACGCCGAGAGAATGAATCTACTTTATTACTATGGCCTCGGCGGCCTCTGAGTTGAGTTTGTTTCCAAGGTATCAGAATCAAGATTAATGGACATAAGGACTTGAACTTTAGCGACAAGTCATAATAAAATGCAGAAATGGTTGCTGAACCTTTCAAGAGGTCGAGTTTTGGAAATAGGGAAGTGGCCGTAGTATCAGTTGGTGCATGTATCGGGAATCTGCAGAGTACAGTAGCAAGCAGGGTCGCCTCCATCTTCAAGTCCTGTAACGTTCAATTTTATTATGTGTAATCAATCCACCTTGTATCTAAGTTAAGGCACTTGCACTTTTTGAGCAGCTCTTTTTCTCGTACGTGGAATGTTCTGACGATGGATTTTATTTCGCGTGCCTTTATTTCCCGCAACAATGCAAATTATTCCTATTAAAAAGTGAGGCATTAAAGAGGATGGATTCAAAAGCTTCTCAGGCCCTTTTGTGATAAAATAAGGTTCATAATACGGTGTTGCTAGGCACGCCTCTCGTATATTTTCTTGTCAACTACAAGCAATTGGCTAAATTCTCTTTTTATTCTTCCACATACTTTTGTGGTCTATACAAGGCTCAAAAGGAGTCAGTTCATGATGAGTGTGAAGCTAGAATTGCTCATATCTTCAAGATCAGTTGAAAGCTTGGACGACATATCCTTCTCCACCTACGGTTTAAATTATCCACCTGCTCCAATTCTTAGGTTTCTAACCAAGAAAATGGCAAAACTATGTCCTATAAACTTTAATTTCTTGTGCAAAATGTGTGTAATTGATGAAATTACCCTTAAAATTAAGAATTATTTTCAAAATT
Source organism: Geranium rotundifolium (assembly GCA_963920655.1). Lineage (NCBI taxonomy): Eukaryota > Viridiplantae > Streptophyta > Magnoliopsida > Geraniales > Geraniaceae > Geranium > Geranium rotundifolium. Next base: position 22,547,971 of record OY987312.1, read on the forward strand.
AAAATAAATACTTTTATAATTTTTTATGAATTCTTAACTGCAAAATTAAATTACAAATTTTAGTTAAGTTATTTTTAATTTAAAAAATATATAATTATTAATATCATGGCTATTTCGTTATGTTTACAAATACACACATTTTGTATAAAAAAGTTAAAGTTTACATTTTTTTTTCATTATTAAAGTATACAACACCGTCTTGCAAAAGTGTTTGAATGAAAGAAAAATGACAAATCTCCTTATTTGTCTGAGCTTTCCAACCGATGAGTTTGAACAAGTCTTGTCAAAACACTTCATGTACATTATGTAGCATGTAGCATGAAGAATCTAATCCGTGAATGTTGTTACATTTGTGTTGTATGATGCAGATGGATGAAATAGACGTATTCACTGATAATTAAGCCGGTCCTAAAGCAATTTTTGGGCTGCCCCATTTCTTACGAGTGGCTACATGTCAAATATCAAAATTTTACGAGTCGTTCAGTTTACTGATTTGTGGGAGTTACAGGTTTAAACCATACCGACGGTATAACAAAAAGTTGAGTTGGATACATTTTTTTATAATTGAAACACGTGATAAACACCATAAATTGTACTATCAATATTAATATAATCCAAAATTCAAAGAAAACACTAAATAATGATAAAAAACTCAAACCACAACTATTTAAAAAACATTCACAAGCTACCATTCCAACATATACAAATTTATATTCAAAGAGGGGCATGCTCGTGTCTGAATCATACCTTATTGTACGAATCATGCGTTATAATCATAAGATTCATAGTTATGTTGGCAGAGTATATTTTGTTTCCATCATCTGTATACCGCGTTTTAATTATTGGTATATTGTGTTTTCATCAAATTTGTATTCTAAGAGTTGAGTGTTAAGCTGTCATAACTTCGAACGTTCATTACACTCTGTCTGACCGCTTGTTAAGAAAACCAGGTGTACAATGGTACATAGTAATTATGACTACTGTTGTCATAATCACTCTGAACCCTCATTACACTCAGTTTCCACACTCGTTACACTTTGACCCTAAGAGTTGACTAATAGATTGTCAAAATCACTCTGATCACTCATCTCTTGTTACTCTATATTTCCACCCTCATCCTTAAAATCACGTTACACAATTCTCCTAGGGGTTGAGTTTTGGGTTGTCTAAATTCTTAGAAACTCTTCCTAAACTTAATGGAAATAATAAATATATGGTGGAAACATAGGTTACACACAATGGAAACATTGGTCACGCATAATGGAAACATGTTTTGGGTTATGGAAACACCTATTTTGGGTTATGGGAACAAATCATTTTTATAATATAAAGTCTACACAACTGGCAATTAATGTATCATAAAAAATAACGTGTCGCGATAAGTCTTGAGAAATCGCGAGTTGTGAGAAATACGCCTCCATTTATATGGACGTGTTCTAGTAAGAAACTCTTGTGGTGAGAACAGAGAACTAATCACAGCCATTTGAGAGTTGGGATTAAAGGGCACGGATGGGCATCTGATCCCAACTTAAATTTAATGTCTGTACAATGTATGAGAGATAAATAGTCAACTATGTTTTGAAATCTCAATTGTGCTTTCAATAAACAAATAGAGAAAAGTATGAATTGTTGGAAACCATGTAAATTGAATGAGATAATAGCATGTAAGGATGTATATTATCATTCCAAACATTGAATCTTGATGATTATTTTTTTCATTCAATGGATACATTTTTTCATTTCAACCATTAAATGTCTTTGGCTTCAAAATGGAGAACCTTTTAGTTGAAGGGTCGCAACCTTTCCAAAAGAGATATGTTACAAACGGATGTGTCTGTTCGAAACGGTGTCAACTCTCTTATATAAAGGATTGAAATTGGATAGGAAATTCATCATCTTCTTCCCATCATATTCTGTCCACTCCTTAAATACATATCAATTGTTAGTTCGCCAGTCTCTACTATTCGCAGCACTCGACAGTGGTGAGTCCGTTTTATCTTGGGAGCAATTGCTCGTTAATCCTTCAAGTGCCACAGAGGGAGCAATATTGTCTTAAGGAAACAGTGATCAGCTGGATTCAGACGTTCTTTCGCGCAGTCTACAATCTCGGTCTTCCAAACATCTTCGGTACAATTCTCATATTTCAATTACTCTATTTGCAATAATATCATTTGTCATTTATTTTCATAACTAGTGGTCTACAAGCTTAAGACAATATTTTTCTCAAAATTTCTGGTCCATTCAAAACATTATATATAATTTTTTTTTTAAATTCGTTTCTGGAACAGATTGTGTCAACAATGACTAATGATTTTACCCCTACTTCAAAATCCAGCCAAACTCGGGCATCTTGGAGTATCTCAATCGCTCATGTTGGACTAGTGCTTTCTCATCCAATGTTGGTTGTATCTCACGGTGGAAAGCCAGAGAAGTTCAATGGTACGGATTTCAAGCGTTGGCAGCCGCAGATGTTGTTTTGGTTAACTACGCTCGGCGTAGACAAATTCCTTACGTAGACTGCTCCTGTTATAGGAGAAGATGAATTTGAAAAAGATAAACTAATGACTTTTGATGCATGGAAAAATTCTGATTATCTATGCAGGAACTATATCCTCAACCGTTTAGAAAATGAATTCTACGGTATATATTGTGTGTACTCCGGGCTTCCTTGGAGAAAAAGTACAAAACTGAAGATGTCGGAATGAAGAAATTCATTGTCGGTAGATTCCTTGACTTCAAAATGTTAGACTCCAAGACTGTTATCAGTCAGATTCAGGAGTTACAACTGATCATCCACCACATCCATGATGAGGGGATTTTTCTGAGCGAGTCATTTCAAGTGGCCGCAGCAATCGAGAAGTTACCTCCTGGATGGAAGGACTTCAAGAATTACCTGAAGCATAAGCATAAGGAAATGTCACTTGAAGATCTCATTGTTCGTCTGAGGATAGAAGAGGATAATCGCAAGTCGGAGAAAAAGGCATATGACAACAATATGGCTGCAAGAGCCAACATTGTTAAGAAGGAGGGCTTTCACAAAAGAAAACAAAATGATGGTGGTCAACCCAATGCAACAACTGTGGTATCAAAGGACACAAAGCAGAAGAGTGTCGTAAAGGCATAAACTTTAAGAAGCATAAGAAAACTCATGCGCACGTCACAATGACTGACAACCTTTTCGGAGCCGTGTCAGAAATGAACCTAGTTGGAAATAGAAAGGAATGGTTCATAGACACTGGAGCCAATCGACACTTTTAAGGCTGTTGCAGAGGAAGACCATATCTTTATGGTAAATTCCTCAACATCAAAGATCGAAGGCATAGGGAAGATAGTGCTGAGAATGACGTCTGGAAAGGAGTTTACATTAACAAATGTTCTCTACGTTCTAGAGATCCAGAAGAACCGAGTCTCCGGATCATTGTTGACAAAGAATGGCTTCAAAATAGTTTTTTTATTTGACAAGTTTGTCTTGTCGAAAAATGAAATGCAAGTTGGAAGAGGATATGTGAGTGAGGGTTTATATAAAACGAATGTAATGACCGTTGTACCTAAGGATGTACCAATGTCTATAAATAAAACAGAGTCTTTCGTTTATATCGCCGAATCATCTTATATTTGGCATGCTAGATTAGGACATGTTAATTTCGATTCTATTCGTCATTTAATTTCTCTGGATGCAATTCCCAAGTGTAGAATTAATCCAAAAGACAAATGTCAAATTTGTGTTGAATCAAAAATGACAAAATCATCCTTTCACTCGATTGAAAGAAATACAGAATCTTTGGACTTAGTACATACAAATTTGTGCGATCTAAAATGTGTCAATCTAGAGGCGGAAAGAGGTATTTTATTACCTTTATTGATGAATGTACGAGATGTTGTCATGTGTACTTGCTTAGATGTAAAGATGAGGCATTCAAAAGATTTAAGATTTATGAAGTTGAGGTTTAAAATCAACTAAGCAAGAAAATAAAAGCCTTAAGAAGCGATAGGGGTGGAGAATATGAACACCTTTTCGAAGAATTTTGTGAAGTGAATGGTATAATACACCAAACTACGACACCATATTCTTCTCAATCTAACGGTATTGCAGAATGCAAAAACCGAACTCTTAAGGAGATGATGAATGCCTTATTATTAAGTTTTGGTTTTCCAGACAACTTATGGGGAGAAGCTTTGCTTTTTGCAGATTACATTCTCAACAAAATACCCCACAAGAAAAATTTGAAATCACCTTATGAACAATAGAAGGGTATACCTCCATCCTACAAATACTTAAAAGTGTGGGGTGTTTAGCTAAGATAGAGATACCTAAACCTAAAAAGGTCAAAATAGGACCTAAGACTATTGATGGCATATTTATCGGATATGCTCATCATAATAGCGCATATCGATTCTTAGTATACAAGTCTGAAATCTCGGATATTCATGTGAATGCCATAATTGAATCAAGGAGTGCTACATTCTTTGAAAACATATATTCTCATAAAACGCCTGATGAATCAAGTATTCAAAAGAGACTATGAGAAGCTGAGGAGCCAGAAGGTCTAGATGAGGATAACCATGAGGAAATTGACGTGGAAGCTCTAAGGCATAGCAAAAGGGCAAGGAAAGCTAGTTCCTTTGGACTTGATTTTGTATCGCTCTTGGCGGAAGATGAACCGCAAACTTTTAAACAAACAATGAGTTCACCAGATGCTCCAGATTTGAAAGAAGCAGTAAATAGTGAGATAGAATCTATCTTGCAAAATCACACGTGGGAACTAATGGATTTTTCCCCTGGCGCAAAACCATTGGGTTACAACTGGGCTTTTAAGAAAAAACTAAAAACCGACGGGTCACTAGACAAACACAAGGCAAGACTAATAGTTAAAGGGTTCAGACAGATAGAGAGTTTGGATTATTTCGACACATATTCACCTGTAACAAGGATAACATCCATAAAGATACTTATCGCTATTGCGTCAATTCAAGTTCTGGAAATACATCAAATGGATGTAAAGAGAACATTTCTTAATGGTGAATTAGATGAAGAAATATACATGCAACAATCCGAAGGTTTCTCTTCCCCTGGAAATGAGAACAAAGTATGTAGACTTGTTAAGTCACTATATGGACTTAAGCAAGCACCGAAACAATGACATGCAAAATTTGACAATGTAATGATATCCAATGGATTCAAAATCAATTAATACGATAGATATATGTACGTTAAACACACAAAATCTGGTTATGCCATTGTATGTCTATAGGTAGACGACATGCTCATACTTGGTACTAATATGGACATAATAAGAGCTACGAAAGCAATGTTATCATCCAAATTTGATATGAAAGATTTAGGAATCGCTGATGTTATTTTAGGAGGAAAGATTTCCAAGATGTCAGATGAGTATGCTCTATTTCAATTACACTATATTGAGAAAGTACTTGACAAATTCAAGAAACACAAAATCACACCCGTTAAAACACCAGTTGACATGATCCAACGGTGGGTTAAAAACATAGGTGAAAGTGTATGCCAACTGAAATATTCTCGTATTCTAGGCAGTCTCATATATATCATGAATTGCACTAGACCAGACATAGCTTACGCAGTAAGTAAATTAAGTAGATTTACGAGCAATCTTGGAAAACATCACTGGAAAGCCATCATATGAGTATTGAGATACTTACATTACGCCCAAAACTTGAAGATTCATTAAAGTAATTAGGGAAAATTCCACTTAGCTCCTCTTAAGTTTGGCCGAGTTTCACTTAATTCCCCTTAATTTCAAAATCAACTAGTGAAGTCCCTTAACTTTGAAAAAGTTTCACTTTACCCTTTTCTGTTAACTTTTTCTAAAATTATGTTAACTTTTTTTGCAAAATGATGAAAATACCCTTTTATTGGAAAATTATAATAAATTAATAAAAATGATTTTTGCACTTTTTATATAATGTTTTCATTGTATAAAATAAAGAATAAAATTCTGTTAGTAGTAAAAGTAATTTTTTAAAAGTTTTTCTTATAAACTATTTTTTTTTTAAATTTTAAAATGATTTTTAAACATCGTTTTTTATGAAATTTTTTTATAAAAAATAATACTAAAATATTTTTTTATTCTTTTTTTTGTAAAAAAAAATAACAAAAAATTCAAAATCATTTTTATTTATTATTTATAATTTTTTTTGATGAAAGGGTATTTTCGTCATTTCACAAAAAAGTTAACTAAAAATGGGTAAAGTGAGGCTTTTGCAAACTTAGGGGACTTCACAAATGGATTTTGAACTTAAGAGGAGTTAAGTGATACTCGGCCAAACTTAGGAGTGACTAAGTGGAATTTTCCCAAGTAATTATCCATCGGTTGTCGACAGATATTCTGATGCAAATTGGATATCTGACTCCAACGAATCAAAATCTACTAGTGGATATGTATTCATTTTGGGAGGTGGAGCAGTATCATGAAAATATGCCAAACAGACATGTATAGCCAGATCTACTATGGAGTCTGAGTTCATTGCATTAGACAAAGCTAGAGAAGAAGCCGAGTGGCTTCAGAATTTCTTGGAAGATATACCTGGATGGGACAAGCCTGTACATCCAATAAGCATACATTGGGATAGTCAATCGGCTATTGGAAGGGCTCAAAGTCTCATGTATAATGGTAAGTTTAGACATATGCGTTGTAGACACAACACTATACGACAACTACTCTCAAATAGGATTATCACATTCGACTATGTCAAGTCCAAGGATATTATTTCGGATCCATTAACCAAAGGTTTACCTAGAGAGCAAGTTGAAATCTTATCGAAAGGAATGAGCTTAAGGCCGTAAACTCAATAAAAGTTTGACTTCCGTGGACACCCAGTCTAGATGACTGGAGATCCCAAGATCTAGGTTCAATAGGACAACGAAGCATCGTCAAACTTCTGGCACTGAGAAGTACTTGACTTCTTATCCAATCCTATGATAAGTCAGTGCACCTACCACCAGGTTAGGATAAGTTAAGCTTTTAATGATGTCTATACTGCGGATGTTTTAGGCCACAGTGGGGTATTTGCAGGATACTCTATATGGAATCACCTTAGTGAATGTGAAGTGGGGCCGCTTCAGTGACTATCGGTAAGGCCGGATATTCATACACATTCATGATCCAACCAGGTGTTCAAGGACAAAACGAACACACGCAGAGATCTAACATTGATCGAGAAAGTTATTGTGTGCTCTCTATTGCTCGGCTTACACTAACAGCTTACAATTCAAAGACAATCAAGTCTACTGATTCGCTAGTAGGTTCAATAGGTTGCACTAGAAAAGTTCAAGGCCACGAGCTACTTAACCAGATGCAATAACTTCTCATATTGTATTAAAACAAGTGAGCCACGTATAAGCATACTTATTTGGTTAATTGACTGCTAATATCCGTTCAATGTGGGGAATTGTTGGAAATCATGTAAATTGAATGAGATAATAGCATGTAAAGATGTATATTATCATTCCAAACATTAAATCTTGATGATTTTTTTCATTCAATGGATACATATTTTCATTTTAACCATTAAATGTCTTTCGCTTCAAAATGGAGCACGTTTTGGTTGAAGGGTCGCAACCTTTCCAAAAGAGGCATGTTACGAACGGATGTGTCTGTTCGAAACAGTGCTAATCCTCCTATATAAAGGATTGAAATTGAATAGGAAATTCATCATCTTCTCTCCACTCCTTAAATACATATCAATTGTCAGTTCGCCAATCTCCACTATTTGCAGCACTCGATAGTGGTGAGTCCGTTTTATCTTAGGGGAAATTGCTCGTTAATCCTTCAAGTGCCACAGAGGGAGCAATATTGTCTGAAGGAAATATGGATCAGCTGGACTCAGACATTCTTTCGCACAATCTACAATCTTGGTCTTCCAAACATCTTCGGTACAATTCTCATATTTCAATTAATCTGTTTGCAATAATATCATTTGTCATTTACTTTCATAACTAATGGTCTACATGAAAATCATAGCTCACTTCGATTAAGGTAATATTTAGAATCTGAAATTATTTGTCGATAAAAGATTTGGCGAGGCTAACGAATCTAATTGACCAAGATTCTCAGTCGTGTTTTCGAGATTAATTATCGATTAACTAAGATTTTGCGACCGAAGATTCAAGATTAATCGACCTCGGTTTTTATGCTTGGAGATTCATGATTGATCGACCGCAAGTTTTCGTTTCTAGATCGACGAAGATTTCTACGATAAGAGTTTGAAGACCACAAATCTAGAGATCGGAGATCGACAAATTTGTAGTCACCAAAGCAAAGTAGATTTGAATTTCCCGTCAGAATAGTATGAATTTTAGAGACAATTCCTATGCACTCACAATGGAGAGAATGATAGAACAAATCGCTGGAACCAAGTAATTTCTTGTAAAACATATTCATTGTGATGACTCTTTATAACGTGTATGTTTATAACTCTTTTTGTATTGTACAAATACTAATAGTGTCGTTAACAATAGGTTAGCCTTTACTTTACATTAGGTTATTTAGTTTCCCCCGCTCTTATGTTTTTCTATTGATGGATTTTATAGTATAGTTACAGCTCTTTTGTACGTGTTTTACACCTCTGTTTTATATGGATGGATGTTGTAGTGTACTTTACCGTGTGTACTTTATTACTTCCTTACCAACATATATTCCACGTGCTGAAAATGCCAAGGTTTCTTCACATACCTCAAACCTTAATTAAGGACCGATGGAAAAGAGACATAATTAATGTCAAGATTCAGGTAATCGCTTTAAATTCAGTGTTTACTAATGCGACTGAAACAAAATAGACAGGAGGGACCTTATGGTCAACTTTTCAATCAATTATGTCATCCCCGTGTACATATTATAAAGCTCTCTAGGAAAATATACAATTGTTTAGGGTATAAAAAACAAATGAAAGTTGTAGACAAATAAGGACAAGACGTGCAAAAACGATGGAGGTCATCACTGGGACAATATTGCCATAGAAAATTATTGTTAAACTCAACAGTCTCCTATCACAAAGAGTGGTACCAAAAGATTAATTGGCACACGAGAAAAGATAGCGAAGAAGCTTCTGGAAAACATGAATTGTATAGTTTGTCATAAGTTGGTATACCATGAAAAAATAAATGGCCACTACTTAGAAAAAAGACTTGAATGTGCTTAGGGTTTACATCTGATGTCAGTCCAATGTAATCAAGATTACAGTTTGACGTGTTACTTTATTTATTTGAACATATAAGAGTAGGTTCACATGAAGTTTGATTCCATCTTATGCATGATCATATCAATCAACCCATCTTATCCGCTCAAACAAACAAATAAATATATCAGACTAGTAGTTTGATTTCTTCAGCTTGACATCATGAGTAGTTTGATTTCATCAACTTGACATCACGATTTCTTTGGACTAGCATGGCATTTTATGTCAATATACAATTTTATGTATCTTGTTAGTGGGGTGCTCATTTTGTTGCCTTCTAATGACCATTATTTCGCATGAGTAATCTGTCATGTGACCTCGCAGATGATTGCATTGAATGTGCTCTTTGATAACCATAAACTAACATGTAGAGTACAAGATACCACATTCAAGTAATTTGTTGATGCTTTACACTTCCCTTTCTCCGGGTGTTGTTCCATGACTTGATGTTGAGGAAGATAAGATAATTTAATGATGCCATTCACTTTCTCATTGATACAAACTAAATAAATATTCATAATTGGTGAAGAGACTGAACTGTGGTCATATGCCTCTTTCTCATGGTTGGATGGACGTGCAAAAGAATAAACTCCATCTAATATCAAAATACTTTCATGACCGGAATTGAGAAGGAACATCCACTAACTTGAAAGCAAATTCTTTGGTTTGATTGTGGAGGTGATCGTGAGCCGGTTGCCTCCGAGGTTAACACGGTAGTATCTCTGATGCGCACCCACTCACACAACAAAATCTGAAACTTGTAGGCTATAACCCATGAATGAGGATAAGAAATGAACGAACTCGTAAAAAACAGTCTCAATAATTGGACAAACAACATATAGGGAGTTTGTCTGATCGTACAACCGGGAAATTTAGAATTAGCCTTTCATAAAGAGAACTTTGTTTTTGTCTTGTCTCAAATGTCAATAGCCTCTAGTATTTATATAAGGCAAAAAGAAAGTTTACTAAACCTAACTATACCACTTTTACACAATGGTGACTATTGTTTTTCTCTTTTGGTACCCTAACTATCAGTTTGAGACAAACAAACCCAAAAATACCAAAAATACCACTGTTTATAAAAAACCCAAAGTTGAACCTATTCAATTTAAGTTGTCTCTGGTTTAATCTGGTCCAGCAAAAAGAGTGAACTGTCGTCGCCGACGAGTTGTTATCCTCGGTGCTGTGAGTGTAGGGTTCGGCGATGGTTCCTCCACACTAGATCGAAGCTCTAATAGTCTCTCCGAGGCCGAGCTACAAACGGCTCAACAGATCTCTCAAAAGCCGGAGGAATCTTTGGAGGTTTCACTAAAATTTCCATGGTGACGAACGTACTATAACATATCACTGAGGGTAGTACCTAATTGACTGTCTTTTGAAAAAAGCAATTTCGCTTCTGAAAAATTTGTGTCTTTGGCTCTCTTTATCTCCATTAACATCTCTAAAACCTCGTCTTCTTCGATTGTCCCTTTGAAACGATACTTGTTTTCAAGCTTTTTTCCATTTTAAGTTTCAGAGAGTCTTTGGTTTTGTTTCTCTGTTCCCGATTTAAGTTGCTGAAGTAGAAACAACTTTTAATATTTTCTACTGATTTTTAGGGTTTTTATTGGAATTTGTTCGATTGATTTCTTATTTTTAGAAAATATTAGGATAATTACTTATTGATTTTATTTGTATAGTGATTTATTGCAATCTCAAGTGAAGATGTTGGGTATTCTAAGGTAAAGGATGAACATCATAGGCTCCTCTATAAATTTTATTACAGTTTGTTTTTGAATTCATATCCCTTATTGTGCTTTTTCCCTTGGATTTAGAGGTTGTTGAATTAAATATTGAGCTAGTAATTTTATTACAATTTTTTGCGCGTGAAATTTCCTTCTATTGGTGCAATGCTGGTCAAATTATCTGAAATTTATTATTTGTTTGATTACGTTTAAGGCCACTTCTTGCCGAAAATTCGGCCTGCAATATCGGCATTGAGGACTTATTCTTCTGTAGGAAAGGAGGTGAGCCTAGCATCTAGTTGTCATTTCTAAATTTGCAGTCTAAATTTGAACAATACACGTTATATGTAATGACAGATAAATTTTCTTAGTGTTTAGGCTGAAGGAATCGCTGGCGGCGACAGTTCATTCTTTTCGCTGGACCGGGCTGAACCAGAGGCTGCTCAAATTGGACCAGTTCAATTCTGATTTTTTTCAACCAAGGTAGTTTAGGTATTTTAGGGTTAGGTTGTACCAAACTGATAGTTAGAGTACTAAAAAGAAGAAAAAATAATTAAAGTACCAAAGTGTAAAAGTGGTATAGTTAAGTGTAGTAACAATCATTTTCCCTTCATAGAATACAAGAGAAAACAACGCATTCAAAGAAAATTAAGAACTGAAAAGGTTGTATATTTAAAGGGAGTTAAGTAAAATGTCATATACTTTGAGGAAGGTATTTAACATTTACCCTAAAGCTAATGTTAAAAAAGTGTTAAATACATGTAGAAATTTAATGTAAATTGTCCACTTTCAAATGATTTATAAAGGAAAACTAACTCATATAGCTAGGTTATATATTGAACGCATGACATTTTGTTAGAAAGTTTAATAGTTTGGACGAAAAATCTCTCTAATATCATGTGAGAAGCACATAATTTCTATTTCCCCCTCAATTTCTAAAATGCCCTCAAATGATCTATCCCTAACCCTTACACACCTAATCCCTCACCATCTCTTTGAGATGAACCAAAAACTCATCAAGATCTTGCTAACAAGAAATGGATGAGAGTAGCAAGTAGTAACCCTATACAAAATTAATGCTCAGAAGAACATCAAACGTGTCAACTCTAAGTAATAAGATTTTATCGATTACTTGAAATTTAAAACAATAAACAATATTTAATTACATATGAACCAAAAGTATATCGTGTTAAGAACACTTGAAACAATAGAAACTAAGTGAAAGAAATTAATTGGAAAAAACATTCATCACTTCAAACAATTCAACAACCAAAGAAATTAACATTAACGCGCTTCAAGTCCACAGTAGCTTAACATTTTAAAAAATACAAATCCATAGTAGCTTATAAATAAGGGAAAACTTCATTTGACTACTCCTACAATAGGTGGTTTTGTAAATGATTACACCTAGATTTTTTTTGGAGTTTGGAATTTTTTGCCCCGTTACATTTTCTGTTAGATTCCGTTAGATTCTAATTTGTGAAATGACTAAATACCATTAAAAGATAAATTGATATTTTAAAATTAAATTGAAAAGACCAAAATGCCCTTACCTATTAATCTAATTTTCAACACATGCCACTCTCCTCCTCATTCTCTCATGTTATTCTTGAAATCTAATTAACTAAACCTCAGAACAATTCTTGTAAGAAGAAAAATTCTCAGAACAATTATTTATAAAATCAAATCAACAATTATTCGAGTATTGATCCATCTTTTTTCACCTAAACTACATGTCCTTCAAAACAAAACAAAAATGAAAGTTGAACTACAAGAATCACCCGAGTAACAATCTTGATAGCCGACAACTCCACCTCCGAGTATCTATCTCACGCCATCATCGGCGACCCGTATAGCCCCTTCTCTTCAAATTGGCCGATATCTTGGTTCATTTCTACAAAGCTTTCCCCATCACATCACTCTCCTCTACCTCCCACACCTCTTCTTCATTCACCTGAAATTCACCTGAACTACACCATCAAACTCTCCCCGCCCTCGTCGAGTAGGTCCTTAAGCACTGGTGCAACCTTAGCTTCTCCGAATCGTATTCAAATTGATCTCATTATCTTCCAAAAATAATGATAAATATAACACTTATATTTCAAATGGATGATTCATAATTATATTAATATAACTAAGATAATATTTATCTAATTACATTAATTTTAATTAGAATCATCCATTATTTGTAATATTTCATTTTGTTATTGTATCCCACACAATAACCTTTTCTCTTTAATTTGTCAAACTATCACATAAAAATGACCTAACCTTCGCATTGTATCAAATACAATAACAATTATTTTATGAAAACATGCACATCACATATACACATTAAACTTTCATCATGCATATGAAATAACCGTTTAAAATAACCATGTCATAGCATAGTCCATAAGTAAGTTGATCTTCATAAGGCGAATATGAAGATCAACGGTCAATCCTAAATAAAAAGTAAAAAAAATAAAAAATAAAACGTCGACACACCACTTTGAGATTCAATCTTGGATCTCTATCCGTGAACTTTTCCCTTTTCGAGTTGCACTCGATACTCGTGAAATTACACCACTTTTTCAACACTATTTTTCCACATTTTCACCCACTTTTCGTCTCGCTTGGGTACAAAAACCTATATATTTTGTCTCTTTTATTTCACGACCTCTTTGGATGAAGAATGCATATTTTTTGGTCAAAAAGGACCATTTTTGGAGAATATCTTAGGCTGCCTCGTAGCTAAGGGCCACGGTCCCGTGACTAGAGAAGGGCCACCCCGTAGCCATCAACCTGAGTCTCAACAACCCAACGAAGAAGTCCATAAAGGACTACACCGTGGCCACTGGCCACGATACGTGGTGAAAAGATCAATACATCGTGGCCACCCTCAGTCAACGACTGTAGTGATTGGCCACGCCCCATGACCCCACCGTGGCGATTTAACCACTTCATATCGTGGCGAGAATTGGAGCGCAATTAATAGGCATTATTCTCCACCGTGGTGATTGGCCACGGTCCGTGGCGACCTCCCACTTCTAGACGTGCACGATTTGTTGCCGTTTCTTGAGCCTAAATTGAAGGGCCACGGTTCGTGGCGATTCGGCCACGACCTTGTGGCGGGTCGGAAAATTTTCACTATAAAGAGGGTTCACCGCATTTGGGAAAAACATCAGTTATTTACGAAACACTCTACATTTATTTTCAGAAATTGCGTCTTGAAAGTCACATATCTCCAAAAGCATCCAAGAGCTATTCCAGAGAACAAGAAATCAAGCTGATGAGGAGAATCAAAGGAGTTTCAACCATTTGTATTTAATTCTCAATGGAGAATTAATATCCGGGTTTTACATTTCTTAATTTCCCTCTCTGTGCTTTATTTAAATTTCTAATTGAAATTATTTCCAATTCATGTTCTTGTGTACTCTGCTTATTCAATTATGTCTTGAAATTAATTATGCATACTTGATTGTTAAATTGACGACTTAACACATATATCACATTTATGATTTAATATCACTTCCAGCATGCTTATTCGAGATACATTTATGAACATGAGGAACTAATTTCGATTAGGGATTTGAGGCGATAAACTGATGACTTAAATTAGGAAAATTTGGGTAATTATTTTATATGCTTGTATCGCCAAGTAGGGAGATTCTTTTACATCTGAACTTAATGATTCATTCCATTAATTTTGAATAGATTTCCCAAGTTTTCTAATATACTATAAAAGGGAGTTAGTAAATGGAAATGAGTAAAAGAAACCGGGTTTGAATATGACCTTTAAGTAGGCTAGTTGATACAGTAGTAGCATCAATAGGTGACACACACTGAAAGATCCATAGTTTTCATAGAGTGTAATGCTAATGAGCCGGTTAAATCGGACCTTTCAGTAGGCTGGTTACCTTAGCAAGTTATAGACCTTTTATCTACTTACCAAAGGGTATTAGGTTGATTAGGAATTCTCGTTACCTCCCTAGGATAGAAACACCCTCAAGCATATTTACAATTTAATTTAATTTATTTTCTGAAGTTTGTTCATTTGAATCGTTACTTCGGTACCTGTGCTTGATTACTTGATTTTCTTTTAATTATTTAATTTTGCATATTCTATGTTTCTGCACCTTTTTATCAAACTTTCAATCGGCTAAAATTAGCCATAAAATTAGATTCGAGTGTTTAAAGGTAAATAGCTATATTGTCCTTTGGGTCCGTATTACTTGTGACCGGTACACTGCCGGGAGACCAGAATTTGACCCGCATAATTTTGCGCGTAGGATTTTGCCGCACAAAGTTTTTGGCGCCGTTGCCGGGAACAGTTGCTATTTAATTTTATCATTTACATAATTTAATTTTAAGTTGAGACTTAGTCATCATAAAAAATATTTTATAATAATTTATGTTTATATTTATTGTATTTTTTAGTTGTTAAGACTTGAAAATATAAAATAAAAATTTGCATTATTATTTTTATTTTTGTATGTAGCCGAGGTTGATCGTGGTTTATTCCCGATTCAACCGGAAGAAAGAAAGAGAAACAATGTGACAAAAATGATAGCCCAATTAAAATCACGAATACAACAAATGGCCTATGAACCATCGTTACATTGGTATCATCTGAAGCCTCAGATTCAGAAGACACTTCCTAAACCCCGAAGTTTCGAAGAGTAGATGATGACATACATGGAGAATCAGGACACCAAGATGAAAGAGCTGAAAAGTCAGATGGAATTAATATCTTCTATGTTAGTGACGAGAGTTTCACGAGAAAGCCCACAAGAACCAGCAAAGTCTATCACCCCTCGAGTTGAAGAAATAATCGACGAACCAGACATGCCAAGAGAAGTGGTCGATTCACCTTGAGAAAAGGGTAAAGAAATGATGTTACCAACCGAACTCCACTTCCTCCTTTTCCTATGGTTATTAAACTAAGTCACGAGAAGGTGATTTCTCAATCTCTTAGAAATTTGGAGGTACGTGAAAAGGCAATCAAATTCTATCTCTCCTATTTATTAGAAATCTATTCTATCTTCTTGCAATCATAACAACGCATGTTAGTTGATATGAATAATGATTTTGAGCCCTCTAACCCTATAATATCGATGTAGTTGACTGAAAGAAAAGTTACATTTCCAAGAGATACTTCGGAAGGTGCTCTTAAAAGGAAGTTAATTCTGAGCCTCCTATTAATTTGATTATCATTAATAACATTCAACATGAAGATATTGATTATGATATAGGATGTTTGTTTCTGAATTCTAATTAACCAAATATTGATTTTCAATCGATGCCTCTAATGCCTGACATTTATAATGAGGATAAGTATTGTGATGGGTTTGATTATTCTAAGGTGAACTTTGAATTTATTGAGATCAATACTTCTAATCTACTACATGTGTTTAAGTTTTTCCATATTGAGAACATGTCTAGCCTATTTAAATCATGCCGAGAAGAAGCAAATCATGATACCTCTATCAAAACAAGTTTAATGAAGCTATCATTGAGCCTGGAAGCTTCTCAAGACTCAAAATTGATAACTAACTTTGTTGTACTTCTCCCTAATTATTCAAGACTACACATAAAGAGACGAGTACAATGGATATTCGAGGTGCCTGGGCAATCTCCTGATTAAAGTCCAAACTATCATGCTAACGACGTTAAGAAAATGTAATACTATCTTGTAACATTAATTTTAATTTTTGCTTTTATAGTATATAATAAAAGTGTACAATTTTTCAGGTTGAAAAAGAGAAGCACAATGGAAAAATGGCACGACCCGCCCGTACTTCCCATACCATCCCGGCCCATACTATCCGCGTCAACCTCCACCAGGACAACAATAGTAGATGGCAAGGACAACAGAGGCTTGGAACAGTTGTGTTTTGGGGTTTGCGTTCTCTATCTCTTTTTTTTTCTTTTCAGTCTTTTAATTTCATGAACACTGTTTATTTGCTTTTTTTATTTTTGTGATGCACTAGGATAATGCACTTTAAGTTGGGGGAGTACTATGTTATTTGGATATTTTTATGGATGACTTATTTTTTACGAATTTATTTCATGAGTTCTTTGCATGGATTTAATTTTCTGAGCTATCTGTGAATGATTATTATTATTATATTGATGGTATGATCATGACTTAATCATTGTGTTGATGATGAGTAATGATTATTAGTTGCATGCTTATGTTTTTGTTGAATTGATGCTTGAAATTTTTCAGAAATTTTTTGAGATTTGGAATAAATGAATTTTGCGAACTAGTTTTCAGTGATGAAATGATATTGTCTATTGGAATTTCTTGCACGATTTACTTATACGTTGTTCAACAAGTGTATGCTTAAGAAGGAGAGTTAAAGTTTATTTTCGATTGACTTATTGTGAATATTGTAGCCGAGGTCCTTGAACTTCTTTTTGAAATAAATTGAGTCTACAACTAATTAGAAGTTCCTTCGAGGCGAAATATAATAGGGGACAAATGGATTGAGAAATCTGTAGGCCATTCTTGCTGTGTTTGAGCCAAATATTTGCCTACCCTATGTTGATTTTTTTGGGTAGTTTCATGTCAATACCCCAAGTTTGACTCATTTCGAATTCAGTATCTCAAGTTTGAAACAATTTTTGTCGGTACCCCAAAAAATTTTAAGTTACACTTAAGTTAACGGCCGTTAGATTTGACATAATTAATTTGTAAGATGTCCAAAAATTTGAATAGTATAATTTTTTGACACATATGAAATGACAATTTTACCCTCCCCTAAATAAAAATTATAACTCCTAGTTTATGGGCATATTTGTCTTTTCAAATCACAAAATTATTATGAAACAATAAGATTATAAAGAACTTGTGAAATTACTATTTTATCCTCTCCTTCAACCTCTCTCAACCTTTCTCTCGTATGTCGCATACCTTCCCATTCTTTGGACTACTGATTACAATTTCTCAATCTTCATAGGGAACATACAGTACATGTTCTCATTTGTTCATGAATGAATCAATTTGAAACATTAAAATTAGATAAGTATGTATTTGGAACACATCTCTCCATCGTCGGCCGACGACGGTGATGGCCACGACGTCTTCCTCAAATCTTCAAATCATCCCCAAATCCTCAAGGAAAATGGTCGAACATAAATCAATATGAACTAGCAATTACAAACCTTAAACCCCCACATCTTCAAATCATCCCCCAAACGAAACTCTAATTATCGATACCCTTTCTCGAAAATTGTTATCTCAAAAACTTTGCACATATCAAAAGAGTCAGGGAGGAAATTTGGGCTCTCTCCACTGTCCTCGTCGTCCGAGAACAATCTATCCTCCAATGTCGTGCTTCGACCGCTGTACAACACCGCCCCCGACAACAGGGACGTGGCGATACCAGGGACAACAATGCTCTGCCAAGGATAACACTTGTTGTTACTGTTAGAGTTATGCCCCTGTCCAATATATAAGTAATCTACAGATGTAATGTTTTATCATCTTTCCGAATAAATAAATCGGCATATATTACTAATGTGTTGTAGTAATATATCGAATGTAATTTGATCTATGTCATTATGTGTGCAACCACTAATAGTAGATCTATAGATCAGAAAGAATTACATTTGATGAGTCCCTGATCAGTTAAGCTTCTTTAAGAAGCGATCAGTATGAGACCAACTCCTTGTGATCACGCTCTACTGATCATGGAAAAGTATGTGCCGGAGTTATATCATAGATATCATCAGGTCGATGATATTGGACAACCCGATTGTGAGTATGCTGCATAGATCTAGTCATAAGATACTCACATATCGTAGCTTGTCATTATATCCTAAGACCAATGAGTCTTTGTGTACACTATGTAACGAATACCTAAGTTTGACCTAGTCTAACGTTATCTGTAAAAGGGTAACTATAACGGCTTCGATTGGCTTTGATATTGATTGCACTAGTGAACTCGAAAGGCGTCTGAGGGATTTATCACTCATACTTCGGTATGAGAAAGATATCCGTTTAGGCCACTTGATGAGTATGACTGAAGAAAGAGCATGGCCGTGCAGGTGATACCTTAGTATCAGTTTTCAGTCATCTCAGATATCAAGAAACAGTGATTGATAAATTAGGATGACCATTCTATGCCTATTGATCAATCTGGATATCAGTTTGATAAAAGGACAGTGACATGTACGATAACAGGTTAAGTCGAATAATCGATAATCACAAATATTGGATAATCATAATGTCTTGCTAGAGGCCACTTATGATGGAAAGGGTAAAATAGTAACTTTACCAGTCTGCCAATTATTCGTGAGCCTAGAGGGTCACACGCATTAAGCACGATAATGACAACAATTATGGATGAAAATTGAGAACGATTCAGCAGTTTTCTTTCCCAAGGTTTTAACCAGACGGTTGAAGAAATCAATTCGAGGAAATTGAGCCGTTTTGTCTAAACCGAAATTAGAACTCAAGTTAATGAGTTTAATTTGGGTTTTAGTTAAACGGGCTTAAAGCCCATTTAGGGATTTAAGTTATGAGTGGGAACAAATGCAAATAAGAGATTATAAAGGATAGATAATGCAATTTTAATTTTAATTTGAAATTCAATTTTAATTTTCAAATTAAAATCACATAATATCTTCCATTATCCTCAATTATTTTTCAGCAACTTCCTCCCTCATTCTCTCCCTCTCATTGCTGAAAATTCTCTCCCTCTCATCCTTCATTGTTGTCAAGTTTCTCTCAAAAATTAATAGCAAAATTATTGAGTGAAAACCTCTTCGGTTGTGGTGCTTGTGTGGACTTGATAGAGAAACACTATACTTGTGTTTTCATCGATTAGAAGAGGTAACTTTCAGATTTATATATATATATATATATATATATATATATATATATATATATATATATATATATATATATATATATATATAACATGTTGAAATTGCATTAAGATCAAAGCATGTTTCGATCCGGTT